>CM052332.1:2993829-3366392 GCA_028455615.1 Lasioglossum zephyrum
TAAATAATATGTATATTATATATATATATATATATATGTATATATATATATATATATATGTATTATATTTATATATATATATATTATTTATATATATATATATATATATTATTTATATATATAAATATACTAGCTATACCGTAACACCTGTTACTTCGACCAGTTGTTACTGTTTAAAACATCGTTGGAGTTTTACTTGGCCACTAGTGTTTATTAGAACGCTAATTAGTAAATAGCCGAGTGAGAGATTTGGCGCGTATGTAGTTTAGACGTTTCTACGTTGACCATCGAATTACATATATTTTCACAATATAATACCTTGTGCCTACATTATACAGGGAGTCTCCAAAATGGCGTCCAACCTTGAAAGAGCCAGTTGCCGAGGTCATTTGAAGTGACATTTTCCTTTGTAAAAATGTCCGACTTTGCTTTGTTAATGAGTAATTAACGGACCAATCAGAGCGCGGCCACGATGCGCTATAGCGGAAAGAACCTGGCTTGGAGGCAGGTTCCACTAAGCGTAGCGTTGGTGTCGTGCTGCAGTGAAGCAGTTGCTTTGTGTTGCTCTGAACGAGAAAAGAACAGAAACAGATTTAATTGAAACTTACTTATTCAGCTTTAAATGCACTTGCTGCTTCAAAATGTTGCCACTGGGTCATTCGGAGATTAACTGGAGCATAAGCTCCTTAGAAAAATCTTGCGTAAAATCAGCGTCGTTCGAACCGCGGTAGAGAGAACGTACTCGAAGATATGTCAATTTGAAGTCTGCGGTTTTTATTTACTATCAGCTGTGCATCTCTGTACATCCCTGAAATCAGCTGTGTAATTCGTCTCCGAATGACCAAGTAACACATATCTTAAGGCAACAAGTGCATTTACGGCTGAATAAGTGAGTTCTGATTAAATCAATTTCTGCTCCTCCTCTTATTCACTGCTTCACCACAGCGCGACACCAACGCTACGCTGAGTGAAACTTGCCGCTGAACCAACTTCTCTGATTTCTTCCGGCGGAAATGTTTGCAAATGAAATTGTCACTTCAAATGACCTCGGAAACCTCCCCTTTCAAGGTTGGACGACATATTTGTGACACCCTGTGTATTTACATACGTTCGAGATTTTACAATTATTCTTGTTATCGTTATTATCGACATTGAATTACGTATGTGTAATCTAGGATGTGCAGATTAACCACGTTTTGGAAATTGTTCGTCGTTTGTTGACGCTTCGCGTCCTCGTCGATGCACTGGGACACGCTCGACTAACAAACCCGGTCTGACAATTAACATTAACAACGTGATCGTGGTCGTTTATCGAACACGTGACTCGTCCAGTGTGTTGCTTTCGTCGAGGCTTGGAGTTTCTTTCCACAGGTGCTTTCGAAACAGTAGAGGGGGCTTCGACACGTTAATGCCTCGATACACGTGTAAAGATTTATTTCATCATTTTCTCAGCGAAATTTTGATGAATATATTTGCGACATTTTTCTGATTAAAATGACTCAAAGCACAATATGCTTTGGAGCATGATTACTCGTTTAATACACGATTCCATAGATTCTCGATTATCCGGATCAAGTACATACGTGTTCCACATTTATATAGTTCGATCTAAAGCGATCTACATAGTGCATGATTCATCGTATATATCCGTAAAATTTGAATCCTACATAGTAGTTAGGTAACTGTCCATCATTAGGTACAGTTGCATCCCGTTGATTAGTTCGGACAGTGAAGGTTCTATTAAATCATGGATTAAACAAGGAAACGTGAATGAAATTGCGTCGTGTTTGGTATCGTTTCAATCAGAAAAATGTCACGAATATGTTGGTAAAAGCTTCGTGAAATAATGATTGAAAACAGTAATGATCTTTCTCTAGATTAATATTGTCGTTCACTGGCTATTCTTTTCTATGTTCGACGCTAGAGCTGAGATATTAAAGAACAGCATCTGTACACGATACGAGTGATATTTCAACTTGAGAATTTGGTAGGTATCGAGGCATTAGTGTGATTCTAACCGCGACACGCAGAAATCTCGCATTAATCGTCTCCGATGCGCTCGCCCGTCGGAATTAATCTCTCGCCGCGCGCGAAGCTTTCATTAACCGATACCCCAAAGCAATACTTTCCTCTTATCGCTTCGTCAGCTATCTGTATCCCATCCCGCATGCTACTGGGTCTCCCGTTCTACCCATGTATATCGCATAACTAATATTTCAGGAACACGTATTTTACGAATAGCTCTCCGATACCCAATCCACCGCGAACCAAAACGGTTCGGTGCACAAGCAAACATTATGCCCTCGCGTAATACGTACGTAGATCTGCTCTCTTAGAACCGCACCTGTATTTTATTGCCTGCACGAGGGAACCTGCAGATACGGATCAAGCGAACACTCTTATTTTTCCACGGACTCAGCATTATCCTCCTACCTCTGTCCCCGATGCATTCCTCCCACGCAATCAACTCTTTTATTGTGTTTGGTGCTCACTGTGACCGATTACGGAGCTCCTACTCGCAATTATTCGACGATTCGTGGAAAACATAATACAAAGATACAGATCTCTTGGACAATTTGCCATGGCAACGATTTCAACCCTTTGCCTCTCCACAATATTTTCGCTATTTTTATATGAAGCAGCAACGTCAGAGTTACCAACTATCAATTACTCAATGCTTTGTGGAAAACCTAATTCACACTTACAGATTTCCTATTCAGACTTTCCATTCTATGGGTTTTAACCCTTTACACAATCTGTTCGCAATTTTTATATAGATCAATATATTCGAATCCGATCTTATGTTTAACTACAATTAACCACAATTAAAAAATTCATTTCTGTATGATTGACGTTGTATGATATTCATGACTATTACGAAAATCTGTTGATGATTTAGTTATCTTCAAAATCTAGAAACAACACAACAAATGAAATGTACTAGTAAATATTTCTAGCAATCGTTAAGAGTCTTGCGCAATAAATTTTGCAACACTCATTAGAGTCAGCACAATGCACCCACATCATCTCTGCAGAATTAACATGTACCTACAGAATAATATTTGCAACTTCCAAGTGCCATGTTCCATTAACAATAAAACTTGTGCAATAGAGGGTTAAATAAAACTTCGCGCGCACACACACAGCCAACGCAGCAATAAACCAAATGGCAGGACATCGAAGCTTATGTTTCCATTTGGCAAATTGAAAACTAGTCGAGCTTTTTTGCGTTAATTTCACCACGTAGGAGCCGCGGCAATTGTATAAAAACGTCGGCCACAGACCCAAGTATTTTGATTTATCCATGCTGAGCGGTCGTTTTTTTTTTTTGGATTCGCAAGCGTCAGCATCACGCCGCCAACGAGAAGAATTAATTGCGACCGGCAACAGAACGACATTGGCCGGCGAACTGTGCTACCCGGTTGAAATCATTCACCTGTCCGACTGTCACAGTCTTCTGGTCCCGCCGATATTTCATATCCCGCGAGTGGATCTCGCCGAGCAACCCTTTTATCCAGATTCTCAATCGTATCTACGTCAGCTGGAGATACACTCGAAATAGATGAACTCTTGGCCTAGATCTTTATGCGTCCGCCGTTTCGATGGGAGAAACGAACGAGCCTCGCCTTCGAGAATCTTCACTTCGAATCCGCATTACACTGTACCTTCTGTAAATTTTCTTCGATGGATCTTCTCTTGATCGAACGCTGAAACTCGACTTGTCATTCTATTATTTTACATCGGAAGCATTTCGAATTTCCCTTTCGGGTGATCCGGAGAATTAACCCTCGTGCAATCGGAGATCCACCTTTCTTATTCCACTAGCTTAAAATTCTTCAATTTTATTATTGTATCAGGATGTCTTCAGAGATCTCTTATCATTGAATAATTCAAATCCAGAATTTGATACCTTCATTTAAAGTAGTTAAACATTTTATTTCTGAGCGTCATGTTTGTTATTTTACGAACAAATTTGGAAGTCCTTCATCATTTATGAATTCAATTGCAGAATTTAATAGTTTGGTTTAAAGGAAATTATTTATCGAAAGTGGTTTATTTCTGGAGTTTTGCATTATTGTACGAAGAAGTTTGCAAGTCATTCAATATTGCAGATGCAAAATTATTTCTGAATTATTGTATGAAGAAGTTTGTAACGTAGTCTTTCATCGTTTAATAATTTTTTAATCGAGTTCGAATTTTTAATGAAAATAATGTTAGTTGCTCTTATTTTGTATTACGAAGTGTATTTATAACTATTACTGTTTAAATTAAAATCAAGTTCATCATACTTGAACTGCAGATCTGGATTGAAAACAAATATTTTTTTGTAGAAACTGCAAGACACAGGAGCTCTAAGTAAAAATCTTTAAAAAATTTCAAACAATACTTTGCCGTCTTAAAATCATTTTAATGGTCGTACTCTTTCCGACTTCATCTATTCATTTATCTCATAATGCATAAAATCCACAATTTTGTCGCAGCATTTCCGATTACTTTGCATTTATACGAGCTCACGTGAGCTTGTCTTGCATTCAGAACATTTCGCTCAGATTTTATCCAATCTAATGATAAACATGTAAAGAACTACTTTTTTATTTTTTTTCATTCATGAATTGATCAATTCTGTTAGATATTAGGCTATTTCATGAACGAAGAACGACAATGTAGGGAATGTAGCGTATTCCATGACAGAAAATATTGACTAAAAATTTTCTCACGTGAACTCGCGAAGAGTCACGAGCACGGGGGTTAACCATAGCGCAGTTTCCCATCGAAAAACCCTTTTATCAAAAAAGTATAACGGTCTCCTGTGAGCGTATCGATGTCCATGCTTGCGAATCCCGAAGCTCGCCAACCATTTTCGACACACGTGTCCCTCTTCTTTCCACGAAAAACGTCCGATAAATGTCTGCGGGCAAAGATTTCCAGTTCATTCGTCACTCCGGCTGGCAGCACTCGGATCTCGTTCTTTATGTCCACGTTCTCCTGCTCTGCCTCGTTGGCCTCAAAGTTGAGCAACGGATGAGCTCCCATTGTCCAAATATTTGCATTAAGCTCAATGTACCGGGTTACTTGCATACATATGAGAGAGAGAAAAAAAGAGAGAAAGGGAGATATCTTCGTCTCGCCGCACACGCAAATTCCGCAAACCGTCGCGCCGCCGAAATAATCCAATCAAACCCCGTTGCTGACACGAGATGAAAAATTCACGAGCTTCCGAAAATCCTTTGAGTTTCATAGCAGGCGAACAATGGCCTCCATAAAACCATCGATTTCCGATTTGCCCGGCTCCCGAAGTGCATCCCCTCTTCGAAAAATTCTAGCAAATCGACTATCAAATAATTGGCTGCGCGATTCTGAGCTGTGCTGGCCAACCATATTTGATTTGAACCAGAACGACCAACAATTAATTACGTTCCTCAATGTTCAAGTTTCACGTTGTTTTTGAAGAACCTCACCTTTTGAATGAATTAAAAGGTATATTTTTTTTAAAAATATTTTAATGTTTCTCCTATTCATTTCTTTCATAAATGCACAGTATCCATAGACTATTTGCAAACGATTTTAAACTTGTTAATTTTGAGTATTGTCCAACACTGCTCGTAAGATACAGCACAGTTTAGAAAGATCGCAAGTTTTCTTGGAAATTGTGTGACCCTGCGTTTTCCACAGAATAGCCCGTTTCCATTTGCAGGCCGGAACATGGTACATATAGGAAAAAACGTGTATGAAGCCACGTAAATCGTCAGGCGATACAGAAGCGAATATTCCTCTGGAGCTGCAGTGGCTCGAAACATCCGGCCCGATAGAGACAAGCCACACCATTAAGCGGCGTGATACCCCCATACAAATCACGTCGATCTGCGATTTATGGTCCTACCCCCTGCCACCCTTCGTGCTATCGTGTTATCAGTCTTGCCAGTCGTCCAAAACGAGATCCGAACTCTGGAAATACTCTGTTTTCACGCTGTCCGTGCTGTGATCCTTTTCTTCGTCGTTCCATTTGCTTTTTGAAACCACGTTGATCAATTTACACCCGAGGTGTCACGGGTATGTTTCACCCTCGATCCACAGTGTCCAATATTTCGTCCTCGGGCTCAAAATTATCTTGACTTTTATCTCACGGGAACCTTTCCAGCTTTTCTTCGACGGTCCCTGTGCTTTTTCAAACAACATTGATCAATTTACACGCGAGGTATTTTTCACTCTCTTCCAGAGTTATCAATATTTCGGAAACTTATTTTAATTTTGCTCACGGGAATGTTTCACCATTTCAGTTGGTTGTCGCGCGGAGCATTTGTCGAAGCTTTCCCTTCGATTCCCACGGAACTCCTTCACTTTCGAGCTTCCATTCGAGCTTTCATTTGACGCATGCCGACTCGCCAACCGCGCGACGCGAACTCTGCACAAGCAGCCACTAACCCAATTATCCCGAAGCTTGCTTTTCGCGACGTTCCGCAACGTTTTATGTTACCTAAATAATTTTCAGCCACTTTCGGCGATTCGACAAAACTGCACACCGTGAAACTTCTTTCCTTGATGCTGCCTTTTTGAAAAACGGAGATGGAGAGGCTCAAACTAAACCTGGAAACGAGGAAGGAGGGAGATCCCTTAAATTTCTATTATCTGCTGCTTCCTCTGACGAGATTTTCATCTCCTTGGTGCTCTGAGGTCGTTGAGACTCCATTTTTCGCGAGAAATTCCTAAGTTGCATTTTATAAATGCACAGTGATCCGTAGAACTATTTGTACATAAACAAAAATGACTTAAATAACTTAAGTCGCTTAAAAATTAGTTTTTAAAAGAAATCAAACATTTATTAATTTTCTGAGAATAATTGATGATGTCTAGACTAAAAATTGTCTGCATCAATTGCACGTCATAAGAGCCGCTTAAGAATGTCTTTCGTTGTTTAACAATTTTGGAAAATTAAAAATTACGCTGTCTTCTAATCTTTCTAATTTTACTACTGTTTTGAATTTCTCATGCTCATTGCTGTAGTAAATGCATACAAGCCAGAGCCTACCAATTAGAAAATGTTTCGAGTGCCAAGGGTTAATACCCCAGGAGTATAGTTTGAGCTCGTTAGCATGAACCTGTGGCGATCACAGCTGAAATGGCACACAGCCACAGTTCTTGGACTTCGTTTTAGAAACGACAGAGTTGTATCCATTTATTCCCGGTCCCATTTCACGGGGCATCGATAACTCGTCACCCCTTTGATCCCCGGGGCCCTTGGAAATTTCGAAATCAATCCTGTGTACGCGTCTCGCAGCCAGCTTTTGTACGCCATACGCGAACACACAACCGCTATAATTTACCGGCGTCGGTACTCCCGTTTTCATTCGTCGCTTTTGCCCGACTCCCTGTGTCCCGGTTCTCTGTTTCCCACGGCGCATTTTCCGCGACGATGTTCCACGCTCTCGCGCCCGCATTCGCGCGCTAATGTTCCGATGGTCCGCCTTTTGCGGACCGACTTTAAACCATTTACCGGGATCCCTTGTGCGATATTTTTTTCTTTGATTCCGATGTTAAAGGCACGACTCGCGTTAATGTACGCGGCGCCCGTACCAGCTCGTACTCGCTTGAACTGCTCGTTCCTACTCGCTCGCGTGTTTATTTCGCGAAAGGCCCCCAGGGGAAAAAGTTGCGCAGCATCAGGCCAGACTGTCCTGCATTCATCGACGGCACAAAAAGCGCGCCTCGGATTTTCCACGAACCGTTTAAAAGGGGATCCGTGAGCTTTGTTCACGCGGACCGACGCGAGCGACGATGCTTTTCTTCCTTTCCATGGAACGTTCTCTGTTATCGAGCAAGAGTAATTAATGCGCGCCACGATTAGCGACGACAGAAGTCTAACTAAATCGGTGCTCAAGCATTTTTTTCGATTACCAATTTCGTTCCGTGGAGTGCCTCTAGATGGAGAACCTGGACTTTCCTGTAATCCCTTCTGGGGTTGCAATCTTGGAAAATTGAAAATTCAACGTGTAAAATCTCTGATTAACTGTATTTTCGTAATTATGAAATGACAGAGTTGTACGACATTGTTTAATTTCGTGCCCGAGTAAAACAAGAACAATATCGAAAAAATATTTGTAAATATATTGACATTTTTTCATTTCCAAGATTACATCCTCTAACGCGCCTGTTATTGATAATTTTATAAACTATTAATTTGCTGATTAAACAATCCCGGTTATGCTATCTGCCACTAGTAAAATTTCTTTTTTACTTCCGAAAAAAATATCAAAACAAAGTACACATTAGATCTAATCTTCTCACGCATGTGACTGATAACGTGCAACAAAAATGACGAACTCGCGTAGTCATAGCGGCATCGAAAACCACAATTTTCGTTTTTGCTCGATTCTCATCACTATAGATTGCCACGATCAAGAGATACGTTAGCCTGCTGTTTCCTGAACCAGCGAAAAGTCAACAGCATCCGAAATATAATATATCCTCGGAATTATTGCACAATATTTCTCTTACATCTGGATCTCGAATCCAGTTCCAAGTGAAATATTGAGTATGTACTTTAATTATAAGTACAAGCTTCGCTGGCTCCTCAGTAAACAGTCAGCGAACTCTGTATCTATAATTGCGAGAGACGCCCCGTGCAGGTTTTCACTAGCGAGTGAAATAATGATTTTACTTTATGCTCCTCGCAGTCCCAAAAACACCGTCCACGTATTTGATTTTGATTCCATCTTCTCAGTTCTCTTCTTGTTCTTTACCAATGTTAGGAGTGCCGGCAGTGTACTACCACGGAACCGGAAGTGACAATGCGGGGCGCGCGTATACGGAGACATCGATGCAACACGTCCAACGGACCGCAATCCGGAAGAAATGTATGAAGTCGACATTCACTCTGGGCCTGGAAAATAACGCATCGCACACGCCTTCTCTTTCCTTTTTTTCTTTTTGTTTTTCTTTCCTTTCAATCTGTACATCTAACTTTCCGTCTCATCGACTATTTCTACGCCTGTCACTTTGTCTCCTGAGTCTCTATCTAGCTCTATCTTCTTCTCCTTCCGTGCAGATTAAAACTGTATTCGTCGATTTCGACGAACGTTCTCACACAGTTCACACGGTTCCGTCCGACAATTATAATCCTCGATCGACCCTGTTCAACGGAATTCGTTTCTGCAACGTCGCGACGCGAATTATAGTAGTTGTACGAAAGTTTCGACGGGTTGAGCGCAAAACGGGCCGCGTATCGTCGTCGGAACACATCGTCGATCGATAGTCATGGGTTCTATTATTACAGGACAAATATTTCACGAGCACTCGCCACGTCCGCGCCCTGAACGCGATGGTCGATCGTTCCGGAACGACTTCGAGGAAAATGGTGCGCGGAAATCGCGTGAATTCAGAGTTGACCTCTGCATTCTGAACGTGGGTCTAGAAATTTAGAATACGACCACCTAGTTTGGAGACATAAGTACAATGACAGTACTCGTGATTTAATTAGAATTTCCTGTTTTACGTTTATTTAATGTGGACACGTGTAGTGTGCTATGAAAATCGATTCCAGTGTTTGTTATATGCGAAATAGAAAACCGTAATTACTGGAGGATCTTGCAGATTTTGGAGAACATGGTTTTTATTGAAAATTCACGTAGAAGACAATTTTAGGACGATGGGGAACCTGGTAGTAGTCGACAGATTATACTTTTTAAAACAAGATATGATACTTTGAAATATGGTTGTAACCAGGTTTTGAGGATATTTTTACAACAATTTTTCCTGGAGATTTAAATCTTTGTTTCCACATGTTACGAAATATTTGATTGAATTCATTTTCACTAGAACTTGTAATATACATTGAGGTTAATATTAATTTTTTATATAAAAATTTATATATTGGATTTTTATAAAAAATTTAATATATACTGTGATATACACAATTTTTCACTCAAGATTTAGATCATTGCACCATAGTTTCATTGAAACATTGTATTATATCTCGTAAAAATCCAAAAGTGTAGTCAACTAACTATAACGAATTTCTCACGGTCCCAAACTTGTGGATCGATTTTCTCTGAAATTGAACTCTTAGGTGTGCAAGATCCTCTCCAGCGAACATCGCGTATTCGCCGAACTTTTAGTGTCAACAAGCGCATAAATTCCGCATCCACCGGTTCTCTGATTCTCTACGGAAGCCATAACCGGGTCGCGAAAGTCCTGCTCGCGAAACGCAAACATCGCAAACTCTGCGAGCCTCGTCGTCGATTTCCGGCGCATCGCGAAACAAAGGGCGCGGAGAAAGGAAAAATAGAGGACGGAAAGGAAAGCGGGAAAAGGCCACATGCAGACACACATCTAGACACACACGCGCACGCACGCACACATAGAAAGGGAGTGAGGTAGAATCTCCGGGAGAAAAGTGAAAAAGTCGCGACAAACGTAGAACGCGTGCTCGTTCGATCGTCACAATCAGCGAGAGGTACGCGCGACAAAGCAACACATGGAGAAAAGTCACGTCCGTGTCTCTCTGTCCTTTCGGCCGTCATCACCTTTGACGTCAGATTTTCTGTTCGTTCGTTTTAATTAGCCAACGAGAGAGAATATGCGTGTGAGAGAAAGGGAGCGAAAACGAGAGAGCGAGAGAGAGAGAGAGAGAAAGAGAGAGAGAGAGCCGCTGCCGTGATTTGGCGCGGCGCGGCGCGGCCGATCGTCGAACAACAGAAAAAGACGTAGCGAAACGCGGAATTCACGCGACACGCCTACGCCATCAAGCGCGGAGCAGTTGTGATCAGAGTTTTATGTTTCAGTGGATCTTACCAACGGACAGCTCACCTCCAACAACAACACGCCCTTGCTCACGCAAGCACTTTCTGGTACGTCTACAAAGTTTTCCATTCTTTCTAGGCTTTCGTTCCTCTACCTTCGCTTTCTTGTGTTCTCTCGCCAAATGTTGTCGTAACGAGCTGAATGAACAGCGGGCCCACCGGCTTCGCATACCGGCTGAGACTTACTTTGATAACTCCTGTAATCTTTGAAAATCGAAAGAAAAATATAAATCCTTGGCTTAGGGTTAAGGGTCATGCACATTACGTTCTGGAATAGAATTTTTATCAAATGGACCTTTCATTCAGACTCTTCACTATATTAATTATCTACCCTTATTGCATCCTTCTATAAGGCGATTTTAATAAACGTGGTCATGTAAATATTTATAGTAATCGATGTCAGCTTAGGAAACGCCTTAAGACTGAAGTAGTAAAAGACTGTATGTAATTCAGTAAAATAATATAGACTTATATAATAAATTCTACAAAACCTCCCCAAAACGGTTTATATTTCTTTTTTTTTCTCTTAAAATTACAGGAGTTACTCAGGTCGTTTGTCTCTCATGAAAACACATACAGTACGCCCACAATTCAAATATTTTAAGGGATCCACTCTATACATATACTAATTGAACATGAAAATAGCTGTTAATATTATTGACTTGTAACATAAATAAGTTCGGCTATATTCAATATTTAGTTTAGTTTCAATTCTAATAAATCTAATTACTCACTAATTTTTATCAACGTATCGGTGACAATCATTCACGCGTGCAGTTAAATTCTCTGGAGCGTCTGACCATAAGTGACCTATTCTACTTACAGCTAATGCTATAACACGCGTAGATGCCGAACTATGTTTGTGGCAGTAAATACATAGTAAATGTATAAAGAATTATTTAAAAAGACTGTAGACATACTACTACAAGAAATACGTGTACACAGTGTTTATTAAACAATATTTTTATCGCGTGATACTGGTACGTCTTCCACCGAACTTATTCGTGTTACAACCCAGTATTTCCACGTTATTAACGCCTAAAGTCCGGAAAGGAGGTTCCTAATTTTTAATAACTGTGGAAAAAATTTGAAAATGTTCATTTTAATTGAGGGTATGATCTCTCGAAAAATATTTGACACACACACACATACACAACAGTCCCCGTCCAGGTGCAAACGTCAGAATGCACGGCCAATAGGTCTCGACCGTTACGACGCACGGTTTCCGATTCTTGATAGCTTTTCATTATCGAGTCACGCGATAGAAACGAAAGGCAATATATACGGGAGGGGGAAGCGTCGGGGGTCGAAGATAGAAGCCTCCTACGGCTTCTTACGAGAGAGACCTTCGTGATTGCCAGATCGAGACGTTACGATATACCAGGCCGGGATCTGGTATTACGGCGTTGCAACGGGGCCCTGGAACTCGTGTAATTCAATCCTCTTTCGTGATTCGATTCTCGAGCTTTAACCGAAACAAGCTTTGCATTACGCCGTAATGGCAAATTGCAACCCTAATTCGGCTCCTTCGTACTTCGAACCGTGAATCGCGAAAACCCGCGTGCGCTCTGTTCAAGGAACTCTCCCTCTTGCAAACCCCACGTCCCCGACGAACCGAAGGTTTGGCCACGGGTTGAATATACGGTTTCCGTGCTGGAATTATTTCTTAGTTGCGGGATCAGGTCGCCCCGTTCTGCCTTCGTCGTCGCGATGCCGTGAGAACGATTCGAGTCGAAGGGAGAACTCAATTGTGTTTCGATATTTGTTTCCCGAAGGATCGATGCCCGTTTGCTGGCTTGTATTATGTTCCTACGAACTAGTATGACGCGCCAAAGGATGTTAGCGAAGGAATTTGATTGGGGTCTTGCTTAAATGCTAGTTGCTCGGAGAGCGTACACGTTTCTGGTCGACCCTTTCGACCCTGATGAAATATAAACAGTGGAGGATCAAATTATTAGTCGTTTTCATAAAAATAACGTTGCATCAATTTGATCACCTACTATGTTGCAGTAAGGTTTTTTTTGTCACCTATATTTTGAAAATCGAATTTCGAATCTCTCTAAGCATCGATTACAAGGGTCCTTGAATAGAATTACGAAAATGCCATCGTAGGAATAATTCAGACTAAAAATGCATCGAACGAAACAGGACAAGCCAGTATGCGTCTCACGATCTAAAATCGCAAGCAGTATAACCGCTCCGTTAGCTTGCGCGTGATTTACCGCAGTGTTCGAGAGACGATGAACAATATCCGAGGTGGAGCGACACCGAAAAATCTCGCCGGGAGTAGATTGCACGCGACAAATTTACGAGCGGAATCCTCCTAAATAAGTAAAAGGGACCGCAATTCCTTCCGGAATTCTTTTCCACGGGAATCCGCGCTAATTTCTCGAAAATGGTCGGACCGATCCAGGCGCTTTTCACCGGGCGTATATCGTGAAAGGACTTTCTTCTTAACCGGCGGCAGGCGAGCAGAGTCTTCCTCGAAAGGGGGTGGGGAGGAGGGGTAGTAGAAGCAATTCAGAAAGAAAAAGAGAGCAACGGAAAAAACGGGGCATGGAATTCTGAAAAGTGTCACACGTGTAGACGCCGCCAGCAATATACACCAGCTTCTCGAGCGCAACCCTTTTATTTTTTATTCGGTTTTACCACCCCCACAGAATCTGATCCTCTCTTTCTCTCTCTCGTTCATCTTTCTCTCACCCCCGTTCCGTTCGCCGTCCGCAATCTCCTCTCAAATAAATCAGACTTTTGAATCGCGCTGAACCCGAGTTCCCTCTCCCCATCGACGAATCCGGCCACCGCCGGCAGAAAACTTTGTAACCGGCCGCCATTGTCCAGAGTTTAAAAGCTGAATGGGGTTTTAGATTGTACATCGAGCGCTTTCGGGGTTTGTCATACTCCGCCCTCCGACTTTTCTTCAAGCGAGTTTCGAATTCTTTGCGTTCATTCGCCGGTCCACCCCCCTTCTATCCGCGATCTCTCTTGTCGTCTTCGTTTTCTATCCCCTTTTATTCGGCTTCTACCCGTTAATCCACGAGCACGTATCGCATGAACGCCAGTACTCAATTTGCCCGAAAATGTCGACGAAATTGGTAAGAAGCAGCTTTCAGATTCTAGAATCTCATAGAATACATATTTAGTGACAATTCAATACACTCTTATTCAAATAATAAATGTCTCATAAATAAATCAATTACTATTTAATTGATCGAACCGTAGCACCGAAAACATTTAACATTTATTATTAACAACATTACGATCGATATTCAAAGTCATATTCTTATTGAAAGTTCATCGTTATTATTTATTTGATTTAAAATTGCGTCTTAAAACTTATTTTGGAAGTATGAAGTATTCGAATCTTACAATTAGTGTTGACAATTTCCATTCTACATAACAGGCCGTGACCTAAGCACAAGTATTTACATATTGAGCTTCAAGAGTATGTTAAAGGACATTCTCTGCATTTCTGTTAAGATGAAACAACCCCTGAAGGGTAGTTTGCCATATTGCTTAAAGAAGCATCGCTGAAATCCTGATGGCGGTCTGTGATTATTAGAATGAGCTCAAATGCAAAACTGAAAAGATATTACAAGACTTTTAAGATATTGTTACATTATTTTAGATTCTTTGAGACGATGAAAGAGAAAATACATGTCCATCTAGCTTCGAGATTTTACAATTGACTTAGACCATTTTTATTTTCCATAAAGATCCACAGATCGCAATAAATATTTGCACTATCGAACTATAAAACTAATATAGGGGTAGCTCACCCTCTCATTGTAAGAAGCAATGCTCAAAATGGAATCTACAGATGAACTCATGAAACTAGTTTATACAGTACCGAACCACGCATAACAAACAAATGCATGATTATTGTGCACATTGTCGGGCAAATTGACTACCGCTGATGATTTCCCCAACGAAAGAAACGTCGCAGTGGCGTACACACCGTGCTAGGCACCTCGTACATTAATCTCTTTCGTGGTGGTCGTCTCGTTTAGCTGGCTCCACGAGGTCTGAACGAAAGCTTTCTCCTGGCGAGGCGAGCGCTGGATGACAAATCGGTAATTTATTCTTTGCTCTCGTGGACCTTCCTGTAATTCCGGACATATTTTAGGCCGTCACGTCGCCGCGGCTAATGGGAGGAGGATGCTCTCGTGATGGATCGCCCGCGAAACTCCTCGAAATCGATACAACACACGCGGGTTCCTCTAGCAACTTTTTTTCCGAGCTTCTCGAATTCGAGCGGATCGTTGTCCGTGTACTTCTGACAATTCTAACAATTATGTACTAGCTGATAAGTCACTGTGTCATTGTAGATGTTTACCAATTTCGCTTTGCACTACGCGTGGCTGTCGTTCTTTGCCGTTTGTTGCTCTTTGCTCTTGTGAGTTTCTTATCGCTTTGCGCTGTTCAGTGATGGATGTGATTGAGATGAGTGGTAATGGTTGAATGGAGGCGACTGACACATGATCTGCGAGCTGTAGAAATTATTGCGGAAAATTATACTGTTGAACAAGAGTCTGAGTGCCGGCTGTTAGATGCAAGTTTTTGTTGAATAGACTAGTTAATATCAAAATTGTAGAATAATCCTCTCATGTTTCTATATTGTCATTAAAAATAATTGCCAGCTTAAAATATTAGCGGGATATGAAATTATAACTTTCCCATATAACTTTTAATCTTCTATAATGCAATTTTTCAAGTTTGAATAAAAAATAGTTGATTTATAGTTGAGAATAGTTGTTTACATTCTAGCTACAAAGCAAAGTTAGCTTCAAAGTTCAGCTTAAATTTGTCAAACGTCTACCGCATCTAAAGTTAAATTTAACAAAAGTTGTAACTTGTAACAGGGTATGCCAAAACATCTATCCAGCAGTATAATCAACTAACACTCGTCCATACAAAAATCATGAATCGTGTAGTCATTACTTTGCTAATAACATCGCGCAGATGCCAAAGTAGAATGTGACGGCTCAAGCCAGACCAACAAAGGTCTAAAGCTATCGATGAGATTTAAAAAACAGATCGATCGAAGTAGCGATTAAGTAGAATGTGACGGTTCGGGTCAGACCAAAGAATTTTATTCATTCATTCGTAGTGTTCAAAAAGAATTTTCTGACACATTATTTACCAGCAATTAATCAGTGCTTTTAACATTAATCATACAATTGAACGAAATCCATAACCAAGAATATATTTTAATAAATTTTTCAATAATCACAACAATTTTAAATCATTAAATCACTTGAAGTATAACATACAATTTATTAATTTCATTTTGAATTATTATTCATTACACAACATTCGGTAGGTAATATGTTACGTTCACGTCAATAAAACAAAGAGTAAAGAATAAAATGTATCAGTCGTGAGTTAGCTCGAGTTCTCGTCGGAATGCGCGACCACAAATACGTTCTGTTTTTTCGCAACATGTCTCCTTTGTTGTAACAGAACACTAATGTAAATACCACTGAATACGACATTTAAAGTCGTGTCAGAAAGGCAAACGATTCTTTCCCGGGAGCGAGAAGCGTGGCATTAAGTCGTCGACTCGAACTAAAAAGCACGTGCCCAACGATCTTTCTGTGTTAGCCGCCATTACTGTCTCGTGCGATTGCGTTGCTTGTTCTACGTGACGTGTGTATGCCCAGTGCTCATGTATACCATACAAAGTGACCCAAAAATGTACTTCCTGGAAAGAGGCGATTACTCAGGTAGTTCGAAGTAATTTTTTCTTTCTTAAAATATTTCCTGTGGTCTTGTGAAGGAGTTATTAACGAAAAATACAAGCCAATCAGGGCGCAAGACCCCGCTGGGCGTGGTGTTGCGTTGGCAGTGGCCGCGCTCTGATTGGTCCATGCTTTTCGTTATTAACTCCTTAACAAGTTCACGGGGAATATTTTTGCAAAAGAAAATATTATTGTAAATGATCTTAAGAATCACCCTTTGAAGGAAATACAAAATTTTTGGGCCACTCTGTATATAGTATACATGTATAAAGGGTGTCTCAAAAATTCCTTCAACATCCGGAAACGTTCCTGAGATCATTTGAAGCGACATTTTCCTTTGCAAAAATGACGTCGGCGGCTTTGTTAAGGAGTTATTAACAAAAAACACGGACCAATTAAAGTGCGGCTACAGCAAACTGAGTCCGACTGTAGCCGCGCTCTCATTGGTCCGTGTCTTTCATTAATAACTCCTAACCAAAACCGCAGACGCCATTTTTGCAATGGAAAATGTCGGTTCAAATGATCTCAGAAACCTCCCATTTTCTGATGTTGAAGGAATTTTGAGACACCCTGTATAGTATACATCTGTCCAGCAGTTTTCTGTTGTTCCATTACGCGCAAAGCTGTCTTGTAATCCGCTTATTGAGTATCCTATCCCCGTTTTATTTGCTTCTCTCCTCGGTGTTTACGTGTGCGTTTACGATAATTTGTCGCCGGACGGAGGCTTTACTATATACCTAACCGCCACTCTTTGTTGTATCGTACGTACCCTTTTGTGTATACAGTGTGCGTGTACGTTTGTGTGAATGGTGTTGTATTCGATGTATAACTTATCTTCGCTCGTTGCTGTAATGTCCCGTGGATCGAAAGAAAAGTAGATGATCGTTGAACGCGAATCCTTCTCTGGATCGACAATTTCTCGTACATATACATACATAATACATAATGATATACGTTATATATATATATATATATATATATATATATATATATATATATATATATGCTTGTGGGTTATACACATGTGTAAGCACAAAAGGTATTGTAGCGTTATACAGTGTTCGATTACGTGAGTTTTGTCAATGGCGTTGTATAAGCGTGTTCAGTACTACCAACGTTCTATTAGTCTGAATAAGTTGTTGCAGTCGGTAGAGACATACAAACACATACACGATAGAGTAGCATTAGACGTAATTAGGATGCGTAATGTACTGTCACACACTACTAAAAACCGACGTCGTATAGTCGTTCAGCGAATAATTGTACATAAGCCAGTTATGACCACATTTGTTGCCTTTTTCAGCATGCTGTTACGGTGTCTTCCTGTGTGTAAACTGTATAATCGGTCGGATGTTTCCAAAACAATCGTGCATTTCCAGGAGACGCAAACACTATATGAGACACACAGTTACACGTGTTATTTTACAGAGTTACTGTTACTATCTCTATGGCATGCATTTCTATGGTTCACAGAGCTTTTCTCGAAATCTGTGTCCACGTTTGTTACAGTAAAGTAGCCCTTCGATATTCATAAATTCTCTCTACTGTATGAAATTTCACCTATACTCGCGTTCAACATGTACTAGAAAAATGAAATGTCAGATGAAATATCCAGGTTACTGTTATCAATATATGAAACTTTTTACTGTTCACCTCTTCAGGATGGAAAATGGAAATCACGTAATGGGTGATGGTTTGCGATAACACGTCATTGTTTAAGCAACACATTATGGTAACAAAACGAGGTGCAGTAAAACGTTTTCACATTGTCTTATTTTCGCTGTTGGACGAATGTCTATACAACGATTACTTCACCATTTTAATTACGTATACGATCTAGGAACATTGAAGAAATGTATCTAGTAAAATTGAAGACGAAACTAAAACGAACAACATCAAAATCGAAAGTGGGTCTTACATCTGACAGTAATCACTTAATCCAACCACGTAGACCAATGTGAAGACGCCCTAACAACTGTGAACACAACTGAACCGATTATCTTCTTCTTCGAATTCGCAGCCGCGTTTGTCTCAACTGACGTAGTCTCTCGATCAACAAGGGTTGTTCGAACGAAGTTCTTCGAATCGCAGTTGTTTGAATCTTTATACCTTCAGATTTATAATAGCTCGCGCTCGAGACAGAAAAAGAAAAAAGGAATGAGAGAAAGCGAAAGAGAGTGGCGAGAGAATGGGGTTGGTCGGTGCGGGCGTATGAGTGTAACTTCGGATTGCTAAAAATGAAGGCGCGTTCGTTGCAGTGATGAACAACTACCAGGCGGCCGCAGCGCAGGCCGGATTTCCGCCGGCGTCGCCGCACGCGGCCGGTGGCCACGGTGGGCCACAGAGCCGGTCTTTCCCTGCGGCCAACTCGCCGGGCCCCATCGACATGTATAGCTCAAGCGCCGCAGCCGCAGCAGCAGCCGCAGCCGCGGACTCCGCAGTCGCCAGCTACGTCCAAGCCGCAGCTAGTCCGCAGCCCCCTACGACCGCGTTCCCTGCGATCGCCGTGTCGCGTGCTCCACTTAACTACAGTCCCGTAAGTCCACTATACGATCTCCCTTCTCGCGGAACCGGAACACTCAACACGGTGACATCGAGCGCTATCAAAATGTCCAAACACAAAGAAGTCCAAGGTCTAAGTTGAGTCTAGAGAACCATGGTCCAAGTCAGTCTAGGAGACCTGGGTCCAAAGTCCAAGTCAGTTTAGAGGACCGAAGTCCAAGGTCCAAGTCAGTCTAGAGGATCAGGGTTCAAAGTCCAAGTTGGTCTAGTGTACCAGGGTCCAAGGTCCAAGTCAGTCTATAGGACTAGATCCAAAGGCCAAGTCAGTTTAGAGGATCAGGGTTCAAAGGCCAAGTCAGTTTAGAGGATCAGGGTTCAAAGTCCAAGTTAGTCTATAGTACCAAAGTCCAAAGTCCAAGTCAGTCTAAATATCCAAGGTTCAAATCAGTTTAGAGGACCACAATCCAAGTTCCAAGGATCAGTCTATGTGTCCTAGGTTCAGCTAGAAAAACAAACTAGATAAAGCATCAAGTTTGATCGCAGATGTCATTTATTAAATGAACGGATAGTAGGTAATTCTGACCGAGAACTCCAACAAAACGTGAACAATAATTAAACGAAAAAAAATCGAATTCGTCATAGAACTATTTTTTCTGGAATACTAATCTTAAAAATAAAATCATTAAAATACTTTGAACGCCGTCAGTACGAGCTTAAAGGTCAGTCTCCATTTGAGAATAAGTATCAACCGAAGAAATGAAGCCTTTAGAAATTCATTTTATTCTCTCCCTATAAAGAATATTTATTTAATAAACTCACAACTGACATTGATGTTTCTCCGAAACATTATCGCATAGCACAGCGACAATTTATTTGTATTTCCTCGCCTTCAAAGGATGTAAAATCAAAGAGCTATCTATCCGGAATCCCGAGCACTCTCTAATTGCACCAGATCGCAGGATTACCAGTGAATAGACGTGTACCATTTTAAAACACGTATGGCCGGCTAGCTTTGGTTTCGATGTCTATTTATTAACATCTGTGCTCGATGTCACCGCATCCTAAAGCAATATCCTGTTATTTACGAACACGGAAGAAAGGAGAAATAAAAAAAGAGATCAATGTTGTACACCAGTCGCTGAGAGCCACTCTCAATTGATATTCACTTAACGGTTTGTTTTTACTTTGACGCCGGACAAGAGCGAGCAATTTTCATTATACTTCTTTCCGCTCTCGTCGACACAGAGAGAAAGTCCGATTGATCAGGCTACTTTTCCAAGTATCCGAATGTCCAACAGCTAACCCGTACTAACAGCATCGAATTATTGAATCTTGTGTGTGACGATTTTCCCGTCCAGTAAATCCACGCTCGCGGAAACTGATATATTCTTTATTAGATTGTATGTACACATTGTACGATGAAACGAGGCTGAAGGATTACCGAGAGTATGGTCGCCAAACCTATTTTTTTTAATTAGAGTTTTTTATTCACTTATGTTGCCGCAGCTTCGATTGCCAAACAGCTCCATACGCTGAGCTTCTCAGTTCGCCAATATATATATACATATATATTTACTGATCTTATTTTTCTCACGTCTCTTCCATCCCCTTCTACTCACCTTTTTTATATATCCTATTTGTGGTCACTTGACAAAGAAGCGTCTTATTGTTTTTGTTTTTTAATTGGACGCGAAAACTTTCAGGATCAAGTATCGCAATTGCACGTAGTACGAATCGTAATTGGATTCCTCCGAATAACCAAGTAGAGAAATTACTCATTCTACAATTGCAGAAGAACCTTAATGAACCATTTGTCTGCTTGTTTTAGGGCCCTCTAATACCAGCGGCGTTCACTAATGGCTACCATTGAGCCTTGTTAAGACCTAAAAACAGGTATGTAACCCCGTTACAACGTTCTCTATCCCAAGATATGTACTGTCGTGAAAAATATTTTTCACTTCGTCTAAAAAAAGAAGCCTTCTTTCGAGATAGAGAGAAAAGACTTCTTTTTTTTATAATTAATCGACTGCTCGTTGTAGGACCCGTATGGAATTTGAACATGTATCGCAATGTGTATTGTATCGATAGTAATGTAGATAGACCGTAAATATAAGCCACCACCTACGTTTGACAGATGCCGCATCGCCTGTTAATCCGATCATGTTAATTCTCCTGTTGTTTTCCGAATTTAGCGTATAATCTTGCGAGTACAGTAATGACCACTCTTCATCCTTCTGGTTAACCAACACTACAGAAACACCTCTTTCTGTCAACTTTGTGTAAAATGACCGATGTTTCCTGAAAAAAATAGGCTGGGGAACTTAGGCTTGTATTAGGTTCACCAAAAAGTCACGTTCAGATCACTGGACCAGTTGTTAACAGGCGATATGTATTGGACTAATTATTAATTGAGAGCATTGAACCATTCGTCTAAGCAATTTTCATTGAACCAAATATGGTTCGTTTTGTTCAAAATGATAAGTATTCTGTCATCTTTCAGTGTATCAAAAAACATTGAACCAACTGTTAATAAATTTTTATTGAACCAGTATTTATAAAAGATAAATATGGCTCATTTTATAAGAAAGTATTGTGCCATCGTGTAGCATATCATGTGCATTTCATACACAACACCATAAGTGCATTAACAGAGAAACGAGAGAAGACTTTGTGGCTTATTTAATATACCTTGCAAATAACCAGAGACTTACCAAACCAATGATTTGATAAAGTATAACACAGTTTCGTTTTAAAAAGAAATGTACTTGATTCAATTTTGTTTTTAATTTCTTAATCAAATTTATGTTTTTAATAAAATTACCGACTAACTTGCAGAATTTGCACGAACTTCCCCAGTCTAAACGCAACGTAGGGAGCAAAACGTTTTGATTTCTACGCGATCCTGCATAATCGGAACGTTTATGCGAACATCTCCAACAAACACAACGATCCCAGATCCACGAATTCGATCTTTGCTGTACTCCGTTTAAATAATTGCAACCGTACCAATTAACAATGCCGGAAGGATTTTGCTTCCTCGCCTACCAAAGCACTCCGTCACCAGCTTGCGCTAACTCACTGATAGCTTCATCTTAAACAGTTCCATGATTCTATCTATGTTTTTATTATTAATAGACGCATGATTTTCTTTTTGATTAGGATGGACGAGAGGGCAGAGCGCAGCATGGTCGACTGACGGTACAGCGAGCGAGTTAAATGCCTTGGAAGATTTTATCACGATAAACGAACTCTGGACGGACGAGGATGCGTGTCACCATCAGGAGGAAGAATCAAGATTTAGATAGATGTCAGGATCAAGAGGAGGGAAGCTTTAGCGAAGGAGGAAATTTGAACAATATTCGGAACGACGAGACACGAAGAATGAAAGTTAAACAGGCAATTGTACATCCGAACCGTCTCCAGAAATCACACGAGAAGAAGACACGCAAGAGGATTGAACGGCAGAGGAGCAAGGGAAACGCAAAAATGGCTGAAGAGCTGCGTACAGCTGAATTTGGTGGCCGAAACTGCGTATTGATGCCCGTTCTCCGACATTAATAAAGAATAATATAATAATAATAATGAATTAAATTAATATGATTAATTGCTAAATAATTAAGCGACTAAGTCTAGAGTATATAAATACTATATATATAAATATATAAATATATATATAAATAATTGATAAATATTAGACGATAACGTATGATCCTTAGTATCTAAGCGAAGTGACGAAGACAGGAGAGAAAAATACCAACTCAAATACGAATATTATTACCGATTATTATATACATATGCATGTCTCTACACATACATATATATATAATAATGTTATATACATACATAACATTATGGCAATTACACAGATTAATAAAAGTAAAACAAACAAAAGAGGGGGAGGGACAAGGTTGCCGCGCACGCGCGTATACGTATATTATATACATATACATTACATGCATGTGTATGTATATATACATACAAGAAGTATAAATATGAATATATATATAAATATAAATAAATAAAAATTATAATTATTATATGCGTGCACACGTTCGCATCCGGGGAAAGAACGTTTCCTTCTGAGCTCTCGGGGTCTTAGGCGTTTCGAGCTAGTATATGACGGATTTCTGAGGACGGCCGAGAAAACGGAACGACGTCATAGAGAGAAAGAGAGAGAGAAAGAGAGAGAATGAGAGAGAGAGAGAGAAACTGATGTGCGAATGTAAGGGTAGTCGGGGGATTAGGAGGAGATGACGAGTGGCTTCGCCCTTTTTCTATATTTCTCGCGAGTGAGCGAGCGAACGTTTGCAAGCGTTTGCAAGCGTTTGCGAGCATGTGTCCGCCACTTCTGAGCGTGCTCTTTGCCGAGCTGAATACCGGAATGGTACTTCTCTCGCCCCGGCGTCGTCGAACCACTCTTCTCCCTTTTTCCCGGGTGTGCAACGAGGGAAGAACAAGAAAGAACCCGAGAAAGAACGGAGGCAAAGAATGCAGCGACGACAGTACTGGCGAACAACCGATGAGAAATGGAAAGAAACAAGTTACATGGTAGTTGAGACACGCGTGTGACATCACGGACGAGGATAGAGACGCTGCTAGGGTTGCTTATCGCGCTGAGATAAAGAGAGAACAAACCGGAGGAAAAAGTGCAGCGACGGCAGCACTAGAGAACAACCGATGGTAGAAGCAACGAGAGAGAGAAAGAAGGGAACGAGTTATAACTGAGACACGCATGTGACATCACGGATGATGCGAGAGAGTTAGGGTTACTTATCGCGCGGAGGATCGCCCGATTCGGATTTGCAACGCAGTAGTTAGGATAAACGAAGGGAGGAAACCGGAAAGAAAGAAATCGAGATATATGTGGAGTACATGTGTGAGAATGACCCAGTTTCAATGGGGATGCGTATCGACGTGAATCGACGGAAGAGAATCAGACATCGCGCCCGAAGAACGTTGGTTTGCACGCGAGTGTATAGTCGCTATAGACGGAGGTGCAACGACAACCAAGGATGCACCCGGGTGGATTGCATCGGCGAACATCTGGCCGAGCATTCAACATTGAGACCGATCGCCAGTCGGGTTCAATCGGCTGTTCTATGGCTGTCCAATCGATTACTTGCATTAACCTCGGTACACACATACATATTACCCATACGCGAATTATTGTATCATTGATTTACCATAATGACCTATATGCATGACCCTATAGAGGAGCCAGTGGGAAACTGAAACAACGTTCACCGACATCTTGACATAAACGTGCACAAGCAGACATACATACACAGACAAATATATGTATATGTATATACATATATGTATTTATGTATATATACATATACATACAGACTGTAAAAGCATGTATACATACCTACATACAAACAGACAGATTATACATGCATCGAGACATTTATATATACATACAGACAGTACATTCATGCAGACATAGATACATACAGACTGCATTTGAATGCAGTCGTACATACATATACAGAGATTCATGCATTCAAGCGTTTCATACAGATACTGTATACCTACACGTAAGGAACAGCCTACAGAGAGTTATGATAATACATAGATACCGTGCAGACAATGTGTGCACGCACACGTGCATGAACACACAATGGTCTATACAAACAAACACATACACACACACACGGACGCACACGCTTCCACGTCGGCGACTTTTTGATCGACTTAAACGGATACTGAGAGATCTACACACATCAAAACCAGAACGTACCATGCGCAGATCCATAAACAATTACGTGAAATAAGGATACGTTAAAGGGAAAAAAATATACATATATACACTCATGTATGCAGTTATTATACCGTTCGTCCGCAATGTACAGAGCGTTAGTTAACGGCGAGGACGCGAATCGCCTAAATTTGAACGCGTTAGTGCGCGTTTGGAAAAATGATAAAAAAAATGAGAGAGAGTGAAGTGATGATCGAGAACCAGTAAAAGAGATTGAACACTTTGATGAAGAGGGAGAGAGAGAAATTGTGCGTCTGTGCCCCCGATTTGTGTGCGAGAAAGAGCAATGATTGTATACATGTGAGAAAGAGAATGCGAGAAAGTGAGAGAGTTCATAAAACAATATATAGGATTTACAAACATGGTCATTTAAATGCCATCGCGATTCAATGTAAAGTATAATTGAGCTAACAAGGAAAGACGTAAACGTGAGAGTATGAGAATATTATGTAGCCTTAATCGAGGAACGACTGGACACCAAAAATAAAAAAAAAGAAGTAGATGAAAGAGAAGAAGAAAGAGACAAGTGGGAAAACATGTTGCGTTCTTTCGCGCTTCGAGTATTTGCTTATCGGAGGGGCAAGGATCGATACGAAGATTAAAACCGACGGACGCTCCATTTTTAATATTCGTCATTGGATTAAATTAATTGCACCGTGAAGTGTAATAAATGGGTAGCAGGGTGGTGTCGCGTTGAACAAGCTTTCTTCTACTTTGGTGCACGAATATTTTTATGAGACTCATCCGACAAATTCCGACACACACACTCACACGTACGCAAGCTCTAAATAAAAAAGGGTGCTTTTTTTTAATACCGCCCTGCTCCCGGTCAGGTGAACCGTTGACGTGCATTATAAACGATCTCGTATTGGTTCACGCGACTTTTGTTAATATAAAACCGCTGATTCACGGCTGTCCCTTTCGGTAACTATTGTTCTAGCGATTAGATTGGGATCTTCGTCAAGCGAGCGTCAACGAGCGATTTAATTAAATATAATTATGGGAGTAAAAAAAAATAAAAAAGAAGACGACGGGATATACGTGCGACGATGATAGCGCGGTTATTATTGTATTCAACAACAGGGTAAACTTTAAAGAGCGAGAAAAGAGAAAGAGAGAGAGAGAGAAGACAAAAAATTAAATTCGGACGCGTATCGCGTCGAACGGCGGCCATTTTGTTTTTCTGTGCGCGGCTGTGCGTGCGCGCAACGAAAAAAAAACAAAAAGCGTAAAAAAAGAAGATGAAGTAATAAATGATAGAGGAACGAGTCAATTGTTACGAACGTTAGCAATACTTCGTCACGACCACAATGAATGAAATGGCAAATAAACGAACACAAAATGCAAAAAAAACAAGATAAATAAGACGAACAAAACGGAAGAATAATAATTTACACTATATTCACAGGTTACTGTAATTATTAAGTGGATCTGGACGAGATCTGGTTCGTCCTCTGAAGAGGAGGAAATAATCCAGAAAGGTTCGAGAGTAAATAATGGAACGAACTGCGGTCGCGTGTGTCTTGCGAAACGTGTAACGCCGACATTCTTGCAAGCGAAACAAAATGGTAGCTGCTTCGTTACGCTGTTAAATGCGTGTAGAAAAAAAAAACAAGAAAGAGAATAGAGAAAGAAAGAGATGTATCGGACCAAAGGTAGTATCCTGGAATAGCGAGGCGTAAAAAAAAGGATATGGAAGGGTATTGTAAGAACAGGATTACATCGGGAGAGAGGGGATACTGCCATTGGATGCGAGCGATCAGAGATATCCGTTCCGTGGATTCGAAATTTTGCGTTCTTTTCGTTTGAATCGTTCCCCTAGATCTATACAGAGACTTCTGAAGAGGACCATTCTCCAGGAGCAGATTATCGTTGTTGCGAATTAGCGGATCCTTTACTACAAGTTTGCTCCACGTTGTCACGTTGGCTTCAGAAACTGCGTCGGGCCTTTAGTTTGCCAGTTAACGAACGGAAAGACCTCGCGAGGGAATGGTAGTATACCGGAACACACACCACAGTTCAGAGAGATCAAACGAGAATAGGAGAGATCGCAGTAGGCAGAGAGGAAGCATAATGAAGAAGGAAGTCATGCTTAAGTGTACAAGTTATAACTTTTCGCAGTTAAGGTGAAAGAATTTTGGGTTCCTGGTAACTGATGTCAATTCAACGTTTTAAACTATTGATAAACGGATCGAATCAACAATACGGTTTACTCGGAACGAATTGACCGAGGATCTTGACGATCGAACTTGCAGTAGATAGCAAATTTGTCGTGATAGAAGGTAGCAAGGCTCCGAAACGCGTATCGACGATTGAATTGCTTTCGTTCGAGCTTACTATAAGTTTCTCCCATTCACGATCAAACTATAAGGTAACTTTGCAGCAGGAACCCAGGCGACTTTCGGCGAGAATCCTCTGGCAGAGTGACAGAGAGTTATTATATATAAATAAATATACACACACACATATTCGAAAGAGATCTACGATCAATTATTAATTAGCGAAGAAACAAAAAACGAAAGAGAATGCGAGCGAGTTAATTGACCGGAAAAGCGAACGAGGGAAATGAAGAGTCGGAATAGGAGAGCCGCGTTAGGCGAAAATGGAAAAAAGGAGGAAGATAGAGAGAAACTAAGAAACAGGAGAGCAAGTAAAGAGTATATGTGAGTACAGTCCACGCGTTTATATTTATAAATATGAAATACATTAATATTGAAATATTACGTCTATATCTACATCTAGTATATATATAAATATATATAAATATAAATATATATATATAAATATAAATATACATAATGAACGATTAAGAAAGACAAGAAAAAATATATTATGTCTATATTATAAACGATTAAGGCGACAAACAAAACAAAAATATGAGGATTATGGAGATGAACAGATATATTGAGACATTGTTTTATGCATTTGTATATATATAGTTATTGATGTTTTAAAAAGCTAATTATACTATTGTACTGATGATAAATTTTTCGATCACCACCAATCGTGGGAGGAGAGCCGAACGGGGGTGCAATGGGAGTGGGAAAGAGGGTAGATTAAGAGGGTTGGGAACGGACAGATGACAAAACAAAAATCGAAGAAGGGAGAGAAATCGCGACCGGGGCGAGCTCGATATGCGATGCAGTCCAAAAGTCTCTTACTTTGCGACGCTTTTTCTCTACGAAACCGAAACCCAGAACTGTGCTTTTTGAGGGAAGGAAACAAATCAAACGTGAGCAAACATTATGACAAAAAAAATCGATAAATATGTAAACTTAGATAACGCCGTTCGCTCATCGATCGAGCTTGATTACTTATCGCGCAAACTCACAGGCTCATACATGCGTATGCGATCACACGAAAACACATACAAGTACCCAGGTATATAAATATATAAATATATAAATATATAAATATATATATATATATATATATATATATATATATATGTATGTGTGTGTGTGTGTGTGTGTGATGAGTAATAACTACGATAATCGATACAGAAGATACAAATTACATATACATATACACACACACTGTGAGAAGACGATAGAAGGAAGGGAATGGAGGTCAACATTGCGAAGAGAGTGCGTGGAAGACTCAGACCAAGTGAAAAAAATCGATCATTGTCGTTCCGTGGTTGAACGGTGAAGTGAAAACCAGAAGAAGCAGCAACGTTAAATATCGTAGTGTAAAAAGAAACAACAACAAATCGATTTCGTGATACTTATTAGTAATCTTACGATCGTTTGAAATGCAGTCTTAATCAACACGTTTTCCCCGGATGATCTTGTTACCGTTTTCGATCATTGTTATTGCGATAAGCCGATAAAAGTAAGAAGCAAAGACTATCGTTCATTTCGGATTTTTCTGTTTTTGATACATGACCTTTGCTTTGCCAAACTTCGTTGCGGTTCGTGATATGATTTCCAGCGTTTGAAGCCGAGTTACGCCGAGTAACGAACAAAGCAATGTCGAGTAATAATGTTAACGACATAATCAATGCGCATTTAGGGGATCGTATACATTTGGAAACTGTTAATTAATCGATTACACCGCATCGAAGGTATTTACAGCCATAGGGAGAGGATATATAGTTCAGTTTCGAGGACTTGGAAATTGCCGCGGTACCGTGGTCACAATAGAAATTAAATTATTCAACTAGCAATAGATAATTATACAGTATATGCTATCACTCATTCGATGAAACTGTTTCGCGTTGTTCATTAAAAAGATACAAATTAGCGGTCCCCCTCGAAATGGATCGTCGTACGATCAGAGTGGCCCAAAACAACTCACCAGACGATCTTCACTATTTTTCAACCCTGAGAACCTTTCTTTCCACGAGACAACGAGAGAACGCGCATGCTCTCCAGAACAATTTGCAACAAATTTGCGCGCGCACACACCGGCACGTACACATGAACACGCTCGATCAAACTCGATCAAAATCTTCCGAACACCTCTTGAAATTTTTACCGCACACCTCTTGAAATTCTTACCGCACGAATACCAAAAAAATAAACGCAAAACACGAAGACTAACGAGAGAGAGAGAGAAAGTGAAAGGAGATAATTACTTCGTCTCATGGATTTCCTGCGCACCCTCTATTTCTTGACTGCTGGATATGTTTCCTAGAACGGCTAGTTTCGCGAATTTTTCGCTGACACGAATCCGCGCGTTAAAGCGAAGCAGCGCATAAGCATGCATTCGATAACGAATAGAGAGAATGAAGAAAACCGAGGAAAAAACGAGAAAACAACCCCCGTCGCTCTGCGTGCGATGCGAATGTGGCGAGAGACAAGAGAGAGAGAAAGAGTGTGTGTGTGTGTGTGTGCAAGAGTGCGTGTGCGTATGAGACGAACTCGCAAAAGTCCGTAGATAGATAGACAATTTTCGAAAGATCATTTTTCGTGCGTATCAGGAAAAAGATCGACACCGAGAATCTTGCTGCGACTCCAGGACGGTTTTCCTCGAATTTCATTGATTTTTCCCGAGCTTGTTTGAGTGAAAATAACGGGGAAACCGACCGAAGAAACAAACACACGGGAACACGATCCTCTCGATCGGGTTTCAATCAATTGTAATATAATCGGTCGACGGTGTTTCTCCGACGATTTTCCGTAGTCGCAGCCAAGATGTAGGGTAAAAAAAGGATCCTACTTAGTAGTTACTTTAATTCGCATGTCAAGGGAACATGTGGGCTGAACGATGCTCACGCGTTTATTATTATTATTATTATTGATATTATTATTTTCTTGTTTTCCTGTTCTGTTGACTTCTGTATACCTTAAGGATTATTATTATTACACTATTGTTCATTGATAGGATTAACACGTTTACGGATGGTATTATCCACGGATAAGTCCCTCTATGATTTGTTATCTTTGTCGGAATGCAATAATCGCTGTGTTAAGAATACGATTATAATTGTATTTGAGGTGACCTCGTTTTTTCACAGTTTTTACCGAGAACGCGACCACGACCGGATCGCGCCGCTCACTGGAACTATCGACGATTTTCCGTTTTTATCGGTTGGGATAGAAAATTCATTTTACAGTGTTTTAGAGTGTATCGCAATATTGTGATACGGAATTCGTGTTTAACGGAAAATCGAATAAACGGCGGCGGCGCGGTCGAACCCGATCGACTTTGCCGATTTTTAGCCAATTAGACGCGAAAACGACGGGCGGGGGCGGTCCGATCGAGACGCGGGCCTGAATGTAACGTGAACGTAACCCCATACGATAATGTATGTATATAAATATATTATATATATATATATATACGCACGCAAACAAAAAAAAGCAGCATAAATATTACGATAATTATATTAATCATGTAATTATACGTGCACATGTTCGGATGCGCAGTTACATGTAATCTGTTAATATTCTTCCTGCGTGCAACAAGGATAACAGCCACGAGCTTCGATGAAGTTTTGCTAACCGTCGTACATATACACTGATCGCCATATAACAAGTTTTTCATACGCAGCTCATTTAGAAACGTTTCTTTCACTGTCGAGATTTTAATACGAACAATACTCTGCTAACCGATAACCGATTGTTCGCTGTTCTATTACGAACATCGAAGCGTTTCACATCTCGATGATCATTTCTTCTGTTTGAAAAGATACTTTAACCGATCAAATGTTAGTTGTACAAATTCCTTCGTGGCCCTCGCAATTTATCATTTATAACTGGCCGCTTCATTTTAAATATCATTTTGCTGAGTCGTTTAATTATGCAACTATATAAAAAATTATGGTGATTAGTTTCAAGACACGAATACGTTTAGACTGTAAACGAACAACATGGAGACAAGGTCACGAATCAATTTGTATCCCTAATACATTGTCAGAAGCTAAAAGCGTTAGTTTTTTCGACGAAACGACGGGAAAACGAACGCTTTAGCGATCCTGACGACTTAATTGTTTGTATTGATTTTTGTTGTCGACCTTCGTTTACGAAACGTTGCTCTATTCTCCATATGCTACTCCAATTCGCTCACGCGTTACACAATCGTGCTGCCCTTACACTTTCCGCTACGGCGACGTTGTTTTACATTGATTACGCTGTTATTGCGTCGCTACAGTTTTACGGTGAACGTTATGCGCGTTAACCTTCCAGTGCACGGGTGAAAAATACAGTTTTAAAGACAGGTATGAGCTTAGATCGCCTTTCGGAACACTATACTGGCTCCGAAGGATCATAGCCACGCCCACTGAAGGCGTGTCGCACAGAGGGAGCCACAATCTTTGACGTTATCCCCCTCCTTGAGCAATTCTAAGCACTCAAAGTACGAAAAACGCTTATTGCTCATGCCTGTTGTGCAATTAAAATCCTTAAGATCAAATTTTATATCCATAAGTTCATTAATAAATACAGTTTTCTCTTGCTCATTAAAAAAATTGTTCATTTGTCACAGTGAAATTAACCCCTTGTCTTACGATTACATTAATTACGACTTCTTCGATGATATCCTCTGAAAATGTGTATATATTGTCTGCTTATATTTACGTTAATGTTTACACATTGGTTACAGAAGGATACAATTCTGTTTCATCTGAATAGAAAGACATAAAATTCATATCTAGTAAATTTTTGTTTGAATTGTTCATCGCGAGTCTGACTTATACGACAAGGGGTTAATAAAAGTGACATAAGAGTTTAGTTAGAAGTTCCGGCATATTTTAAACTGTTTTTTAGAATTTTTATGGACACAACCAGTGCACTGGACACACGTTCAGGGTACACCAGTAATAAGTTAAGATTGTTCCTTTGACTTTGGTCGATCGAATCGTGCTAAGGCAATCGCGAATCTCCGAGAAGCCTCGTGATAAGTTGCTCGATTTGTTTTCCGATTGACATATCAAACCGATCTGCGAGATCTAAAATTTGTTTGATAGTCTAGACGTCGGTCGACGTTATCGGCTTTCTCCCGGTGACTATTTCTGTTTTCGTACTAGCGTTGTTTCGCTTTTCTCGGTTTCGGTATGGTTTTCGCGACGCGAAACGCGGAACGACAGTTCACGTGAACGTACACACGAACACACACCGAGCACAATATAATATATTCAGTCGCGTCTTCTGCGAAAAAACGAATAAAGATACCGAAAAAAAACGGAAAAATGATGGAAAAAAACGGTCCTCTCGGAACTTGTAATATGAATTTAAGAGAGCAGAGAGAGAAGTCTGAAAATGCTATTTTAAATTGATTCGAAATTTTTACGGGGAACTCGCGATCACTGTATGTATGTATGAGATGAACATAACGAACAAAAAGAAATGAAACAATTCGAGCACTCACCCGATTTGCTGTGATTCTTACTTTTCCGTGAGATGACTTCTCTTCTTCTTCTTTTTCTTGTCTATTTTTTTGGTTTATTTTTATTTCTTCTCCTGTTTTTATTGTAAACGTTTAAGAACAAAGAATGTTCCGTGTACACGGCATGTTATGAATTCCGGGAGCCTGAGAATTCTCGTTTACAAAAGAGACATAAATACACTAATACACACACGCACACACACAGAGACAGACTCGTGATCGTCGTGTTAGAGAATCATAGCCGCGATTTTGTTGTAACACACCGAACAGAACGAGAAAGTTTTTAAATTATTTTTTACGACGCCTCGCGATTCACACGAAAGCAATGGCGGATGCGTTGAATGATAGAGAGAAAGAGAGAGAGAGAGAGAGAAAGAAAGAGCGTGAGAGCGAGAGAGAGAGAGAGCGAGAGTAAATAAATAATGAAAAAAGGGAAAAAATGGAAACGGAAGCTCGGCGGCATGGTACAGCTTGCGATGAGGAAACATGCAATATAACAAGCAATAAATAAGCCACTTTTAATTCCATGTATATTAAACAATTATGTGGATGCTTAATGAGATTAATTGAATTAAATGAGCAAAGCGCCATGGACTAAGACAAAATACCGATTTTACATATTCTTACTAATCGTAAATGATTACAATACGTATAGTACGTTATAACTAAAGAAAAATAAAAAAAATCATACGATTATGTATCGATTTAAAAGAACAGATAAAGATGAAAAAAACGGTAAATAAATAATTAATTAAAAAAAACAAACGGACGAGCGGCGGGCGACCGCCGCACGGACGGTAATCTAATCTACATAAGTACGTAAAAGTTTCAATTTTACACTACCGATAATAATGACATAACGGTAAGACTCTATATAAGATATAATGATGATTTATAATAATTATAACGTTGTACAGAATATTTATGAAAGGCTCGCTGTTGGCGTCAGAGCCGCGCACGTTTCTGTTTTTTCGATCTTGAACGCGTGTTTGTATAACCAAAACGAACAAGAAAATGAAAATGCATAGGATAAGGAGGAGAAAAGAAACAAAAAAAAATAACAAATAAAAAACCGAGATCGTTTGCGTTCTCGCGTAACCAATATGAATTGTTCAAAAATTCGCGATTTGATCGGAGATCAAAAGAGAAAGGGAGAAAAAGAAAATTTTTCCAGACATTTGCATAGTGAGAGAAAAACGTGCGCGACTCTCTATCCAAAAGCGGCCAGACTATAATGGATGTTTTGTAAGATAAAGCAAAACGATCACGGATTATATTGAGATCGTGTTCAGAGAAATGTATAGTCGATTGCGTATTCGAGACCGTTCGAATTGACTCGACGACGCCTTTCTCGAAAGGAGGAAAAAAATTAAAGAAGCGAGAAAGTCGCAGAGTGGTAGAGTGGGAGAGAAAGCGAGAGAGAACGAGAGAGAGAGAGAGAGAGAGAGAGAGCGAGAGGAACAAGAGAACAAAAAAACACATAATAAAAATTGCGAAGAAAAGAATTATGAGAATCCGCGGCTCTTTTCTTCCGCGAATAAAATGATATTCGAGCGTTCCCGCCGTCGCTAAGGGCGAATTAACTTGGCCCCCCATTTTGCAATTGATTGAGATGGGGGGATGTGAGATTAAAAAAGAGAGCGAGAGAAAGAAACGTGGAAGCGAAAAAAAATAGACACAAAAGATAGAAAAATGAGAGAATTTATTCGCCGCGGGTGTGGCGTGAGAAAGGGCCGATAATTTAATTCATTGTGTATGTATACAGACAAAAGTAAATATAATATTGCGATTATAAATATTAAACTAATAAAAAAATAACAATATTGTACCCCTCTGTACATATAAATATATATTACAATACGATGATTATTACTATATGATTTATTATAAATATATATACATAAATATAAATATATCTCATGAATTCACATTATTATGTTTATTATTGTTTACTTATTATTATTAAAAATTATTATCATTGCGATGATAACGAGAATGATGATGATGACGATGATGATGATGATGAGGATGATGATTATTATTATTATGATAATATTATTAATATTTAAGAAAAGGTTCACAACGTGCCGTGTGTATGTGGGAATAAAATATATAATATAATGGACATTGTTTAATTCAATCTAATGTCTTTGTTGTTTTTCTCATACCCTCTCTTCTACCACACCTGACGAACTTAAATCGCCACCTTTATTAATACCAGGGATTGAAATAAATCAGTAGTTTTCATTTTTTTTAAACAAATTCAGTTACGTTATAAATGAAGCTAATTAAAAAAATTTATTAAAATGGGCTCCACATAAGAAAAACACAAGCGAATTTTAAACTGCAGTAATGCTTACAATTAATTATAACTGTCTACAATTTTTTCAATCTTGATAAACAAGATTAAAAAGTTCCATGTCTGTTTCAATCCCTAGGTAGGAATAAAGTAAAATGCAGTGGAATTTATAATTGTATGTATATCCAAATATAGTTATGAAGTTATAGTCAAAATTACTTTGCTATTTTCCCAGAAAGAACCTAGTATTCGATTTCTTTATCTCATATGTGATTGTATGCATTGATTATTTTCATTCTTGTGAAGCTTGGTTTAAATATCTTTTTATAGCGCAACAAAGCACCTGGTAGAAGAAATAATTTCCTAGATATGGTAATTATAATAAGCCTATTACTGTAGGTAGGTATTTGAACACAGATACTAGTGTGGTTTGTTCGATACCTCGCATTCATATTTTGCGCTCTGAATGGAAGCGATCCATCGATACATCGATCTGCAAGCATGGCGCTGGCCATGGTTCATTCAGTTATCGCTATTTCAAGTGCACCTGTCAAACGTGACATGCATCTTCATCCAGATACCACATGTCAAATTGACTGATAACGTAGTCCAATATTTAAACAAAATGGGGATATTTTTCGCAAAGAAAAAACCTCCGAGTCGTGTCACTGAGCAGGACAAAGCAATTCTGGTACGTTGTTTTATAATTTCCTAACCTCTCCATCGTTCTAACAATAGCTAATCAAAACACTGTTCTTTTTACAGCAATTAAAACAGACCAGGGATAAAATTAAGCAGTATCAAAGAAGGATAGAGCAAACGCTCGAAAAGGATCGATTGCTTGCCAAGAAACTTATTCAAAATGGAAGAAAGGAGTATGTATAAATTTCATTTGTCCTTCTATTGTTTCTATATAGTTCCAAATATACTTACCGACTGTTGCAACATTTATTTCAGACGAGCTTTGCTATTGCTACGGAAAAAGAAATTCCAAGAGCAATTACTATCCAAGACTGAAGGACAGCTTGAGAACCTGGAGCGCATGGCACATGACATAGAATTCGCTCAGGTGGAAATGAAGGTACTCGATGGCCTAAAAGTGGGCAATGTTGCACTAAAGAAGCTGCAGGAATTGGTATCCATCGAAGAAATTGAGAAGATTATGGATGAGACAAAGGATGGTATCGATAAGCAGAGAGAATTAGATGAAATATTATTAGGAGGTCTAACAGATGAAGATGAAGGCGAAGTTGAGGCAGAACTTGATGCTCTATTAGCAGCAGAGGTCGAGGAAAGGACTCCAGAAGTTCCAGCGGATCTAACTTTACCAGAAGAACCTGAAAATGTTGCTTTACCAGATGTACCGGAAGAATTACCAGAAAAGAAGAAAGGTAAGCTATTGTTAAACACAAGGTGAAAGCCATAAGTAGACTTGCGGAGCTTTATGCATTTATAGCAAAATTGAATAGAAAATTCAAATGATTGAAAGTGCCAATATATGATGTCTCCTCTATTAAAGTTATTAAGGGAAAAAATAACTTTCAATTTGGTTATTATTATTTCTTGCAATCAATCGAGACAATTTTTATTGGACATAAAGGTCCGCAGTCTAGTCATAAGATATCTTCTTTATACTGATCCACATATTTTTACAGAGAGAACAAAAGACAAAATGCCAGAACCTATTGCTCTAGAGGCATAAATAAGCACTCAATATCATTAGTGAGGTTTTTATTCCATATGTACTTTGCCCAGAGATATCTATGTATATATGTACAGTGTCTTGTGTGTGAGGCTCCAAATGTCGTTCAATTCATGTTGTGAGTTCAGCAGAGCGTATCGGAAAGACAATCTTTGATTATACAGTGTGTACAAGTGATTTCCGTATACAGTTAACATAAGGTTCAAAGCAGTATATGATACACAAGCAAATGTAAATTGATGATACACAATTTTAATATACCATATGTGTTATACAATGTTAATTATATTTGTACTGTCTTGTATGTACAAATATTTGTATCTTATTATTGGCCTCTTATATTTAGATATACAAGAAATGCAAAATACTAAGTAATTTTAATAAATATTGTTTTATTTGCTACACAGATGTGTCAAACTTATTGAACACCTTAAATTTATTTAGTATAAATAAAAGATCGACATTTTTTAGATTATTGTTGGAGACTTTCCGATTAATGAAACTTGTATTATTTAAGTAAATTTTTTTTTAAGTAAATGACATCATGCTTACTTTAGTATGCAGAAAGCAGATCACGCGTGAGTAATTGTGCTGCACGACGTCATATTTAATACAATTTGACCCGTGCTACATTGTCATTCTCATAATTAAAGGAACGCCACACGCAGGTCGCAAGAATTACAAGTGCCATTTGTGTGGCGATGGATATCTAATTTCGACAATAATTTATTTCTATCTGAAATTAGCGATCAAAGATAAATTAAAATATTTTAGTACGATCGAACATCCTCTGATATTGTAAACATTTGCAGGCGGCTTTTTCCATTCGTCCATGGGAAGATTTAAAGTCACCTCGCGTAAAAATGCGGCGCTTATTCAGTGGAATCCGCATCGATTTATTTTATGTAGAATAATATTTTCCAGCTTGTAACGCTGTTGCATATAAAACAGCTTTTTCTCGTCGAGTCGATCCGTTTTATGCTCTCTGTCTCGGTCTCTGTAATGGATGATGTCCACGGTTCTCGTCCTGATCTGTAAAAACCGGATGAGACTAGCTTACATCGCCAATAATAACGTTCGAATTGTTTTAACAAATCGGACGGCGCCGCCTCCGGAGACATCATTTTAAAAGCTCGCCCGGTGATTAATGCAATTTCAATGGTCAGGGACGATCGGCGTGTCGAACGTAATCATTATGACCGCGTGATAAACGAGCATCCGTAATCAATTACAGACGACTAACCGAAATTGATCAACGAATACTTCTCGCGAATAAATCTGACACGTGCCACTCTTGTCATCGGACTAATTAGCGCCGTAGATTGCGCGTCTCCAATTAGAACCACTTGTACACGCGTTATTCGAGCTTGTATAATAATTAACACTAGATTCACGGGACCCGTCGAAATGACGAGTTATAATATTTTTAAATTTCACGAGTATGCATCCATGAGGAATTACCACGCAATTTCTGTGGACGTATACAGCCCGTTTTTAAAAAATATTTAAAATTAGTCTGTTTCGGGGAAGACATCTTACGGTAGTCACAAATCTTTTGCTTCCGTGATTTCAAGGTCTCTGTTTTTTTATATGCAAAACTGAATGTTTTTATTTGTACAACGCTTCCGTTTTCCGAGGTCATTCAAGATTATATAGCACCGAAATTTATTTTAGTCAGCTAGATAAAAGCACGTCTATCTAGAGATGGTTTGGGACCACCATAAGATGTCTCCGCTCAGAGTAAGTTTTATTTTAAGCAGTTCTTATAACGAGCTATAGTTTGAGAAATAATTGCGTGCGAAACTTCGAAACACATCTTGTATGTCATAAGATGTGTGACATTTGGACAAATGCATTCTTGTTATTTTTTTATAAAGTAATATAAAATACTCAATATTAGCACTTCGTAAACTTAGTGTTAGAAAAATTCTCATTGTAGCGGCCTTTCACGAGGAACGAAATTGTGGGAAAATTAGCGTGCTTATCTCGGGTCGTGAATCGCGGAAAATCTCCGAGGAACACACGAACCCGCGTTCCTGGAAAATCATGCAGGCCACAAGCCGACGATCATGCTGCTATATAGCAAATTACAGGAAGTATCGAAGTTGCTTGATATCTAAAATGACGTCTGTAGCTCTCCGATTCAACACTGAAAACCGGACGACCTTCACAGGTAGGAGAGACGGAGAGAAAGGAAGAATAACACGAAGAACGGAATCCCTTGACTTTAATCTCGTCTCTTTCTCTCTTTCTCCTCTCTGAGAGACCTCCTGCTCTCGTTCGACCATGTGTCGCAGTTCCGGGCTGATTTCGGACGAAAGTACACTGCCAATTTGGTTGCAAACCATTTTTATACTAACTCTCCGCTGTAAATATGATATACTCGTTAAAGTCCCTAGTATAACGCGCAAGTGGTCTTTTAGGCAAATGTTTGAGAATTTTTGCAATAAAAATAAAAATGAGACGTAGGCATGTGAAGAAATAAGCAAACTTTTATGCCGGTGGAGGGTTAAAACCTACTTACCAGCTCCAACAAATCGATCTTTTTGTTAGTTCAGCTTATTAGCTAAATTAATACTATTAGTAGTGCTCGTGAAGAGTATACCTGCAAAATTTCAGCCGAAATTTGCATTAGTTTTGTAGATATAGCTCGTCGAGGAATATATAACTATATCGTATGAGACGATAATATGAAACGCCTGACTTGAAAAGCTAAAAGGCTAAAATAAATTGTTATTCTAAATAAAACCGACGTTATAGTACGTGAGAACTAACACGCAATTGTACTTAAATAGTCAATCCTGAACAATCTGAAAGCTTTCAAAATTAGAATAAAAAGATTTCAAAAGATAATCTCGAATCACCGAAAACTGCATTTGCATTTATATCTCTTACAACTCCCAGTTTTGATGAATTATTTTAACAGGTTTAGTTTCGAATGGTAAATTAATTTTATTGCACATCATCGCGATGGGAACGCGGAAAGCGTTTTAAATTGGAACTAAGTTACAACTATTATGACAGGTATTTCGATATGTCTTGCAATGACTAGTAAATTTCAGAGTACCTTGAGTGGATCATTATATTTCGATAATATTCCAAAATAGAGTGTTCGAAATGTGCACGGTATGATAACCGTTACGCGGTTAGTTTTATCGCGAGTTCTAGAATGTTACCCATGATTTCATCGCGTGCAAATGATTCTGTCGATGTTATTTTTCATACACGTACACGATCCAAGAGCACTTAAATCTGTCAATCTCGTTATTAGCATCGATTTTCTCTCGGTTAGCGACGGCGCTACCATTGCCAGCGAAACAGCAAACCATTTCAGCAGAACGCGATCGAGACGCAATTTCATCGAGCGTTTTCTTTAGATAACAGTCTGGTTCTGCGTGATTTATAGCTTTAAACGACGGCTGTTGTGCTTTTCGTTTGAGAGAATGTGATCGTCTTGTCACGACAGGTGAAAACACGAAATTTGAAAGTTTGTGTACGTTCTCCTTAAATAAATAATCCGTGTTAGTGTATGACGTATTGAGGTTTTCATGTGAATTTTTTAATGCCATTGTTATCTTGATTTTTGCGTAAGAATAAAGAGAACAAGTGTCGCAATAAGTCTCGTCGAAAGTTTAAATCAAATTAATCCGCGGTGGATTAAAATTTTACTGCAGTTGCATGATCGCATCTCGCGATAAGTGACTTTGCAGTCGTAACCATCTCGCACGAAGCACCCGCTGCGCAAAGTAATTCGCGGGGGAGAAGGATACGCCTTATCGCAGTCCAACTCTATCGCTGATAAAACGCTCTCTTATCAGCGTTGTGGTTATCAGACCTGCTCGGAGTCATGTTTATTAAAATATGGAAGCACCTACATGATATTTCAATATGATAAAGACCATAATAACTGGAATAACTTTTTACGCGTAATTTTTCAAATTGCTAATTCTAGCAAAGTGAAGTCTCATGATCCAAACTATTATTCGAATTTGCCAATCTGCATGCTGATTCCATTTTCAAAACGATTCCTGTGGTTTTAAATGGGCAAACTTCTGCATCAATTAAAAATCCTTCAAACATGTTCATCGTCTACGTCACAAATATTTTTAATAGCGTATTTAATTGTAAGTTTTAAGCATCCAATGTCAAAAATGAATTATTTTACAATTTACAATTATTTTACAAATACGAACAAAATGCAGATTATGAACATGTGATTATGAACTGTACGATTTATAAACTGATTTAATAAAATTCTAGTTTACTTATTTCCACTTAAAAACAGGAAAAGTTGCACATGTATAACGTTTTCAAGCAAAAATCGAAATCTATCATTATTAACATTTAATGACTCTACCAGGAAAGCAAACGTGTTACGAGAGCAACAAAGATCCAAGCAGCTGAGATTTCACGTTCTATTTATTAGCGCGCATTGATTCGCAATCGCCGCCATCGCCCTGCCGAATTTGCATTGAATTACTTCTAAATCTGCTGCTCTGATTGGACGTCCAAGATATTCTGGGCAGATTTCCCGTACAATGTGTAACAGTTCCTCGTGTTCATTCTTCGCGGATTGCGGAAATGCCGCGATCAAAGTAGAACTTCGTTGCTTAAATTATCATAAATTAGACAAGATATTTCCTCGTAATTATGTACAAAGTGTTCGTAAGATATCTTTCTTGAGGAATCACGGCTCGAATCAACGATAAATGATGATTATATCCAGAAATAACCTTACGTGGAACACTGACGGAAAAGTTTATAGTTTGATGTTCTTGGCGAGCACAACACGTGCTAACACATCGCAATACTTTTCCAAAATTATGGTTACCTTACGAAATCTTCAGATGTTATCCGTTATCTGATATCGTCTGTCCGCTTGCCCGTAGGATTGTAAATTCGAATTGATTAGCTCGATAAGGACACGATATCAAAATATCGAACAAACTTCTCTTCCGATTTCCAATTATTCAACCGAATAATCTAGGAAGGGCGACAACTCGAATTTAATAATGATTTAAACTTCAGGGATTTTCAATAATTTTACTGTATCAAAAATAGGCTTGGGAATCACTTTATATAATCGAGCAACTTGGGAAAAAATCCATATCTTCAATTTAATAGAGATTTAAATTCCGAGGTGTTAACTTGTAAAACAGTGAAGTCTTACGTTTTTCAAGATAAGTTAGATTGAAAATAATTTATTTAAAAAAAAATTCTAATTAATTGAAATAATTAACTATTTAAATTGCAAGGTATTAGCAATACAAAAATTAAATACCTCAGGTAATGATTCGAATCCCAAGGTAATCACATCGTAAATCCTTTTGTTTTTATATTTAATACTTATCATATTGCAGCACACACCAAATTTGTTGATAAACGAGTCGATTTGACGAGTAGAAAGCTTTACTCAGCGAGATTACAGAGAGGAGTGGTCGGCCGAAGGAAACCGCCATTCAGTCTCGGGAAAAAGGAACACTCTTCTTCCATTAATTGGACAGACGAACAATGGAGTACTGCCCTGCGTACCATAAAGACGAAATGAGTCATACTTCTACGTACACGAGATGACAACCAAAAATAAACGATGATTGCGCATGCACCGTAGAAAGTTTATGCTGCGGCAAATGTGATATTAAAGATTGCAACGTTCCACTGACAATGCATAGCTTTTAATTCGCTATTCCGAATGTAACTGCTTATTCCAGACATCGACGAGTCCATAATTTATTTATGTAATTCTTCTATTGCTTCATATTTTTTTATGTCGGAAACCCTTAAACGAACAGCTGCACGCTAATTAATACCCAGGAAACAGTATTTTTTTCGCAAGTGCAGTAATATCTTGATAGATCTAGCAACGGTATATTTCTATCGTGCAAAAAGCGTTAAACGAACTGTCTTAAATGCATGCTCGTAATATTAATTAATAATGGACGTTTTTACAGAAACGTTACCCATCTTCGACGATTTCAATTCTTTCGTAATGAAGTAAGTGGCAGTGTTGGAGTGATTCATTGTCATCGTGAGTGGAGCATGCTCCTTTAATTGTGTGGTTGCAACTTTAATCAACAACGCAACATTTTGTGTTTTCCTTTTTTCCCGGAGCGATTGTTCTGGAGATTCGTAGAAAAGAGACATGTAATCCTTCTGTGATAAAGTAAGTGGTGGTGTGAAGCAACTCATTGTAATCATACGCTGATCAACCTTTAAATGTATGATTTCAAGTTTAACCAACGATACAATCTTTCATATTAACGTTTCGAGACACAATTAAAAATGTTTATACAAAAGAAACATTACGCAACCTTCACGCAATTTTCCTTATATATGGGTTTTTATAATGAGTTTTAAAATAAGTTGCAATGTTGAGTGACACATTGTCCACCTGTTCAAAGCAATGCATCATTTTATATTCTCAACAAGTGACAGCTCAAAAGATTCGTGGAAAAGAAACAATATGTGTCCTCTACGTATTTTTCTGTGAAAACGGTGAATTATAAAATAAGTAGCAGTTTTCAGTTAAGTACAGAGTTGAATATTCACCTTCAACATTGCTCAACAATGAAGAGATGATTTAAAGGGATTCATAGAAAATATAATAAAATGAAATTATAATATGAATAAGCTTTCTCAAATGTACACTGTCAACATTACTCAAGAACTGAACTATCTTCCTTGACAAAACAACAATTTCAAATAACAACAAGAAAAGAAGCACACATCTTCGAAGCAGCAAACCTCGGATCATTTTTCCTCAAAGACAATGAATTATAAAATGAGTGTTAGTGTTCGCCGACTCGATGCGAGGTTGGCGATGGCAGTGAACACTCAGGGAGACCTTATAAATAGACCGAGAGACCCATGGGAGCCGTTTCGTCCGGAGAACATTAATTGATGTCGCAAACGAGACCACAGGACTACCAGCTAAAACAAATCGAAGTATGTAACATGACCGTGCAACCGGTGTTTTCCGGAACGGTTTCCAACCTGTTATCGTTCGTTGGGTGACGTCCTCGGCTGCAACCTTATCTGGTAGAATCGCGGTCTCGCAACTTTCAGCAGCATCGTTGTTCTAATCGACGCGCTCAGCACGGGTTAACTGGGAAGCGTTAGTAAACGATAAATTGAAATTATTGTCTGTGTTCTTGAGCCTTGGTGGACGTCTTTCAATGTTACGCGAGCGTGAAAAAGTTCATTGGATTAACGCAAGCCGTGATGTCATTTTATTCGTGGTTTTATCTTCAGCTGTCTGCAATTGTCTCGTGTATAGCGTTGCCATTTGTAGGATCACGCTACATCAGCGAAAAATAATCAGCAATAATACCTGCTGAAGAATGCATTATTGCGCTTAGTTTCTGTTCGTTCGCAGCTGTAAAATTTCGTAGCGTATTACCATTTGCGTCCCTCGTAAAAAGAACCCGAACACCCCTTTTAAAAATAAACATCTCCATTAGAACATCTGGTTCGGACCAACGCTTTTTCGCATAGAACATTTTAGAAGCGACAATTTCCGAAACGTCGTATGTGAGGGACCCAAGGTCTCCGAGTCAAGGTTCGTACCTGATGGCAATCCATCCACTCGGGACAAGGGGTCATAAGAAAGACGTGCGGGCCACTTGGGCCCTTTTGTCGCGCTAAGCCAGGGTCCCGTTATTTTCCCGGTTGACTTGGGGTAGGGATTTCCACCTCCGCCGTGGAGGGTAGTCCGGAATATCCGCTTACCTCAAGTCAACCAACGAATGGGATTGATGATCCCAAATGGTGACCAGATATTCATGGTGTCCAACGTTAATTCTGCCGACAACGAATTTGTATTATAAAATAAATGTTGATTGTTAGAAAAAAGGCACAACATATTTTTTCCGATCACGACAGAACAGTTTCGTCGAGACTCACAATAAACATTCCACGCAGAACTGCCAAGAAAGAGAAGCAGTTGAAGACAGCTACCTCGCAAATTCTCTTTCTCTTAAAGCTATAAATTTGCATGACAATAGATCATGTGTCTCCAGCTCGCGTATCAGACTGTCTTCGACTCTCGTGCAACAGTATTGTATATCTCAATTCCATGTCGCTCAGCGAAGACAATTTAGAGAGGTGGTTCTCGTTTCGCCCGCTTTCACTAGAAATTATTATAGTTTTATTGCAACCACAAGTTAACGCCCACGCGAGCATGTCAGCTGCACCGGCGCCTCTGAAGGATGCATTCGGATCAGTGCTCTTCGAAAAATGAATGCTGTTGTTACGCGAATAACTAATTAAAGGGATAGGATTGATAGTATGTTGAACGTGAATGCACGATTAATCACTTAACTAAATATATTTCAAAAGTTCAATCAGTTGCGATGAATTTCTCCATGCTGTTAAGTTTGTTTTGAAAAGCAATGTTTTCAGTTTCAATAACATATACTACAGACAAATTTTTGGTACTGCAATGGGGTCACCTATCTCACCAGTTATTGCAAACTTAGTGATGGAAAAAACTTGAACAGGTTTCTATTTCAAAGTTATCTTTTGAACTTTTGTTTTATAAAAGATATGTTGATGATATCATAACTTTTATAAAACCGGATCAATTACAAAATGTGTTGGACACCTTCAATAGTTTTCATGAAAGAATTCAGTTCACACATGAGATTGAGAAAGACTCTTGCTTAAGCTTTCTTGATGTGAACATAATAAGAAACGGTCAAAAATTCATTACAAATTGGTTCCATAAGTCCACTTGGTCTGGAAGATATATTAACTATTGGTCACACCACCCAATTCAACATAAAATAGGCCTTATTAAGGGACTAATTGATCATGCTATACTTTTAGCAAACCCAGAATATAGATCTGAAAATCTAAATTTAATTAGAAATGTTCTGAGACGTAACGGTTATCCATTAGATTTAATATCTAAAGTTATATGTGAACGTATTTCTGATATTTACAATCCTTATAGTGTTACCAAACATAAGGAAGAAAGAATTCAGAGGACTGGACCTATAAATAGGAAGAACATTGTTATCCTCCCTTATGTTGAAAATATTTCTGATGACATAAAAAGAATTTTCAGAAAAGTTGGGTTACACACCATCTTCAAAGTCCCATTCTATCTTAAAAAATGTTTTCCTCTAATTAAAGACAAACTTACACTCTTTAAAAGTTTTAATATTGTCTATTCGATTCCATGTATAGGCTGTGGTCGGGTTTACATAGGACAAACATCGAGATGTTTAGAAACTAGAATAAAAGAACATAAAAGAAACATTTTTCAAAATCCAACGCAACATAGTGCGTTGACAAAACATTCAATTGAATTTGACCATCGTTTTGACTTCGAAAAAGCAAAAATAGTTGACAGTGAAGATAATTATAATAACAGGATATTGCTAGAAACAATTCATATGATTAAAGAAAAGAGCGTAAATCTGAGATATGAAACACCTACGATTCATGAATATTACGCAACATTACTGAACCAGTAATGCCAAATGATGTAATTGCTTTCTAATTTCTAATATCCTATAATTAATCAACTACTAGCTTTAGAAGCATTTTGTCCTTATTTCTGACTTGGTCTGTCACTTGAATTAAAATTCTTTGTTATATTAATCATCATAACTTTACATATACAACATCTTGAATACATTGTTTCTTTATTTACGATTTTGAATTCACCGCCAAACAGAAGGTTGGTTAGGTTAGATCGGTTTTAACCGGTAAACGGTTTCGCTTTCATACAGTTCGTTACCAGTTCCTTTGTAACCTTGCTACGACATGGATCGTATAAGCAATATCTATTAGATATTTTTCATAAAGCAAGTGAGTCATATAACTTTTGATTTAATATAATATTACATCTTCCAATAAAAATTAAACCGTGTTCTTCCATATTTTCAGACGCAGTTTTCTACACTTTCTTGAAAATGATCCACATTAGGATCGAAACGTTGAAAGTTTAAAAATTATTGTAAAATTGCTTTAAGTAGTTTAAATGATCGAACCATTGCGCCGAAATCACATATAATTTTTGATTAAATAAGTGCGATCGATAACTTTAATAACATTCATAATGGATGGCGAAAACGACACAACTATCACCACTTTTTTCACGTCAATATCTTTGACATTGGGTATTGAAACTGCGCAAATTATGAAGGAATGGTCTAACACATGCTTCCAGATTACAAAGATAAGTAATAGAAAATTATTTTTACTCAGATGTAGATCACATAATATTTTCCCTAAATATATTAAAAACATGGTTTTAAAAAGTTTCAACATAGCTGTTACATCTACCAATATGTACAACAAACTTTTCAATTTACAACATCGAGTTATGAAAAAATTGTTAAATGTTTCTATCAAAGATACACACAATCAACATAAATCATTATTACATAAATTAGAAGAATTACATGAAGAATTAGAATTTCTTGTACCATCATATATTTTACAACGGTTCTTCAAATTTGAACAAAAAAAACATAAAAGGTGTTTCAGAATTAAAAAAAGAATAGGTATTGACAAATTTAACCGTTTACTAGAAATCAGTAACAATACAATAGGAACTTCTATCAATGATGAAAACAATAACTTTAATGATATTGAAAATAAAAATTGGTTAGTAAATTTAACGAATATTACCATCCCGAATAATATAGAAAAAGTTTTAAAGATGGGACCCAAATTTGCATTTGAAGTTCCAAGAAAATACATTTCTTCTCCTAGATTCATAGCTGCTGTTGAAGCAGGATTAAGAAATATTCCAGACACAAACGATTTACAAAACGTTACCAGAATCAGAATTGTTAATAAAATTCTAAATTATATTACTCATCCACGTCGGTTTAAAAGATCTTTTATGTCTGAATATGATATTAAGGAAACAAAACGTTTCATAAAAGAAAATAACAATTTATTATTATTAAAATCAGATAAAGGTAATACCACTGTTTTAGTTGATAAAACTGTTTACATTACGGCTGTAACAGATATGTTGAATGATACTAGTACTTACAAAGTTAGCAAATTTCAATATACAAGTACCTTTGAAAAAGAAGCAAATTCCATTATTAACAACTGGGTTAAAAAAGAACAGATTGATGAGAGATTGGGTAAACGTTTAAAAACCTATAACGCAATAACACCTAGAGCATATGCATTGCCAAAAACACATAAGACTGTACTCAGTTGGAGAATTATTGTTTCATCAATAAGAGGGCCCACTTATAAATTGTCAAAATTTCTATCTAATATATTATCTAAGATTATTGGAAATTCACCTTTCCACACAATTGACAGTTGGCATTTGGTGAAAGAAATTAGAACTATTGAAATACCAGACGATTCTATGCAACTGGTTTCTTTAGATGTAACAGCGCTGTTCACAAATGTTCCAATTGACTTAGCGATAGAAGTTTTGAAAAGTCGATGGGATGAAATCAAAGCCCATACTTCTATCAGTTGCGATGAATTTCTCCATGCTGTTAAGTTTGTTTTGAAAAGCAATGTTTTCAGTTTCAATAACATATACTACAGACAAATTTTTGGTACTGCAATGGGGTCACCTATCTCACCAGTTATTGCAAACTTAGTGATGGAAAAACTTGAACAGGTTTCTATTTCAAAGTTATCTTTTGAACTTTTGTTTTATAAAAGATATGTTGATGATATCATAACTTTTATAAAACCGGATCAATTACAAAATGTGTTGGACACCTTCAATAGTTTTCATGAAAGAATTCAGTTCACACATGAGATTGAGAAAGACTCTTGCTTAAGCTTTCTTGATGTGAACATAATAAGAAACGGTCAAAAATTCATTACAAATTGGTTCCATAAGTCCACTTGGTCTGGAAGATATATTAACTATTGGTCACACCACCCAATTCAACATAAAATAGGCCTTATTAAGGGACTAATTGATCATGCTATACTTTTAGCAAACCCAGAATATAGATCTGAAAATCTAAATTTAATTAGAAATGTTCTGAGACGTAACGGTTATCCATTAGATTTAATATCTAAAGTTATATGTGAACGTATTTCTGATATTTACAATCCTTATAGTGTTACCAAACATAAGGAAGAAAGAATTCAGAGGAATGGACCTATAAATAGGAAGAACATTGTTATCCTCCCTTATGTTGAAAATATTTCTGATGACATAAAAAGAATTTTCAGAAAAGTTGGGTTACACACCATCTTCAAAGTCCCATTCTATCTTAAAAAATGTTTTCCTCTAATTAAAGACAAACTTACACTCTTTAAAAGTTTTAATATTGTCTATTCGATTCCATGTATAGGCTGTGGTCGGGTTTACATAGGACAAACATCGAGATGTTTAGAAACTAGAATAAAAGAACATAAAAGAAACATTTTTCAAAATCCAACGCAACATAGTGCGTTGACAAAACATTCAATTGAATTTGACCATCGTTTTGACTTCGAAAAAGCAAAAATAGTTGACAGTGAAGATAATTATAATAACAGGATATTGCTAGAAACAATTCATATGATTAAAGAAAAGAGCGTAAATCTGAGATATGAAACACCTACGATTCATGAATATTACGCAACATTACTGAACCAGTAATGCCAAATGATGTAATTGCTTTCTAATTTCTAATATCCTATAATTAATCAACTACTAGCTTTAGAAGCATTTTGTCCTTATTTCTGACTTGGTCTGTCACTTGAATTAAAATTCTTTGTTATATTAATCATCATAACTTTACATATACAACATCTTGAATACATTGTTTCTTTATTTACGATTTTGAATTCACCGCCAAACAGAAGGTTGGTTAGGTTAGATCGGTTTTAACCGGTAAACGGTTTCGCTTTCATACAGTTCGTTACCAGTTCCTTTGTAACCTTGCTACGACATGGATCGTATAAGCAATATCTATTAGATATTTTTCATAAAGCAAGTGAGTCATATAACTTTTGATTTAATATAATATTACATCTTCCAATAAAAATTAAACCGTGTTCTTCCATATTTTCAGACGCAGTTTTCTACACTTTCTTGAAAATGATCCACATTAGGATCGAAACGTTGAAAGTTTAAAAATTATTGTAAAATTGCTTTAAGTAGTTTAAATGATCGAACCATTGCGCCGAAATCACATATAATTTTTGATATTTCAAAAGGTTTAACAAATGTATTGTGACCGGTCGACGAGCGTTGTCTTGTCTCTCTAATCTTAAACTGCTAGAAAGAGGAAGGAACTCACCTATACCTGGGGAATGATTTGGGGTAAACGGAATTAAAAACGACGTGCCTGCAGCGGTCCCAAAGATTTTCCAAAGTCGCAGATTTGGCGACCAAACCTTGGGATTCTCCAGTTATATGCATGCCAGATACAATGCAGCACTCGTCGGCTACGCTGAACCTAAGTAACGAATGGTTTAGACGATTTATGGCAGGGACGGAATCGAAGGTACCCATGTACAGACGGCAATTAAATAGCGAAGACAGCCCCAACGCCGTGGCAAATCTACAGGTCACGTACCGAACAGCCGCATCCGAACAGCTGTAGAGCAATATCGTACTGAGGTTCACTATTCTATAAATTCAGTATCAGAGGTTTTACTATACCCTTTTACTAGAATCTATCACAAGAAAAATTTATTTTTAAACCTACTCAAAGAATGGTGTCTCTTTAATGAAAATATGTGACAGAGACATTAGTATAATAAGGGAACTGAATGGTTCAAATTTAGAAATAGAGTAGACCGAATGAATTATCCTGTATCATTTGAATCCTACTAAAATTAGGATTACTAGAATCTATCAGAGCAAAAATTAATCTTTAAACCTAGTCCAAGAATGGTGCCTCTCGAATGAACTTATGTGACAGTCCACGAGTTAGAGAGAAAGACTGGTATAATAAGGGAACTGAATGATTTAAATTTAGAGATAGAGCACAAATACTGAATGAGTTCCTCGTTTACTTTCCTGTTCCTCGGGCGCTTCTTCTGTTCAGAATGGCAAAGTGAGGTTCAGGGAACGCGATCCCCGTTGGTGTTGGTAGTACGTCTGCGCTCCCATCGATGACACGCGCTATACCCCCAATACTCGACTCGAGCAGTGAAACTGGCAGCGTGGGTTGGACAGTGTGCAGAACCGGGAACCGTGTCAGTCCGCGTCGAGTCCTCCGTGTGGGAGCTGCGCTCTCTTGGTGTGTTACGTGGGGGTTGTTGATCAAGCACACGATCTGCCTACAGCCGGCTAATTGATCTCCAGACGCACAGAAGAGCAGCGAGAGCTCGTCGATCGCAAATCAAAGGTTCAGTGAGTTAAGTTCGTGTGTGACACCGAAAAGGATCCGCGAATTCCAGCAATTCATTCGACACGAGAAATACCAGGTAGGTGCCCTTCAACGTTTACCTGTGTTTGCGCGATACTATAATTTTTGCTATCGATTGCTTGGAACGACAGTTACATGGAAATTGTTCCTTTTGACAATTTTTGTTGTATAGAAATGGTGTGATTGTGTTCTTTGATTGTGGATCTACGTGAAACAAAGATTTTTGCTAGTAATTCCTGGACACAGCAGTTATAACATTAACTTTTAACCGTTCGAATTGTTTGGAGGTAAAGCGACCATTTTATGTGCTTTTTTCAAATGTTTATATTCTGCTGTGTTTCATCTGTTCATTCTGCAAATATTTCTGTCACCTTGAGTTAGGCTTGACAATCACAGATTTATTTTTCCGTTTGGCAATTTTAATTACGTAAAGATGCAATGATCCTGTAGGTACGTTATTGTGTTTCATCTTTTAATTTCGATTATAAATATATAAAATCTGCAGTTTATCCATGATGGATTGTATGGTTGTTTCAATCAGGATTCTGTGTAGGTCGCTTCCTTGAGCGACGTCACCAACTGGTCCTTTTATGAATCAGGATGCTGTGAAGCTTGCCATGTTTAATACTTTAGCAACCGGAAGTCTACCAGTAAGCTTCTTAATCTTTGACGAATTCATTTTCCATTGTTCCTTTTTTTATAAAATGATACCTGCAACTTGAAAGTACTAAAAATGGGAACAGAGCTATCGTGTTTACAAGTGTCTTGCCTTGCAAAACAACAAGTAGTTCTCAAAGATTAGAAAGTTGAAAAAATCCTAATCATTTTCTTTCGACTACTGATCTCGATAGAAATTGCTATCGGTATTGAACAAATATATCTTCGAATCTTGAAGAGCTTTTGCGTAAGAATGGTTTACTTATATAGCTATATGAGAGTATAAGTGCGCCAAGCTTTGATAATATACGAGAGGTGAAAGCTTCATGGCAATATCCTATTTATATGTGCATCTTCAAATGTTTGGAGAAGATTTTATCGACCAGACCTTATGGAAGTAGGCCTGTGGTTGAACTTGTAATTTTGAAACTTTATCCATTTATACCACATTTAAATTAAATAAATACAGGAGCAGAAGCATATGTTGGAAACTGAATACTATCTTCGTTTTATTTTTAGAAATATTATAAAAAATATTGTTAGAACTTAATCGGTTGATACAATGAAATATGGTGCTTGTAAAAGCATATAATTATCATATTCTATGTATACATACAACTATTTTGAAATTGTAGTTAAAAATACCTCAGGGATTTCATTGTTGCAATTCCAGTTATTATAGTTGCCGCTTTTTCTCACTCAGATACGTAAACTATCAGTGATAACATAGAAACATACCTAATTACAATAATCAATAGTGCACGTAAGAGACGACCTCGCAAAATGCTGTTTAAAATTCCACAGGAATCCAAATGAGGTGTATAAACAAGATGCACGAGTTTCTAATTGTGCACAAAACACTAAAAGCAGTCGTGATCCGTTTCGACTAAAATTCGTGATGGCTGTAATTTGATGCTTGATAAATTACACCGGGCGGCAGTAGAAAGTTTCTTCTGATTCTGACGTAGCAAACTTACAAAAACTGTTAAGGATAGTTGAAAGGAAAGTTGGTACTGCGACGTCCAGCTTTAATCACACGACAGTGGTGTCCGAATGTTGAAATATGTAGAGCAGAATAAACATGACTCTCTCAGTTTGTATTCTTCGAAATCTGGAGTACTCCGGATTCATTAACCCATACTCAAGACGAGTTCGTTGACTTGTGTTATCGAATGATTCTACGATAAGCATTTTTCTATTTAGATAACGACCGTCTGGAGCCGTCCTATTTTTCACATTTACGTTGCAAAATGCGGCCGTTGCATTTTATTTGATAACACTGTTTATTCTTTATGCAAAATAAGAACTGCATCAATTACAAGCAACAGAAGCCAAATAAAAATTTGTTTCTTTTTGTAACAATTCTAATAAACTTTCTACTTCTAATCTTTCCAATGTTTTATACTTGATACGTCTAGTTACGAGTAAGAGCATTTTTACCACGTTTTTTATGTAGAACCTTTAAGATTATATTGGGTATAAAAATTACACTTGCAACACCGACAAAGCCCCGAATATGCATTGTAACAAAGTGGAGTGAAATAGAAATTTATTTCGAATACGTTTAATAGGTTGAAAACAATATAACAGTGTTTTTAAATTTTTCTAATGATTTAGCTGTGTATACCGACTCATTTTAAATGCATAAAATCCGCTGTATAGTGATCAGTAGATTGTAGACTTTACGCATTCATGAGAAATGCGTGGGTATTTAAAAGAGCGTAGTAAAATTAAATTAAAATTTAAAATTTTCACCTTCTGATCCTTAAAGAAAGAAAGAAAGGTTCCAGTGGCATGCATTTGTCGAACGCAATTCTTGTTTTGCCTGACAAATCAACAGTTGTCTAATCAGTTACAATTCTCCACGACGTGATGTCAGAGGAAAGATCAAAACCATACGGGATTGCTCACGAGACGCAACAGTTAAAAGTATCGATATCTACGAGAAAATAAAACGCTTTCCGGATTGGCAGACCTATATTTAACCGTTCTAAAAATCGTTTCTTCGACGAGAGTCGTTCTTCGAAACAGACGGAGCCCGGTATCGTCACATTTCTACCACGAATCGAACAAGGATAACCGCCAACTGTCTCATCAACACGGAATCGTAAACATGATCGACACTTTTGCCATAGGTCAACAGAGCGATTTACTAACAGAGAGAACTCGAATCCCCATTTATCATTTCCGAAACTGCGTAGCGGGTTTAGCGCTGATACAGTGTAATAGTTTCGAGGATCAAGGCGGTTTCTCGAGAAACGCTTCGATCACGGAAGATTATGGCTTCGCGGAAAAATCGGATTATTCTAATAGATGGAGGTGTCTCCGGTTCTGGAGGCGTGTATCGGTGCCAGTCTAATCGGAAAACGGGATTGGCGGCATTCTATTTGCAAACTGGTAGGCACGACCGTCGTAGATCTTTTTTCTGTTCTCGCTGTATAATCGATTTACCGTTTTTTCCCTCTTCTTCGTGCTAAGTTGATGACGAAAAATACGCGCGTGTACTAACAAGGCATAATCACCGATCCGTTGGATCGAACGCACGTGGATCATCGTTCCGCAGCGCTGCATCACGTGTCAGCCAGCAGGAATACCGCGATCGAGTGACGCATACCCAATGATCTCTACGATTACTTGGGGAATTCATTCATCGAAGACGTTCGCGCGTCATCCGAGACTTTTTTCGTGCGAACGATTGCTCGATCGACGATTTATGATTTCCCCTCACTTGAATTTTCTTGTTTATCCGCTAGCGAGCAAACGGAATGGCTCGACTTGCTATACTTAAGTTGTTATTTGCTGTATACTACTGTATAGGAATCTTCTGTGCACTGTTTGTTCTCTTCAACGTTAATTTATTACTCTTATTTTGAAAACATTTGAATGTCTAGTATCTTTGCAAGGTAGCATGGATATATTCAACCAGTTGGCTTAAATACAAGGCACATATTTTGCAGATTCGATAAAATCTTCATGGTCTCTGTTTCTTCATTATTGACTATACTTATGGTACTCATGGTATCGTTCTAATCATTTCTGCTTTTGCCACACAGGATGCATATGGTACTCGTAGTTTCTTTTTATTTATTTCTGCCTTCGCTGCACGGCTACAATGAATATTTATTTTTAACTTTATAATTTGAAATAGATCCAAGCGTAGTTGCCTTCAACGCCACTATGTTACTGTGACATTGTTTTAAACGTTTACACAGAGTAATGAATGTGCGGACTTAAAGGTAAAGACATAGCAGTTTGAATTAATTATGGCCTGTCTCTTCTTTCGTTTCCTCATTCGCTAAATTGTACCTTTTTACTTCCAAATTTGAAATAAACCAGTCCTTTCATTTCATGTTACATTATCGTATTGCATTGACATTACGTCATCTGAAATAATACTTCCTCAACAACAACACGTCCACCACTTAATTGTCCAAAGACTTGCGTCGATCGTCGCTAATCCTGAAAATTTCCCAACCTGTTAATTGTTCAAAACCTGCTAAGAAACCTGAACGACTCCATTTAAATACTGAGATAAAATAGACTCATTGAATTCTTCAAGGTTTATTTGTCCACACTTCTCAACCATTCTTCTCTCCTCCTCAAGTCCACAATTTGAAACAAATCTGCACTTACATTGCATTTACACGTTGACTGCCATGTCACTCGTATCCGACAGAGTGCGCAAAATTTGCTGACAGTGCTGACAAATGACTAAAGGAGGCCCTAGACGATCAATCACTTTGATCAAACGATCGAGTCAATCGATTGACACGCGCTTCAATCAACCTCAATCAGCCCTTCAATCTTTTGATCAAAACTTCCCCAGTGGAAGCCGTGAAGTGGACCAATCACAGCGCGGTTACAGCGGATTGATTCTGGCTCGGCCAACGGCTATGCCACGCTAAGCGGAACCTGTCGCCGAGTCGGATTCAGTTCGCTATAGCCGCGTTCTGATTGGTTCGTGTTTTTCGTTAATAACTCCTAAACAAAGCCGCGGACGCCGTTTTTGCAAAGGAAAATGTCGCTTCAAATTATTTCAGGAACGTTTCCGGATATTGAAGGAATTTTTGAGACACCCTTTATCACTTAATACAGCCACCGTATGTGAAGTCATCTCTCATTGATAAGACGATAATCCGCCGGAATCTCAGTTTGATCGTACGTCACACGTTGCTGACGCGTCAAAAACCATTAATTACGATTCTTTATGCCGTTGTCATCCGGAATCCGCATCGTCATTGATGATTCCAGGTTTCCATGGTATCGCAAGGTAAGCGGGGAGGAGAATTTCGGTTCTGTTTGCCGTCTCTGATCGCGAAATATTTACTTCCTGCCGAGTTTCGCAGAAACTTATCTCGGTAGCACGCGAAATTCGACGACGCATGCCTTTGCGGTATATCAGCATGAATTATAGTCGTAAGCCTGGGGATGATTAACAGTCGAGCCGAAGTTTCTAAAAAGGGAGAAAACCTTGGTCGCGTACAAACTTAATACGATATTTATTGACACAGCGTTAAGAGTATCAGTGATAAAATTACGTTGCTAGATAATGGATTCCATAACCACAGTGAATTATCGTTGACTACGGATCGTTGAGTGCTGTGCAATTACTGCAGACCAAGAAACGGCGAGCTTGATCGTATCATTATCACCTAAGAATAAAGTACGAATTGGCCGAGTTGCAAAACGAGTTAGTCGACGCGCGATAATTCGCTCGGTCGTAAACTTCTTCTTTTAGGTTTACAGTTGATCGAGAGACACGCGTGGCCCCTCAAAGGAGCGTTACGTTTCTCGTTGCCAAACGATAACGCGTTATCTGTTTCGGCGAGACAATAGTGCAAATAGGCGTGCGATGCAATTTTTTTTCATTCCACGGAAAATCGCTAATCGAACGTGTAGTTTCTAGTTTCATTTAACTATTTTTCGCCGAAACGACTGACTCGTCGTGTTTTTACGCGACTGCAACAAAAACATGAAAATACAAATGCAAACGAGAACTTTCGTGGCGGCACGGCTAAATTATTCGCGGGCTCGAGCATAATTACGAGAGGCCATTCACTATTTCACAATTCCCGTGTGGCCGAGCGCGAGATACGATTTTAACTAAACGCTCGCAATTAACAGTCCGATGGAACAGTTTGCAACTTGAGATACTCGTTCGTGCAGAACGATGATCACTTTCACAGATTTTTCCCTTTCGTGTAGGATCGACTTTCTATCGATCTGTTCCATGTTTCTCTTTTCAAAATCCTCGCTGAAACTTTGTTGCTGACACGGACGCATGTTTTCTAATTTTCGTAATGCTCGCTTCGTTTCTCACTTATTTACTCTGTGACTAATGCATTATACATCGACTGCAACGTGGAATTATTCTTCCGGATGCATCTATTGTAAATAAATTTTCATTTTAATTCAGTTAATAAGCTTTTGTTTCCTATGTGTGATTTTTAACCAGATGCTATTGTGCGAGCGTCTGCATTTTTCATTGTAGATTGAATATTACGTGTTGGTTCAACGAAAGCATGACGGATCGATGTTGGAATTGCGTCGAGTAGTATGCTTCGTGTCAGCAGCTTGTAGGAATAATGCTTTCGTTCCAACGCGAGCAAACACCTTTCGCATTCCTTTTATGAAATTTCTGAATTTGAGAATTCGAGGCCGTCTAAATGCGCGTATTGTTTCTATGCAGAATGTTAACAGAATATTTGCACGTTCTTTGTGCAATGATAAAACTGACGCGCAACAGCTCAGTATTTGACGAACTGTTTAGCAAAGTTAAGAAAACGTTGAACCTTGATACTTTGATTCTTCTTTCCTGATGTTATTAAACAATTTGTTATCTGCGTTGCTTTCACCAATTCATTCTTATCAACTGGCATTATAAATAAACAATTAAAGTGAAAAGAGAACACCCTTTAAGAAGTTGTGCCTATAGTTCACTGTGTGAGGGAAACGTTGTTTCCAAACATTTTATTTGTCGAACAATTAGTGGAATTATTTTTCAATTATATATAATAATTATATTATATATTGTGCAGCATGCAGTAATTTTGCAGAAATTAAGAATGAAAGATTCATTGAAAAAATTGATTTCTGATAAAATGGCTGTCGTTTGACGCAAAAATAAGATCTAACGTTGAACCCATTGTTTGAAAAAAATTACTACAGGTTGTTGGATATATCTATTTTGTAAATAAGCTGTTTTTTATTAAATTCCTAAAAATCACATTTTTAGATTACAAGGGAGGACAGTCACTTCGACTCGAGTAACCCTAATTCACGATAACCCTACTTGTGACTTACATAATAGCGACACGAATATGTTTGAAATGTAAATAAGGTTCACAGTGTAGTATGTACCAGCTATTTAAGTAGGTCCACATAAATTATCTATTTATATTTTCCATAAATATCGCGAACTCACCACAGTCGACGTTAAGTCTGTATTTCATCCGAGAAACCACAAAGTCGACTTTTCCTGTTTACATTTACTTCCCCCCACCTCCCACCGCGTGTTGAATGTTCTTGAATGATGCTCCATAGAGTCACCATAACTTCGCTAGATTAGAATCGCATTCACGGATGAATATTTTCATGAGCACATGGAACGGCAGCTGGGAAAACAATCTCGCCGGTGCTATCTACAAAATTTTCCGTTTCGCGATAAGACTGTATTTACTGGTAGCGTGACAGATACGAAACACGCGTTTACATGATTCACTCGGCTGCAATAACTTTATTTATGCTTCTCGGGTTTATGCACCGACGCGAAAGTGGGGACGTGAGTTACAATTAGCAGTGACCGCAGATTATTCCCCAAACACCAATTTGTAATCATAACAACACTGCATCAATTTGATCTCACAACAATTTTTTATTGTAACATGCATCGTTAAAAAAGCTTATTCGAAAGCTTCTGATGAAAACATTTTTATGACTTCATTACTTCTGAAAGATTCGGTAAAGAATCGATAGTTCCACTATCAAAGCTTATCGACCAATGGAGAACAATAATTTTTTTAATAGTTTCTGTCAAGATACTGATATATCTATTTCGTGTTCGCAACAATTTTTATGGGGATGTTTTCGAGACCAGATAAAGGAAACCGTGATACTCCGAAATTAATGTACAGTAAATGTTGACAACGTGAAGGTCAGAGCTATTGGCAATGAAAACGAAAAGAAAACACGGAGAAGGAAGTGATAATAAAATTCCCGTGACTTAACGACTCGTAAATTGTAACGACTGATAATAAAATCTGCCAGTGTTTTTAGGTCGTTTGCTGCTAAAAAACGAAGAGCTGGCCACGAAGCTCTTTGTATGTACATCCAGTAGTTTGAATACACGACTGCAAAGAATATAGGTCTCGACTAAAACCAGACAGTCCTTGAAAATAGAATCCAACAATAATTCATAACATAAATTGCGGATTTTAGTAGGTCTAAATATTCCGATAAATTAATAAGTGAAAAAAACCACGGAGAACCTGAATGAACTGAACACTGTCTATTGTTAATTAATTATTTACTGTAACTAATTATTTGCAACACATTTCGGTCTCTAAGGAAAGAAATATGTATCCAGTTCCCTGTATCTCGCAACTGACGGACACAATTTTTGCATAAAGGCCTCACAGTCCGATCGTAAAAAATTCTACGTAAAATCGCTATTATTAACTATAATTATCTCTATTCAATTTTTGCCGATACACATCGTTTAACTCTTAGGCACAGCTGTCGTCAACAGACGACGAAACGTGAATTACATATTTATAGAACACAGCTGTTGTCGACAAGTATCGCCGTAGTAAACAATAAATATTGACAATTTCTTTTCTATATTCAATATTTTCTCATTCGTTATTAGACTGCGGAATTTATGTGTATATGGAGAGAGATGTGTGGGTCGAAGCAATTTATAACAGTAGACAGATTTATAAAATTCAAGAGCGGATTAGTTGCAGCTTACCAAAATAATTAAACGGGAGGAAAGAAATGTTTATTTGACCATTTTGTATGTTGGAGTTGTTGAAAAAATTTTACTTTGCTTCTGGAGTAATTTTTGTACACGTTTAGGGGGGTCGTGATACAAATACCAGGCTTTGCAGTGAAATTGCACAAGTGTGGGTGAACGCGTGCAACAGACCGTTCAAGTATAAACTCGAATGATCTCGCGAGTATGCGAAGATCGCGTGACACTCGATGTTGAGTCTATGAGGGCACGATAACTCATTTGTTATCAGTGACGCAAACTCATTAACCGGCGTGTTTAGCCGGGGTCTATGCGCGCGGTCGAGTCTCGATTTTCATTTAATTTTCTTATTTTCCATTCCGTGAGCACTCGAACACCACCCCTGGCGCTGGTATCGTAAATCATTCATCGCCGCTGATAATCGCTGCATATTGCGATGCCCGTTCGTTAATGCTAGCCCGCGGTAAATGTGAAGTGTATATCAGTAGCAACGATAATAACCGGCGTGAATCGCTTTAAGTCGTCGTGAATTATTGCTTCGCTTTCGTAATACTATGACTATTCGATTACTCCGCGTTAGGGGTATACAAAGCATATGCGACCAACGTGTGATATCAAGGTCACCATTTCTACGATGGTAAGAAAATGGCGTGGCTGCGGCTTTTATCGCGAGTCTTTCCTGCGAACCGCGGTACGCCGTAAATGGCGAAGGTTAGCGGTACGTATCCGAAAGTGGTCGATGGGTAGGAAATGGCAGTAAAGATGGCTGGAGATAACTATACAAAATTGCGAATTCTAGTTAAAGGAATTCTTGTAAACCTCTCTTCGTGTTGTTCATTCAAAAACATAAAATTAGAAGAAAAATATGTCCGCTTTTGAAATTGCATTTCAAGTGCACAATTAATCGCAACTTGATTTCAAAAGCAAACCTTTTACATCATTGGAAAATCATTAATTATTTGTAAGATGTATTGAGTACGTAGGAAACTTATAGGACTTTCACTTCTTTTACTAATAGTTTTAATATGCTGGAAAATAATACAGCAGTATTTTTGGATGCATTAAATGTTTTTACTGTTTGGCAGTGTGATGAGTAAGTAGGCAGTCGATCTTTAAACGAAATAAACTGTTTATACATCAATTGCAAGGATATCGAGCTAGATAAAAATTTATTTCTCATGTAAGTAATTTTAATTGCTGAAAGCAACGTCTCCGTATTTGTACATTTTTCTAATGTTCTCACTGTTTTAAGTTTCACCGACTCACTATTGTCATAAATGCATGGAATTCACTGTTTACTAATGATCAATAAATTCACGAAACTAGGTCCACGAAGTAATTGGTGCATCGAATGCTAATTATACTAAAAAATTAATCTGCCGTCTGTACACTAGCTCGCATACGTTCATAATTAATATTTTAACTGTTCTACGCTATAGAAAAAAAATACTAAAAAGATTTTGGAATACGTATCGATGTTGTTATTTTAATAGTAGTAATGGGAGAGAATAAATATTGGAAATAAAGAAATTCAAGAGTAAAAAATTTTTAAGATGTAAAATTTGTGACTGGATTAAAATAGATTCGTTCGAGGATCAAGCAGCGAAGTAGGAAAGCCTAACAGGAAAACTCTGTAACAATGTCCGAAGCTGTATTAACCGTCGGTTAAGAGGGACTAGAGCCGATCGTTTATTTATCGGCGTTTGTGGCAAGGTGTGAAATCGGGTTAAGGTTAAGTCGTGTAACCGGCCGGTAGCCATGTAACAGTTGCGGGCCGAGTTGACGCAACGTTCGGCACCGTCTGTTGGTCCGAACGGCTTCACGGGGTGAAGCATATGCATAATTTATGACGGAGGGCCTTTTGCTCGTATTAAACACAGAAAATGGTGAGCGTCACGCGGCCTGCCACGTCCACCTTCTTCTACGAGGCACGCGAAACACGAGAAAGTTTACGCGTATCGATTTTCCGGCCATGAAGCTCGACTCCGTTCGAAATGAGCTTTGTAATGCACACTGAAACGAAAAAATTACCACTGAGTCTCTAGCCTACCTCTAGAAACGTGTCAGTGTACAGCCAGCTTGCACGTTAGAGTTCTTTTCCTTATTTTGACAGCGAAAGTGAGAATACAAATCGGTCGCTATCATTATTCGTTCCGGAGAGCCTTTACATTTATATTAAATACTTTTCAACCGATTTTTATTTTCTGTGCTGATCCCCGAATTTTTCTTAGTTCTTTCCATTTAATTTGTCTAGTAAATCCCTTTTTTTAAAGTGGGGAACATTTAAGAAGTTAATACTAGAAAATTTGTATTTGTGCTAGAAACTAGTTTTCTAACGTTTTGACAGCCTACAAGTCCTAGTAAAAATTGATTTATTTAAATATATCACAGTACAAATCAATTTCTAAACTTGGACTGGGCCCAGAACAGATTGTGTTCCCCGAAACACGAATGATTCTTTTTATTTCTATTAATATTAAAATAAGATAAAGGCACAGATGATAATCAAAATTTAATACAGACAAATGTAGTAGATTCTTTGGTTATTATTATACTTTGGTAAAAACGTAATAAAATAGAAATGTTCGACTAGAATCAATGAATATTTCCTTATAGTTGTTTGGTGAATGGCGCCACTATTCCATTCGGGCAACTGTTATCAGACGGCTATTCCAAATATTAATGCGAATCGATGTTCCTACGAACAGCTATAATGTCTTCATTAGGTTAGTGTAGACCCTGTGCGTAGTTCCTATACCTTATTTGCTAGCGAGTAGTCAAACGAACAAACTGTGAATCAATACTTAACAACTTCTGACGACTTTATCAATTTTTTAATACAGTAATTACTATCGTGAACTAACAAGTTCAATAATTCTTTATACATATATTCGCTATCTAACGCGATAAGTGTATAGTTGATTATGTGTGAACAGCGCAGTTCTTGCAGGTCATGTCTGAGCATTAGCTTCGGTGGAACATATTAGTATTTTAAAAGAGTTGAGGATCATATTAACCATCAGCACTCGTGTGATGACTCGGAGAGAGAGAGAGAGAGAGAGAGAGAGAGAGAGAGAAGAAAATTGCTATACCGTTATTCACAATATTGTTTACATCATTAAATACTATCTCATACAATACTCAAATTTGTAGTGATTGATTAGATACCACCACATGTACGGTGGTATCTAGACAATTACAATACATTCAAGTATATTGTATGAGGTAGTATATCAATTTTATATCCATAAAATGAAAAAAAATATCATATACAATGAAATTATTCTAGGTCGGAAGAAATGTTTAATTTTCGAGTTAAAATAGGTCCGATTGCAAAGGGTTAAGAAGTGCAAAAATTCCAGTAAAGCTGATTTTTATTAATAGAAATCAGGTCCAATTGTCGCTAAAAATTAAATAAGTTTAAAATCTTGAATTACCTGGTTTTACAACAAGGTTTTTTTAATAAATCTATGCTATGAATATCAACCTGTTTTAACAGGTGCCAGTTCAACTTGCTTATACTCTAGTTCGAAACCGCAACACTTGAATGAAGTTGAAAGTTACATAAGTCACCTTTGGTATCTCTAAGTACTTTCCACTTTCGTGCTCCATTTTTATAAAAGAAAATAGCATTACAGGAGCAACGCAGATTTTTTGCTTGAGACGGGCAGCACCGTCTGCATGAGACGCGAATGAGAAAAATCCACACGGAGTGTGCATACTAGTATTTCTTCCGACCCAGTTATCAGCTGGTTCAGTGGGAAATAGATATGATGTTAGAAAATAAATATTTGAAGATGCAGCCGCCGATAGCAACAGGTACTAATTTCGTCCGCGTACGGTTGCATTTCGCTCACGTTTCTCACGTTCGAAATCACGTTTCCAACGTGGCACATATTTTATTGCATGCGGTGTCGTCGCATGAATGTTGATACCTTTGCGAATTCCTTGAACTGGCTCGCGAATAGCTAACGTAATCGGTTATACACCACAAATACACAGTCGCCTCGCAGTACTCGTAATTTACAAAATGAAAATACAAACCTCCGGAAGTTATTGTGTTATGGTAAGATTGTGGATCTTTGCACATCGCGAATAAAAATCCTCAAATAAATTGCAAACTGAAATATTCAGTGCTAAAAAATAATGCTGGCTAATTTGTGCTACTTGCACGAATTAGTAAGTGTCCTAAAACACACACACATCTTCACAATCTCAGCAATCGTATAATAGGGAATCTGTATTATTAACAAGAATCGGCACAGGCAAATGTATTTTAATTTATTCGAAGACTGCATTAATGGATAAATCGAACGAATAAATGATGGCGTCTAGTGTGTAACCATTTTCAAAAACATCTCCACAATTTCTAAAATTTTAAACTAATTTGAAATTCGTTATTTTGACGTAGTTCTAATATTAACAAAATTTAGTTGCGTTTAATTTATTTATTTATTCAAAGCATTAGTATTTTTCATTCTCTTCCGAAATTATAAATGTGTTTACGATCCTCATTTATCTCAAGAAGTACGTGTTAACGTGGATCGCGTACGAAAATTGCCATCATCCGTTCGGATTTCGATAACAGAGCCAAACAGATCATCCATCAAACGGTTAAACACTTGAGGCTAGTGTATCTTCATTTGAAAACAAAGGAGTCGGCGCGTCAGGTGTAATAATTTCTAAAATTAGACGCCGTCTCGAGAATTTTTCACGTGTATCGTGTACCGTATTTGCATGTAGTTAATTCTCGCGTGGATCAATCGCGAAAATAATACTACATGAATTAACAGTTTTATCGGCAATTATTCACTCTGGTTCACCTTGTCGCCGTGGAAGCCATAGGTATTAAACATCTCCCTGGTTTTTATCGGCAAATTACAGACCGAAAGGACGCATTCGGACCATTATCTGAAGGTGGTTTATTTATAGCCAGCTCAGACTCTTGAACACGTTGTTCGGCCCTCAGATTTAATTGGCTTGTTATTTTATAGCAAATGATCGTTTAAAATGAATTTCAATTACTGGAGAAGAAGAAACAATTCTATTTTCATTTATAAATTGCTTGGTAATCATGGTAACTATTAAAAATTAACTACTAATAAAAACTAAAAGTAACTACTAATAAAAATGATTACATGCATGTGTTGACCTCTGGGTCTACTTTGACCCAGCATTTTGAAGGCTCCATTAAAAATTGAAAACTGAATTAATTACCGGTTTGTACAATAGTACCATTAAAAATGTGTTACAAAAATCCGCGAACAACTGTTAGTTTGTTAACATTAAACCCACCATCACTGATCAATGACCACGGTTCCAGATAATTTCACAATTATTGAAATTATAAAGATGCTTGCGTGGTAAATGATTAAATAATTATATTTATTATAATATAAGCTACTTTTAAAGCTCGGGAGGTTTAATGTTAATGCGATTCGATGCCAGAAAAGAGTCTAAAGGCCTGTACAGTTTCGTATATTTAAAAAAAAGCTTGGAGAATTGGTCTAATCGTGGACTGCCTAATTGTCACGGTTCACGAGGGCCGTAAATAGTAGCTAAACCGCTCTCACATCGATTGTTGGTATAAGTAAGCTTCATTCATTTCAATCTATCACGGTCACCAGCGTGTTGCGCAATTACACAAAGATTTATCATCCATCACGGGAGTGGTAGCGGCGTGTCATTGTTTCGTTATCATTGGCATTGCTGACAAGAAAACAACGGGGCTTATTGTAACTAATACCGGATAGCGTTTCGAGTAATCGTTTCCCAGTCGGGAACAAAGGAAGCGCCGGACTATACCGTGTGAAATCCACGACACGAACGCATAGAGTCGCATGGTTTTCACTTTGTCGAAAGATCGGCAAAATGATTCTTGCCAATCGATTCCATGGACGTTCGCGTTTATTTCTGTATCGTATCGGAAAGTGGATAGTTATGTGAACTGGCGCACGTTCGGCCAGCACGCAATTCGAGGTTAAACGACAATTAAAAGTAATCAAGGATAGAGATATTGAGATGAGATATCGGAATTCCCGTGCGGCCGATGCGTATCGTTAAGGATTGACATTGTATCGGTGGTTTTTCGGAACAAGATACGACGACGTGGCGGGCACAGTCGCGATTTACGACACGTGATAAATTGATGATGATACGCAAATGTTTGACGCAAATGCAATCTCCGATTACAAGCCTTTGACGATTTCTTCGGAAAGCCCGGAACTTCTATCAGGAAGGCTTGATCGTCGATTTTTATCTTTAGGATCGTCGATTTTTATCTTTAGTGTGCCACGTTGTCCTGCACTTGTCGCGTGTGAAATTGAACCACCTTTGCCATTTTTGCAGTAATTCTTACAGTTCAATTTGTCAATTTAAAATAATAAATTTTACGTTCAGCTGAAGTGGCTTTCCATTAAATTTTATCAAAGATGTGCTTGGTCATCTGTTCCAAAAAATGTTAAACGAAATTAGAGTCTTTCAATGTTGCGATTTTTGAAAATTTAGTTACTCTAAGCGTTCTTGAATGTGCTAACAAAAATTAAAAGACTTTTTTGATATTTTAATACTGGAAAGTAAGTTTTTCAGTTCAGTTTGAGCCACAAAAATTGTTTTTAGAATTTCGTTCCTCCTTTCTTACAAGTACCAGCAAAAACTAGAAAACTCTTTTAATGTTCTCATAGCGGGCGAAGCATTTAAGTTCAGTTAATGGCCACTTTCGACCAATTTTTTTATAATTGCCCAAAGTAATCATGAAAGGATGTGGTGTGTTCTATCAGTGTGGTCATTATCTTTCTCCGTGGTCGCTGTCAAGGAATATATCTGCATTCTGGCTAACAAAAGGCAAAAAAATATAATCTGCTCGTGAATAATGCATTAATTTAACGCTATACACAAAACGTCCGATTAAATTATCGCACAACAAACGCAATAAACGTCGCAAATCGATACTTCTTTTGCAAATTTTTGCATGCAAAAATCCATTGAAGCGCGTAATTTAAAATGTCGGATTTCAAATCATTTGCAATTTTATCGGTCAAGTGACTTTTTATTGAATCTTAAGGAGTTGTATGTCTCTGGAAAAGTGATGGATGAAGATTTATATGTATATATATAGACTTTTTTAAGTGATATACAACATCTTGACAATCGATTTAAATACTATTTACATGATCAAATTGTAAATGAACTGCTACATACACGCGACATTTTATTTTACACAACCTAGTGAATACGGAAACTTGTGTTTACGTGAAAATGCTAGGTTAACTAAATAAATTGGAGAAGGTTCAGTGTTAGTAACGAGTATACACTACTTCTTATTCATTTATGACAAAAACAAATAGATAAAATGCAAAACAATAAAAACATTGGAAAAATTTTAAAACTTCTTTCTATTACAATTTTTATTTTGCATTATAAGTGGTGAATGTTAAGAATTCGATCATATTATTTGTAACGTATTCAGATTATTAAGGAAATCAACATGTATCTTGCAGAGCACTAACGTGTAATGAATATCTACCATCAATGCCGATGTTTGCAGATTTCAAGTACAATCGTGCCAAATGCTAATCAGTACATCGTTCGATCTGGGGCTTACATTAATGTGGTTCGTAAACACGTCAAAAGATTACCGATTGTTTTTCTGTTTTTATTGTGGGAAACATCGAGGATTTTATACTCGATGCAAAAATGATTGTTCCGGGTCGAGCAGTGTAAAAAATGCACGAAGATAAAGCGTGGCAGGGTACGTGTCTGACTACTACACGTCCGATTCTACTGATTCATTGATACATACGTATTTACGACAGGATCGTCGGTTGTCCGTGGTCAATTTTAAAATTCGTACTCACTAGACTCTGCATTTTTATGCAAAATAAAATCATTCTAAGTTGAACATTAGATGCAATTGAATTTCTTTCTCCAATAATATTAGTCATTCTTATAGTATACTGTCTCTACAGTTGCGTTTTTTCTCATCGATTTCTGCCATAAACGTATAAAACCCGTAATCACGTTCTGAGAAAACCATCGAAGCGATCAATTTTAAAATTCGTACTCACTAGACTGCGCATTTTTATGCTAAATAAAAATATTCCAATTTCGACATTATATGTAATTGATTCGTCTTTCTAATAATTTTAATAATTTTCACAGTATACTGTTTCTACAGTTGTATTTTTCACTCATTGATTTCTGCCATAAATGCATAAAATTCTAAATCACGTTCCGAGGAAATTACCATTCTTGTTCCACAGATTCTGTGCTTGCAAATCTCGGTTGTACTGAAACGGAACCTGCAGTACCGTTTACGCGCGACGATGACTCGGAAACACGAGCATTTTATCTCGCAATATTCTATGAAGTTTTTGCAGGGCGTTTTACATTAAAGAGTAATTAGCAACCCGATTGCAGATAGCAGTGCAACCTGACGTTGATCGGAATCAGGAAGCGATCCCTAACAGACCGTAATAGGAAAGGAATAATTATTTTCAATGCCGATTCGTCGTGACCTTCGCCGTAAACGGTATTAGTGGACCAATTTTCATAATTATGTAACGGTGGGTGTGATACTGCAAATCATAGACGTGTGGTGCACCTTTTCATGTATAGCATTGGATTTTTTTTATACGTGTTATTATGCACGTTCTGCACGAGTGATTATTTGTAAGTTTAACAAAGTAGTCCGACGTCATATTTTTATCAGGGTTATACTTGTACATATGTATCTAGTTTATCAGTAATTTTACATAATGCCTTCATCAGTCGAAGTAATCGTGTGCTTCGATACTTTTAAGTTCATTCTTGTTTCATTTATGTTCGCTTCTCGAGCGTTTTCGACGATCTTAAAAATGATACCAAGAATTTGGACGGACATAAGATTAGGATTTATTAATGTATAATTACCAGGAAATACGTGGTGATGAGGTGTACCAAAATAGAAACATTTATAGTGTCGGGTTGTTTGAAAAGTTTTAATGCCCCTTCCAGTTTGAATCAACAGCTTTGTGTTAATCCTTCGACGATAACACAATTGAATCAAATATGCGCCATTTTGATCGGTAATCTTACGGTATTCTGCGAATGGCGCCGATACTTCGCGGTGTGCAATCTTCGCGGTTTCCGGGTGATGCAAAAACAACCTATTGGAAATCACGCTGGTCTTTTCAGTCATTAAAATTAAAAACATTTTATGATACTTTCTAATATAGCACAGTTATTCGGATGACTATTAAAACGTTTCCATTCAGGCACATGTTAATACCGCTAGTATCTAAGTGTAAAGAAATGTAAAGAAACAAGGCATTTATTCGTTAAATAAAACATTCAGGGATGACAATAGCGAATCTATTTTAAATCACAAATATTCAAGACGCAGAGCGAAGTTAAATTCGCGATAATAGTCATTCTTAGATTGCAGATTTTATGCGCGTGTGTCAGGAATGAGTAAATGAAATATTAGTCAATAAAAACTTCAGAACAATGTAAAGACAGTCTTAAATCATTACTATTTTATCTAAGCTTATAAAAGAAAAATTCCTGTAGCTCCTGTATCGTTCAATCGATGCAGAAAACTTTTATTTTTCATAAAAGTCGTCCCCTTAACTATTTAATGAATCTTAATACTATGTATACACGTTCTGTGTGTGTACAAAAAAAAGGAAATTGTACCGATCTTTGATGTTTTTATTAACCATTTAACCTGCTCGTTTGCGAAACGTGGGCCAAGAGCTACAGAATATCTTTTCACTTTCTATATACACGCTCGATATCTGCACGAATTCGAATTAATTGAGCCGCTCAGTTGCTCACTCGATTAACTCCGTAAGCTATAAAGTAGAGAAAAATTTATAAAATAGTAGAAATTTTATGCGAAATAAAAGTTTTTCAACTTATATTTAATAAATGGATGTTAAAATTTATTTACTGTGTTCATAATTTATTTTTAAAAGTTCTTTAAATCTTAGTCACTCATTGTAATCTCTTATAATTTAAAAAAAAGATAGGAAGTTTATTTTAAATGTATATAAAAATATTTTAAATGGAATGAATTTTAAGAAACATGAATATCAATGAAGTGCCTCAATAGTAAAATGTAAAAAGGGTTTAAGAGGTGATTAATCACTTATCTGGACAATGAATAATTAAGTTGCCATCCACAACACTTGTACCTTAATGTTTCCAAATGTAATGTTTCCAAATTAGAAAAATGCGATCACGGAAGAGGTTTGCTTTTGTCGACAATGCGCTCGTGTGTTCGGGCAAACTTATTTGTGACGACTAGGCCACGATAAGTGTCAAAAATATCACACGTTATCTTTACGATCTCCATCACCGTTATCAGGTGTAATTTTCAGTATAAAGACTCTACTGGTAGACACGCTTCGTTTTAGTCGTCCGCGAATCGTAACGCGAAAACCAACTTTCAAATTCGTCTTCGTGTGCTGGACTACCTAGATCGAATATGGACGAGATCAACGGTAAATCATTCAACAACAAACTCGACTTATCGCCTCAATAATCTGACGACTCATCGATAAATCACGGTGCAACCCGCGTCCCTTGGGAATCTACGACTTCGCGGCCATAAATCATCATTTACCGAGCAACGGGAATGAAATTCGTCACTGTCCCCCGTGATCGAGGATGCAAACCCATTTTGCACTTTCTGAAACGTTCAAATTTCATTCGACATGCAGTGCCTGTCTCTTTAATCCGATCTTCGGTTCCAATTGTTTTTTAAAAATTCATATTTCACCTGCGGATTCGTCCTTGATAGTTAGAGTATTGCAAAATTTTCTGGATTGTTATTGTATATTTTCAATCTTTCTTTACTGAATGTCAAACCTTTTTGGCACATCCACAGATTATTTGTGCAACATGTTTTCTTTGGTGCGTGGATCTTGGCACGATTTTTGTTGTCAACTTTTGTAGCTCTTAATAACTTGTCAACTGCTCTTACTCAGTATTCATTCGTTTTGGTTCATTCAATACATGCTTTTTCTTTCATGTGATTTTCCGTGCAATTTTTCAAGGTTCTATTCAATTTTTTCCTTGCTAACACCCTTTCTTTATTTAATATTGGTATACATAAAAATTGACTTTACTAAATTTCATACATGTTTTCTATATCATACGATTCTTGGTACGATTGATTAGCGTTTTATCAGATTGTACGATTTTACATAACACTAACTCATTTCTGTATTTTTATAAAGTATTTATGGTGAATTTCGCACATGTCTACTCGAGTATGATTTTTTATAGTCTCTATAAATGGTTTTTATATCTTTCTACATTTTATCATTAAATATTCATTTATTCTGGTAGACAAAAATGATTTCTTATAATATGATGCACGTTTACCTCGTTATTAAAATTTCTTTGGCGATTTCACATTATTATATCCACTTTTTATAATATCGATCCAACTTTCTCTACTTAAAATTAACTCATTTGTGTACATTCCCGTCAATTTCTGTACTCCGAACTAACGTGCAAATAATTCGAAAATATCTAACAGGTAAAAATGAAGTATAATTGGTGTTTCATCGAAGAACACAGTGCGTGCTGTACGTTTTCCCGAAGAAGAGCGGTGATAACATTTCCCGTTAATGTTTCATGGTTTCTTTATTCGGAAGTAGCGTGTGGCATGACAGAAATGACAGATATCGATCGTGCGGATTGCTAATGTTGGGATGGCCTACCTTCGCGGCGTATTCATTCTCGCGTTACCCTACTTTTCACGCAGCTGAAGAATATTTATAGACTTTTACTTGCCGCGAGCATATTTCTTTCGCACTCAAAACAAACGCGGTTGATCGATTTATATTGCCGCGAACGCGAGGGCTGCCTGTATCCGGCGTCACTGAACTTTAACAAGTCCGTTGGACGTTTGTTTAAACCTTCCACCGTAATTAGCCCATGAATTTTCTACCAGCCACCACGCTCCAGCCTTAATTTACGTTGCTCGCGTGCCGACGATCCTTTTCAAATATTCACTCGGCTTGAAATACTTCGCAGACATTTTTTAAAACATTCATCTTGCAACCCGTTCCCTACATTTCCATTTTAAACACAACACTGGTATTCAAAATCTGCCGATGCAGAATTAATCTGAAATTTCGTCGAATGGAAAGGATATTTTTTTAAATAATTGATCAAGCAACTCCCCCTTTACATCTTAACATTACATAAAAAGTTGTGATCGGTAAAATTGCTTTCTATACAATTCACAAATCAATCTGGAATCTCGTAGAATATAAAGGATATTTTTTAAACTATTGATCGATTCTCTTTTAAATGTGTACCCTAAAAATTTTACCTGTGCTCATTATAAAGGGTGAAGTTTCTACTGTCACGCTCTCGAAATGTTTTTTTTTATCAGACACTTCTCATTTATTATAAAATTTGATCGAGAAAGTTTCTTTTCCTCTTTCGACATTTCATCAAATTTATATGGAATTAAATAAAAATTTTCTGCATTAATTTCAATGCGAGTTCATAAAGGAAAGTCTTCTCTTTATATTATCTTTTTCATTGTTTTATTGTAGAGAAGGCGGTTCAGTAGAAAGGCTTGACCTACTGCAGACATAATTTTAAAAGATATCACTATAAGAGACGATTAATTTTTTTCGCCATTATCCCATACTATTTTAATGCGTTATTAATATTTTTATGTTGTATATCCTATATATATAATATCCTCTATTTAATTAACTCGAACAAGAAGAGCGTAACCCATATTTGGGAGCTCTCCGACAGCCTTGATGTCGTTAACAAACGTGATTTACATGCATACTTAATTGTAAAGAATGTGCCTCAATTTATCCCGCACCACTTTCGCAGGAATTTCTTATCTGTCCTTATCTCACGCACAAATCAGAAGCAACAACTCGAGGAATATTATTAATGCGAACACGCGGCTTTAGATCGAGCAATTCGATTCCTTCTAGGCACACGTGACACGCCAACAATTATCGATATCCCGCACGCAAGCGCGTTTGTGCGGACATTGCACACAGGTAGAAAGTTATAGGTAATCATAGAAAGTGTCCGATGATTAAAGAATACGTTAGCAGTGTGGATCACGATGTTCCGATCAGAGTGAATGCGAAATCGCCACGTGTACCTGGCGTGCTGTCGTATTCGGCGAGTTAGCTTCTTTCCTTGGAAAAGAAGTGTTCACAACCTGCCACCTAATTTTCGCTATTAGTTCCACCGTCGCTTTTGACGACACCCAACTGCTTTGTTCGACTGACCCACTTCATGGAACGAATGCTGTCTCTTTACCCTGATGCGAGTCGCCCGCGACGTCGGTTTCAATGCCGTTAATATTCCTCAAGTCCATTCCCGTCGTTTAATGGTTCATTATCGCGTCACTTTTCTTGCTGGCTAATTTCCTTGAGACGTTTGCTTCTTGCAGCTCGCTAACGACTTGTACTGATTGAGCGAGAATCGCATAAAAATACAGTTCTCAAGTATTTTTGATCACCATTATAGAAAGCATTTTGACAACCCATTAATCTTTTAACCAGGAGCGAACGGTTCGCGCAGAAATTGTAGAAGCATTTTTGTTAGCTCATTTTTAGGAGAATATCCTAAGACTTTTTTAATTGCGTCTTGCTCATTGAATCTTTTAAACAGGACGTCGCAGAAATCGATATTTAGAAATATTTTTACTACCACTTTCAGAAAAATATTGAAAATGGAAAGAATACGTTCCATGTATATTTTCTTCGATTATCATTAATCTTTACAATTACCTTACTATCATGCATAATTGGAAGGCTAATGATTGCGATTGTTTTTGTACATTTCACTTTTGAAGTGAAATATATAATATATCGAAATGTAAAATTCAGGGTAAATTGTTAATGACATATCGAATGTTTGTACCCGAAGGAAATCATTCGTTAAACTTTTGTAACACCGTGCAAAGTTTTAAGGCCATTCGAAGCGTATTCAGCACATTTTACGTGAACCATAGCGAAGTTCAGCGTTCCCTGTGCATGTCATCGCCTATCTCGCAGATCAATACTATTCTAGCTAGAAATAATGGACGTGGCGATATCTTTGTCGTGGATATATATAGACTCAATTTTCTAAAATTGACCGTCTAAAATAGCCGCCGCTCTTTGTGTGCGTATATCACGTAATTGAGGCGCGAAAGTGGAATATTGCCCAAAAATAGACGTTGTCAGTTATAACCTACACAAATCCATGGAATTATCTCTGACGTAATAGTGCTATTCTTCAAACCATTACGGAAATAATTGCACACGAGATTGCTGATACATTTCAACCCCGCTGGGAAATCAAGTCATACCCATTTCATTTGACTTTAAACGGAACTGAATTTGGATCCAACATTAATTTAATTCTGGTAGCTGTGGATTTTATAAATTTCTGAACAAAACCTGCAGATGAAATTGAAAACAGCAGACACATTAGAAGAATTTTAAAATGTATTACCTTCGGTATATTGAAATTATTCGAGAAAAACATTTTTATTTGACCCTTGATTCTTGTAATTGATACAGAACAATTTTACTTTGCATCCAGATCAGCAGGCCAGTCACAACTAATTCTTTTAAATAAGAAAAATGTTTATCTACTATGTTGCATTATACTATACTATTATATGTATGATTTTTAATATAATTGTTCAAAATGTTCATATATTGATGTAGTCCTTTAACAATGGACAAATACCAGACCTTTCGATCAACAAGATAAATGACGAACCCCAAAAACAAAACGTCTCATTGAAAAACAACTGTAAATTATAGCACAATCTAAATATGTTGCCAGCTAACTTAAAATGCTTCTTCGTTGTTAATAAGCGTTCTGACTTAATGATTCTAAGTTCGTTTTAAAGATCGTTTCGATACAGCAAAAATTACATAGGATTTTGTACAATCGTTCGAAACTTCGAAAGAAACTTTCGTATTTGAATGTAGTATTTTATGAATTGATGGATACCAACATAATCAACCGAACTAACATAATTTTCCCATATTTCAGCAATGTCCTTGGAGGAATCGCGACGATCGCAGCGTCCGTACAGGTACGGGATGGTGCTGCTTTGCGTCGGAGCTCTGATAAACTGGTTAGGCCTCGCAGAGAACTACGTCGAACCGGTACGATATGTCGGTGTAGCTTGCATAATCGCGGGGGCTCTTCTCATATGTGCCGCAATGTGTTGTTGGCTGCACGCACCGCCAAGTAGGGCAACCATGCATACACAACACACAAATCATCCAATCACCGCTCAGGTAAGACTTCATTTTTCTAAATCGCCGCGTAGACAATAAATTTCTCTCCTCTTTTTCTCGAGTTTCTTACTCGCGTTATTCGGATACTGCATTCATTATCGATGAAAACAATCCTCTGTGAAAGCGATATTGAACCAAATATACAGCCAATGCCTTTTGTCGCTGACAATAAACTAAAAAATTTATGTTACTTTCTCGAAACATTATGCTGGAAATCGCACAAATTTTATTTATTTGAAGTCGCTGCATAATTGACTAAAATTTACGTCGAAAAATATGAAAAACCGCATAATATTTTGAAAGCAAAACTAGAAACTGAAGAAAGAAGGACTTCTAGAAATGGACTTCGCATATAAGAAATTATAAGATGCTTTTATAATTCAATTAAATTTAAAACTTCACTTGAACAAAATACGCATAAGTATCGTTGATAAAATACATGCTTAGAAATGTTTGCAATAAAAAATTGAACCACATAGCTAAGAGAATATTGAATAACATCATCCTATTTTATTGTTCAAATTTAAGATTTTTGTGAGAATTGACGTCCATCGATGAAATGATCTCGTGTGATCAAGATAGGCTATACAATAAGATTAGAATTAATACTAAGAATTTGTTAATGCAGAGCAGCAATTTAAGAGGATCTCTCGATCAAAGCCCTCGTAGATTGTAGCGTTTTTAGATCGATCCAACCCCCTCTTATAGTTCTCGGTACTATAGTAGTGCACCACCGGAGCCTCAATTATCGTCGGCGGTAAACGGGCTACGGGATAAAAATAATGTACTTCGATCAGAATCGTCGCAGCTATCTTTCTTCCACACGCAATTCCCTCCGGAAGCCTCGAAACGCGGTGGATGTCTTATAAACGGTTTACGCGAGCCATGTGCTATTCCATGGGCTCGGAATAATTGATGAGAACTTGTGACAGACGAGTTCGACGAACAGCAAATTGTTGATGACGCACGGATACGCGAATCTTTCGAATCCATTCGCATTTATATCGAATACAATCTGCTAGAATTTTAATCAGCTCCATAATACATTACCTTCTGCGCTCCTTTGCCTAATTAATCAATTTATTTATGTAGACAGGTTCAACGATACAGCCTTTCCTCTTAGACTGTAAAAACTGAATAACATCTCAAAGTCTGCACACAGACATTTCAAAATATTTCGAAATAAAATTCTTAAAAATACGTACAGAGAAACAGATTTTGTTCCTCTATGTAAAAAGGTGAACGATTAATATGGAACGAAATCAGATGGAAAGCTGCACAATTAATTTTATAAATTGCCTCCTTGAAAATGAAATGCTACAACAACATCGGATAATTGCTTCTTCGGAAATAGAACACGACGACAACGCGAGATAAATTTAAAATAAAATTATCCAAGACGTCTACGATATTCATAGAACGATGTGAAAACCACTGTATTCAGAATCATTATAAAATAGAAACGAGGGACGACCGGGGGTTAATTTGATTCAATGCTTGCAAAATAACGTCACTATTCACCGTGAAATTCCCATTGAGGTTTCCCAGCGATGTAAATCCCGCGATCGCAGCTCGTTTCGAAGAAAACACGTCATCCCGACCAAACTGCGAGGTTCTCGGTGTCATTCGGAGTCCGCTTATCTTCCCGCGATTCTATCTCATCTGTGTCTAGAACGTTTCCTCTTTTGTCCCTTTCGCGCTATTCTGCGCTCGTTCTCATTGTCCTCAGATCCTGATTACGCGTTGTTCTCGAAAAGTTTGCTCTCGAAACCATTCTCTTCTCTGCGTTCTCGTTTCTTTCTTTTTCGCTTCTTCTTCTTCCATTTTTTTTCGAAAGTATGCACCGACAGCGCGGCCACTCGACTTAAAATAGACGACGCTCCTCTTTTCAGAATAAGGAAACAATAGAAGTGCGAAGGCTGTCCGCAGCTCGATACATAAAGGAGGTCGGTGGTTGTTGCGGCGCGTTTAACTATCATTCTAAGGATGTTCACCCGGAAGCTCCGCAGCTATATTTATCGATGGTCATCCTTCGCCGTATACCCCCATTCATGACTAGTAGGTCATCCGTTAGATCCATCGAAAATCCACTGAGTCTTAGAATCCTGATCTGCAATACACTGCTAGTGACTGTTTTCTTTTCTTTGCAAAAATAAGGAGAATGTATTCATTCCGAATTTTATAAATTTTCATCGTAATACGTGTCCGAAGAAGTACCTCATAAACATTCCTTACAATTTTAACGATGATTGACGTCGATGATAATGATAATTGAAACGCAGATTTTATGTATTTGTGACGAGAATAAGTTGGTACAATTTAAGACAGTGAACAATTCTGAGAATTTATCCTGTCCTTGATACAGACAGGTAGTTTAGATTAAATCGAAGAATACATAAAGATTGTATCGTTTTTGTTATGCTAAAATCAATTGAAATAGTTATTTTATGACACAGCATGATAACAATTTTGGATGTTGAACATATAAATTCTTTCTAATCCAAGAAAGAATCACTTTGCAGTAAAGGTACACAGTTTAGTATAAAATCGTTTTGTAACAACACAAATTCTTTTCAACCCAAAAATTTGCGAAAATGTTCCAGTACCGCTCGACACTCCCAACTATTTTTATAGATCACTATACAGTTAAACACTGAAGAGCCTGCAACCCCACAAACCTTCATCGCTACGATCGAAGTGTTCACGCGAACATACTCAAAGGAGTTCCCGTTATTGCGGTTTCGTAACGTCTCGCGAATATTTAGCATTGTGCCCACATAGTTGACTCACTCCCGAAAACCGTTAGTTTTTCTTACAGGTCTGAAGACTAAACGAAATTCCAAGACCCAGCAAAATCAGCGAGTTCGCTTTCTAATATTGCCGTGGCATCACGATCCATAGCAATTAATATTTGTATTTATGGCGAATCGATGCGCGTCGTTTATCAGAAAATTGCGTGTCGAGAGCTATCCATAAAACAAATGAAATTCTGCAGAATGTTCACGAGCCATGAAATGATTGAAAAATACGTAAATGTCGCAATCCGGACGTCGCAATTGGTAGCACCGAGACGTGACGCGTTAACTGTTCCAGTGCACAGCTTAGAAATATTCATTTTTTCGCGAAAATTTCTTCGAAAAACTCAATACTTCTCTTACGAGCAACCTCAAAATTTTACAACATTGATGCAATTTATTTAATTCATTAAAAATTGAGAAAATTAAAAATGTATGATACCAGTTCTTCAATCATTTCGCATTTTCCATATTTTAACAAAATTTTGATAAAATCTATATCGTAACAATGAATTTTTAAATATGCGTTTTAAATATGCAGTCAACGTGTTCAATAAATTCATTGCTGATATTTGCATAATACTAATCTTAGTAAAACAAAAATTCTTCGAGGAATGCTTAATTGAGAAATATTTGAAAAAGCGCAAATTCCGGAAAATAGTGGGAAATGGTGAATACACAATCCGTGTACTCGAAAATGGCGAATGTCGTCATCAGTCGTTCACCTGGCTGGTTGCATAGGTCTGATACGATTATGCAATTTTCTTAGAAGAGGTTTTTTTATGGTCTCAAATAACCACGGCTATTTTCATCCTCTGGGTTTCTCCGTCTGTCTATCTGTCTATACGCAACGCGCCCTTTCGTGTCTTAGGTCCGTGGCTATAAACTTCATAAAGGTGTCGAGGCGAGCATGTACGTATATAGATATCTATAGACGACCCGAGATATATATAGAGGAGTACCATTTCGGGGTTAATATCCTTGCGGCCGAGGTATAATGCCGTCATAAAATCGAGCGGTAAAAGTTGACTTTTAGTTTTACGCCGAACCATCACGTGATTCTGCATATTTAATTTTGCAATTACTGAAATTGTCGGTTACCACGTCTGAGACTTTGGAATTATTTTCACGGCATTTCGCCAGGAAAACACGAAAATGGAGCATCTGTATATCAGGATTATGATGTGTCGAAATGGTAGCAAAATAATGTTAAAAAATAACACAGGTTCTACCAGAAATCCACAATAGTAAAATGATGCTTGAATAAGCGAAAGGCTCGCATCTATGAAATTATAAAGATTTTTATATTTGCTCAAGCACGCATTATAATAATAGGGCAATGTCTAAGCACAGTAGGTGATGGAACTGTTAGAGCTACTCACATAAATAATTAAGGATTTCACAGTGAAACAATCAAGTATTAATCGATAATATTGCTAGACGGAATTATTGACTTCCCATTATGTATGAATGCTGATAAATAATTACTATCTACACTTCGCAACACTGCAGATAGTATTGGTCAGGTGACTTTAATGATGGGAGCATTGACTGTATTAGGACATGTAACATATACATAGTATTGGTTCTCAAATCATTTGTAATTTAATCGTACAAATGAATTTTTTCATTTTTTCACAATATCCAATATTCCTTCTCAATATCCAATTAAAATAAACTATGTTAGATCGTACATTTTCTATTACACGATCTGAATTTTATTATTTTTATACGTATACGTTAGTCAATTTAAGCAAAAATGACCTGGCAAGATTGTAGTACCACTTTCTTTTCATAGAACGTAAACGACATGGCGGTTACGGGTTTATTCATGATGTGTTCGAGCGAAAATGATTCATACGGCAACTTTATGATCCACAGATAGACGATCCGATCCATGTGATCTCCATCGAGGAACCATCTAGTGGATACAGACAGAAACCGCCTGACTACGAGGCAGTCGCGGACGCGCCACCTAGCTATGACGATGCCATCAAGTTGAATCCTAGTCAACTGGTTAGGCTGAGCAATAGTAGTGCATTGTCGTTGCCGGCAGTCCACAATATGGTTCCGAGAACAGTGGAAATTGTTTCCAGGGAACCCACGCCGTCGCCACCACCGCCATATGCGAGGTAAATTTCAATTTTTACCCCTAGACTGCGAACTTTATTTATTGAAAAGGAAAATGTGAAAATACTAAACTGAATGGGGTAGTCTCGTTTCAAGGATTGTAAGGGTGCGGGACGCGCCTTCCCCTTTCTCAATGATGCAGAGATAGGGGTTTTCAATAGTCTGAAGTACTAGATAGAAGATCAATCTAGGCCAGTTTTTACGTTCACTAAGTTCGATTTTTATGTTAAAAATAACATAAAATTAAATTAAAAAATTAAATAACATAAAACTGCGCATGTACCTATTTTAATAAAGTTGCAACAGCTAAATGCTGCCGAATAATGCAAATTATGCCTCGTAAACGTAAAAATAGTTCGTTTTGATTTTTTTGCTACAAATGACTTTTATTTTGTAGCATTTTTTGCAATGATACATAGTCCAGACACCAGGAGACTAGACGTGAAAGATCGACTTATAAAAATAATAAATAAAACTTATTAGTGGCTGATTGAATAGACAATGTTGAATTAAAATGTAAAATGACGCGAGAACAGTCTCATTGATCTACAAACAGGAAGAACAGTTAGAATAATATAATCATATATACTGTACTTTAGTCAGACTCTGATGACGTACGCTTCACTTTCAACAAACGTTATATCAACATCCTAAATCATTGAACAATGTTAACTGGATAACACATGTAATTCCTACACGGGATTTCCGCTCTCGTTGTTGTCTGATTCGTGAGACGCGATTGGTATCTATATGTATAATAATGCGAAGTGAAGAAGGAACTGAATTGGGGGCAGGGAAATCCGTGTCTTTAGGAACGAGTATGACGCGTTCTCGCTGCTATGACGTTTCAGATCGTGCTACAAGATTCGTTGACGTCACGCCGACCTATAGATCCGCTATCATTTTCTCGTAAAATAGAATATCTGATAGTCAATCCAATTGTGGTACGCTTTTAATAACGACTGCTTTACATAGTTGTACTCGTTGCTGAATTTTAGTTTAGAAATAGAAGCTTATCAAATATGTATCTGGTATTCGTGCTAGTGATCGGTCACTGACAATAAAAGCCATTTCTCTTCATCCATATACTGTGCTGTAGAGGTCTAAAAATGAGTCGGCAATATGAAATAAACTTGTACATATGATAATCCGTTCAGAATAAAATGGTTATTAAAAAGCTGCAGCATGTATGGTATTCACCCTTGCACTATACCATCGAGTCTGACTCGTGATGAGGATTTCGAACAGAAATATGTGTGTTATTAATAGACTGCGATTTAAAGTAGTAGACAGATTTAAAGAATTCAATCCTTAGCACTCCAGTGATGACTCAGAGTCACTACTAAAAATTGCTGTGCCATTATTTACAATATTGTTCACATTATTAAATATGTTGGTATCTAATCAATTAATACACATTTAAGTATTGTATGAGCTATTGTAACAATTTCACATCCATAAAATGAAAAGAATAATATGCATTGGAATTATTCTAGATCGGAAGAAATGTTTAATTTTCGAGTTAAAATAGCTCCGACTGCAAAGGGTTAAGAATTTACAACTTATTACAATCAGTAAAGGAAGAGAACATTAAATTGTTATACCATTATTCGAAATACTGTATTTAATTAATTAATGAACTTTTGAGTATTGTACGAGATGTTGTACCAGTTTTATCTGCGTAGGATGAAAGAAATGTTGGAAATGTCGGAAGAATTTGTTTTTGCAATTAAAATAGAGGTTAACTAGTGAATAGGAATAGGTTTTGATATTCGAAGTACTTTATTGTCGTATCTCGACTAATTGAACGTTCCTTTCTTTTCAGGTGAGATTGCCGGCACCAACAGTCCATGTTCGCAACGAAAGAGGTCTGCGATCTGCTGGAGGCCCAGCGTTTTGCAACACCGTTACAATCCATCGATATGCAACCGCGGGACGAGAGTGTGAGGACTCCGTCACCCGTTATCGTCGTCGATAGCGCGGCACGCAATGGGAGTTAGCGGCAGCCACTGGACCTCGTCTACGTAGACTAAACTCTTTGTGTTCAGGGGATGAAATACCTACAGTTGTCCGCCGAGACAAGACACTGCTTTCTACCACGGAATCAATAGAGCAACAGGGAGAATAACGTCCAAGATAGAGTACACGAAATTTTAGTCACATTACGGATCAACGAGTCATCGGACCCTACTAACAACGAAAGAGACGATCGAAGCCTAACAGATGGTGTGAAGACTAACAGTGCCTTTCGTCTGTTCGAGTTCAAAACAGCCTAATCGAACCTCATAGCGAAGACTCATTACCATTGGGAAAGAAGTCTGAAAATGCTGTTGGAACTATGACCGAATGCTTGTGTGATATACGAATGCGATTATCGTCTTTGTCTGGATAATTTAGAGCGAGTCTAAAGTAGCAAATGCGAGTACACGGAGAGACAATGTGACGCGTTAATCATCGAGGAGTCTGTTCACGGTTTAAATGTGTTCGTTACGAACTTCGAGGAGAGTATGTATGCTAGTGACAATATCGAGCTATTCGAGATCCTTCGAAGTATAAAAATGAGATAGAGAGAGGAGGTATGTGTGAATGTGTGTGGACGTCCTGATGCTTGGGTCTCGACACGTCCCGAGTCTCTAAGGGTGGGCGAGTATCCGGAAATTCAGGTTCTGATCGGGTCCCAAAAATTTGTGATAGCCGAGTACCCAAAATTGAAATTGGGTCGAGAAATTTATATTGTTCGGAGACCCGAATGACATAGATTTTCGACATCGGCTAACCAACATTTTCGGGTACCACAGTATTACTAATTTTCGGGAACCGCCCGCACACCCCTGTGAGTCTTATCGCTTAGACAATCGTGCGGCTTGTTAGAGAAAACCCATTTGTTGCTTGCCATATGATTTCCATGATTGTCATTTTACACGTGTACATACACACATGCGAAAGCCATTCGCACGTCCATTTTATTGTGATATATGTAATGGTGATGCAGGTATTACGATACGTCACTTGTCGAGCGCGATGTTGCTTTGTGAAAACAAGACTCTTTTTTTATACGTATAATGGAACAACAAATATAAAAATAGTGAATTTGACGATTATTTTTTTCTTATCCTCGTCTTGTGCAATTCTTTGCTTATGAATAGACTGCGTGTCTTTTGGGAGGTGACACTAAAACAATAATTAGTTAGGGAAATGAAACTAATTTAGAAATACGCCGGAGTTTTAGTTGATGTGGCTTCTTTGTGCAACGATAATGTTAATCGGCTTTTGTAATCTAGCTGAAACAGGGTAATTATATTGAAATGCAATACACTGGAATACAAAATTAAATCCCACATGCGAGTGTGAATGCAATCAGCTAACGAGGGCCAAACTAACCGACAAGCACTCCTTTGACCAACTTATCATCTAATTTTCTATCATCTTACCATCTCGCTTTCTCACCGACGAGATCGTCGGTGTCGGTGATCTGTTACTTAGTCCAGCCACAATATATCCTAGAGGGCATAAGAAAACAGCAAAATTCTTCCCGCATCGTGGGAAGTTACGATATCCCGTAAAACTGGCACCCTTTAACAGTATCTCGTTACTGACTGAATTATTTGAGTGTATAATATATACTGAGTATATCATCGGTGCTACAGACATTGCATGCAATGCATTTTTCTATCTAATTCTGAATTACCGACTCTGTAGAAAATGCTCCAGTACGATAGCGGACTCTGCCGAAATAGAACGGTCAGGTAGCGAACTACACGAGGTTGCAACATAAAAGATATATGTCTAAGGAAAAGGAGATTTCAAAACGTCAGCTTTAAGCACCCGTTTAAGGCAGGGTCAATTATGTGCAATATATGGAAAAAGTGCAATCTGCAACTTTGACAACATTTTTAAAGGTAGAAGATTGTTGTTTATGATACGAGCATTTAGGTTTTAAAGCGAGACGAGAGACTATAGTAAATGGGAAAATTGTCTCGATTTTGGCGGAATTATTCGGGACAATTTTACAATGTATTCCAGCGAAATTTTTTCAGCGCATAAGGGTTTGGAACCAGGGCCGACGTGACACAGGGCCCCGCACATTCAGAGGGTTGAGTTGATATTTTGTTAGTATATGTCTCTGTCTGGGATTGACACCTCTTTAGGGCTCATAGGGCTCCGCAAAACATTGCGCCGGCCCTGCTTGGAACAATACGCAAACGTGACATAAAGTATAATTAGTTATTGTCGGTATTATATTCAGCACATGGATCGTTCACGTTAATAGATTGTCCTGCCTCCTTTGCTTTAGCAGAAGACTTTTTTCCATGTTCTCGCAGCATAATTGTGGCTCCTGTACGTGCGAATGTATCCTGATACGTCGATAGACTTCCGTGCAACAGTTTTGGTCTTATATATCCAATCACTATATCCATTTAACACGACAATCAATTAAATCTTAATATCACAATACATTAAATATATATTTAGTGCAAATACATATTTGATCTCCAGTTAAATCTTACTTCGTTTGGCAGTAGTGGGTGGTGCAAGAACTTTTTCATTGTGAGGATTAAAATATAAATTGTGTATATGCAGCAATAGTTCGCTCTGTAAATCCTTTTCCTTCGAGATTTGCTCCCCTGTTTCTCCTTCACGAAGTTTTTCAGGAGCCCCTAGACTTTGAAGTTGATTACACTACACGACGAACAGTTCCTATCTAGTACATCGTGACTCACAATGATCTTTGTAGCTGAGTTGATAAACGGATCGTTGATAATCAAGAAAGTGTTTATGCACTAATTGTTCAGCAGCCTCGTCGAGTTCGGTAGGTATCGATGCAACACGTGGATCTAATTCTCCTTCCTGAATACGTTCCGAAAATCGATCTCTTGGAATAATTCTGCCAGAAATATTGTTTAAACGTTGAATGCAACTCTAGCTGAAGTTCTTTAACGAAATAATAATCTTTGCAAATGTTACTAACATTTTTGCCGGTACTGGGCTTCTCTTGATATACTTTCGACTATATTCCGTAGGTAACAATCTACAATAATTTGGCATTATTAAAAAGAATTTATTTACCTTCCCATATGTGACAGAAAAAAAATAAAACGCCGAAAGATTAATTGGTTATCAGGATAATAAATGAAATCGAACTCGAAATTTATATACTTAACTCGACGGGAAAAATAAAGGTGGCGTACCATGACCAAACTGCAAATTTAATTCGTTAAATGAACATCTAACGCTCATTAAAGAAAACAGAACTACAAGGATAACACTAACATTGAGTCTATCGTTTATTAAAGCATGAGGACACTGCAAATTAATTTTTCAGGATAAGAATTCACAATTTGCAGTCGCCGAATCTTTTTCTTGAGGACGGTAATGGTTCCAGATATTGCTGACGATTTTTCATATTGCTCAAACCCATTTTACTGTAGTTGTCCATGTATTCCGAACGACTCGTGAAAGGTTCCCCCCACATGGAGAATGTTTCTGGAACTATGTACCCATTTGTTCAATTTTAAATTTCAATTTTAAACATCTATCACAAATGAAACGATATTTTACCTTCGAAGAGTGTGAACGTTTTAGCTGGCTGTATGTGCGGTCTCTCGAGAGCAGTGTGGCGGAAATTAGTAGGATCCCTGTATCCCTCTTTTATTTCTAAAACTTCCGTCGCAATCGGAGAACAGTATGGCGAATCAACTGCAGCAACCAGTTGTCTATAGTCATGGATAGGTAAACCTGAATCCAATAAAATCAATGTTTCAGATTGTGCTAGAGCAGACGCAAGTTCAGTGTAATTTAGCTCGCACCTCTTTTCGAATAATCTGTTTTATAAACGGTCTGCATCGTTTCGTCGATCTCTGCGCAATTACTGTCCAACAGCGCTGACGCCAGATTCGTCATTTCCGTGTTGACGTTCATCAGTTGATTAACAATTTGGCGTTCCTTGTCTGCCAGGTACTTGTACCTGTAAACATTTTCGAGAAAAGGTGTACTAGACTTATTAATAGTAATCTATAAAGTTCTCGAAGATTGTCATATAATTATTAGACAGCTAGTGGTCGTAGAAATGTATTTTCTAGAATTGAGAAACCGGCAGGAAATATCAGGAACTTTTTATGTATAATTGACTACAGTTTTAATCATCAATTTATTCATCGTAGATGCATTTTTCCTAATGAACGATGTAATTTTTTACCTATTTTTGTTCTTCTCATGGCCATGAACATCACATGGACAGTCTTCAGGGTCTATTCGAGTAGCGAACAACCTAACTCCGGTGTTCATTGGTGGCTGTCCTGGTTTTGCGACGAGAGGTACTGCATACGGCCATTTAAAGTCATCGTGAGTGACGGTACCAAAATTTTGCGACGTAGCCATTGTGGATCAGCCACTTGGTTGTGACAGCGTAATACCAGAATTTACAAAAACCTTTTAAGAAAAAAGACATTTTAATCAATTTTACTCAGTCTATTAATTTTAAGTTAAACACGATTTAATGTATGTTAATATAATTTTTGAAGTGTCTATAGATTAGAATCCTACACATATTAAAAAAAAATATTCGTACGAAGTACTTTCCTAATTTCACAATGAAATCAAGAATTGAAGAGCTCAGTGCTAAATTTTTAGTCCTTGCATCGAATAATCATCGATCTATGAGATTTTCAGTGGCAATGAAACTTAAGAATAGTTGGCTAACAATTTAAAAAATTTATGACGAGAATTTCTACAGATGGCAAAAATTTTGACAAGCAGAAGTCTCTTAAACTGCATATTTGACTGATCAGTTTCTGAAACTTTGATCGCCAATCAATTCTTCAGACGTCATCGAAAATGAGCGATCTGGCCGCGAAGGAACAGGCTAATTAACGCGCAATAATTTCGCGATTACCAAAGGGAACGACTCACCGAAAATTTAGTTGCGAGAAGCCAACGACTAAGCGTTACATGACAGAGACGGATGATCGTCTCTCGGTGCACTCCTGGATTTCGTTAGCCTCCGAAAAAACCAGCATATCGTTTCTTTGGCCAGCACGATCGTGGCAACGACAGCTTTATAGAGTGCGTAGTACAGCACTGCGTTTAAAAATGTGATACCGATACGCGCGCCGAAAGAATCGCTCGTCAGCGTAACGTCGCTCATGCTCGTGATATCGAGTCGTCTCCACCAAGTATCTTCACTTTGTTGAGAGGCCTCGAGCATCCTGCGACACCTTTAGAAGTTTATTGAAATTTTGTTCATCCTTTCGCTTGACATTTCTATTAAAAAGAAGAAAATACTCTCGACGAAAGATAATTTGAAGTTTGCGAGCACTGCAACCTTGTGTAACTTCACGGTGCTCGAAATAAATTGCTGCTTGTTGCGTGCATCCGCCACATGCACATGTCTACGACTTTCTTCAATACTTAGAAACGACCACGGAACGATTCAGATCGGAAACTGTCTTAAACATGTAGCAAAATTGATGCAGAATTTTTAAAAGTTTGTGGAAAACATAGGGTATAAAAACAATTCTTTTCCTTTGTCGGATAGTTTCGTTTCAATAATGTTGCAGAGGTGAGGAAATCTTTTCCGAGTGTAGCACGATGTTTCTATTAAAGGATGCACTTCATTTTATAAAATTGATGAAGATCATTCAACCATTCTTTTGCAGTATTAAAATTGAACTATTGGATGAATGCTCAAGTAGTCTATGTTACATTTATTGCATTTGCAAAGATATGATTGTGAAATATATTTAATCCTGTTATTGTTACGAGACAAATTTTTTAGTGATAATTTTAAAAGTTCAGCGTTAAAAACAAAATTTGTTTGAGAGATGTAGTAGAATGCAGAAACAACAGACAGATTGCTTAGTAAAAATTACTGTACCAAAGCTCAAAATTTCATTGAAAATCCAGATCTTGTTTAATAACACTTAATAGTGGTAGAAGTTAAAAAAAATGTACAGTATCGATGCACAAAATTCTCAGATAATCAACGTCGTTTTTATTAAACATTGTCAAGATCTATAAAAATGGTTTAGAGCATTATCCTTTTTCAAGCAGATCCAACAGAGGTGTCGCTAAATTTGCAGTATGGGGGCACAGATTTTGAGACACGTTCCGTCATTTTCGGTTCGTCATGTTCGTTCCGTATCTCGTTCTCAGTTTCCGTTTCGCAAGTTCGATCGCCACCCTGAGGTATTTTCGCATAAGCTCGTGGCTGAACGTCAGACCGTTTCTTCGGGTTAACTCGTTGTCGATCATCTCTCGAATCTATCGTCGCGAACAAGTGCTCCTGTGGACTCGACGGGGTTGATTTCAGGAATACCTCGTTCTGAGATTGACTGCAATTCCTTCGTTGAACACGACCCCTCGACGTGGTGAAAATTGGCCTCATTGTTTCTTGAACGCACCCGCAATTCAGCCTGGTGATTGTCGTCATTGTGCCACATGGTTCCAGACTCTGAAATCATAATCGCTGATGAAATGCTGGGCTGTGTATTCACAGTTTTTCTGTTGCTGTACTTCTTGGTAGGAACGAGACTGCAACATTTTCTAGCCATCATGAATGTGATGACAATATATATGTATATATATACTATGACAATATTTTCTATACAATTGTACCATATCCATAATTTTTAACTAATTCCTCCCAAGCAAAAGCTAATAATTGTTTAACACGTTGACTACCACACGAATGTTATACGATCAACGTTATTGATAACAATTATTAGTTGTTTGATAATGAAGCCTTATCCTATAGTATTACAGCATTAATAAATTGATATTTAGTGGTATTAATATAATAATATAATAATCTTATATTATAATAATATAATAAATTAATATAATAATAATATAATAATCTTTTTTAAGTAACTCCATAGTCGCTGGTGACCACCTTCAACGTGTTAATAAAAATGTGTTTCGTTAATTCGCTTACATTCTTCAGTCGATTTTCAGTATAAGGTTGAAAGCTGGAACTGTGCAGCTTCCCCCGAGGTCCCACAGAAGACGCCAACGCCTTCGCCTCGAAATAATAATCGCCAATTAACTTCTTAATTTCCTGGGAGTAGTATTTTTCGCTAATATCCCTCTTGACCTGCAACTCCTTCAACCTCCTCAGCTTTTGCATTGCCAAGAACGCTTCTGGCGTATAACTATCATTGTATTCAGCGAAACGAGGGTATTTGATAGCAATATTGTCGGGCCTTGGAGCGATGTTAACGTAGACCGATTCGTTTGGGAAATTCTGCAAGCGTAGAGAATATTCTTTTCTGTAATCAGTGTCTAGACAAAGCTACTTAGGCCTGTTGTGCTTAGTTTATAATTGAATCTTGAGGACCGGGTTTTACGAAAAATTTGCAAACACTGGGGAAAACCACTTGCCAGCGTTCCCAAAAGTCTTCTGGCACGTGGTTGCCCGTGGTTCCTACGATTTAGTTTACGTCACGATTCTGCTTGTAAATGTTAAAATAAACTCTATTAATCATACGTTATTCTTATTAGCGTAGGTGTCCTCTCCGACAGATTCCTCGGAAGTCCTCGCTCCCAGATATTTGATTTCGTGCTCGCTGCCGCACGCCTGTTGATAGATCCTCGATCCCATGAACGAGGCGCTTTTCGGTCGCGGGTCCCTGTGCCAATGATTTCCTGTCGGGGTGGTGGTGTGCGACAATGATTTCCGACGTTCCGTCAACTTCGACGGCCATCTTGACGCGAAATTTAATTAACATCTCGGAGAATATGCATCAAAAATATTTTATTGTTTCATTTACAATAGACAGTAAACTTTGCCTAGCTTGGATCTTTATGCCTCTAACGTTAAAATATTAATAATGATTAGACTATGGATTTCATTTACGATAAAAATGAGTAGACAATAGTCGTTACTGTGACCTCAAACGCACCTTCGCAAACGTAAATATTATTGTTTACGAATTATACAACCTTTGTCGAGGTCGTCCGAAGTCACAGTTAATGTGTTCTGGTTGTAGGTTAAGAGAGGTCATTACTCGTCGGACATTTTGCCGTTAATACGGTTATTATGCGTGGTCGTCATTTTCCTTTACCCTTCGAGAGATGTTGAGAATCGCGCAACGATTTATGCATTATTACGCAGAATTTTTGTCCGCCACGCCGCAGCTTTACGGTTTACATAATTTGATTATCCTCTGTGTGAATCGATAAGAAAAATCTTGAGCAACTTCAGGGCCTTGGATGTCTGCAGTGAAATGATTCACAGAAACAATTCATCCTGACTATCAAGACAATATTATAGAACGTCATTACCTACGTTCAAATCTACAACGAGCTAAACTAAAATACCTAATTTTGCTATTAAAAAACCTTGAATACACAGAGAAAATACCTGAACATAGAATTGAATCTTGTAGCATGTTTAAGTTGCCTAATATTTTCAATATTATTTAAATTATTTATGTACTTAAATAAAAAAATTCAAAGAAACCCAAGAACGTTCGTCCATTTATTTAAAACATACAGTCAATTTAAGTATTTTTTTATTTGTGTTATTAAGTTGCCATTGCCCAACTAGGTGCAGCTGTTTTTTTCTGATGCATTTTCAGGACCATGATAGAGCTGCCTAATTTACTGATGCTATCTTGGTACTCGGAACGCCACGGCGGTAGTCGAGTCTCTGGAGTCTCGTCTTCACCTTTCTTCGCTTTTGACGTCTTCTTTTTGTCATCTCGCTTCCCACTTCGTTTTTTTATTAATTCAGCTCGAGCAGATGTGTCACCTTCTTTTCCAGCACCCGGACTTGTTAGTCCTCCGTTCATTCGATCAGCTATTCCTCCGTTCGTTCGATCAGCTATTATAAATACTTATGCTTCAACAGCGTTCGTTACCAATCTACATGACATTGCCTTCAACTTTAATAACTAATTCGACTATACAACTAATTTTTTAAGCTGCAGAGACCAATAAAGTTTCTTAAAGACTAACACCAAGACAAAGACCGAAGTTTTCAAAGAACAAGAATAAAAAATTTCACAGCACAGTTTCCAATCAATAAGTACAACAGTCTTACAAGAACAAATTTCCGTCTCCTTTGCGCTATAATCCAACTGATAGGTTGTTTTTAATCTATCCTGATCCACTCGGTGCCTAATCTCGTCCTCATTGGCCTCCTTTAACACCCCATAGAGATTAGGATGCTTCTCCTCCAGCTGAAACAATCATTTCCACCATAATTTCTGTCACAACAAACGCAGAATTAATCAATTTCAATCAATTCACTTTCTTAATATACGTGCTAGGCTGATCAAACTTCGTCACATCCGTTTCTGGATGAGGGCCAGTCTTCGCAGGATACAGCTTAGGATCAAGAAGACGTCCCATAGGACCCATGCGACTCCAACTTTGCTGGTCCCCGCATAGTTCAGTGACCTTGATCTCTTGAGACTGACTCGAGTCGCAACTACAGAAGCCGGCATCTTCAAGCTTGGACGCTGCTCGTTGGATTTTCCTCGACGGCCACGCGTAATCTTTTTGATAGGTTGTAATATACTGATCCATCCTGCTGTCTATATTCTATTCTCGAACCATGGCAGTGTTGCGGGAGAGGTCTCAGCTATTAAAAATTTACTTCGACGGTTTTCGTGTTTCTTCATCTTCGTTCTTTTCGATAGAAGTCTGCTACGATGAAAATGTGGATTTTATGTGGTCAAAGAGGGAGTGGGTAAAATAAAATGATTATAGTAACAATTTTCGACGAATCTACTGCCATGCTTATTTTATTTTAACTTGATGAAAAATTAAAGTTAGTACTACAGGTAATAAATTTTTTATTGAACATGTGAAGCAAATTGATAATGATAAATTTTTCTACCATTTTGATTTAATAAATATATAACTACTATTACTATTATACACTGAAGAAACAAGAAATAAAAAGGTGGATCTATCTAAATAAACTTTCAACATCCTCCAAGTCTCACTTTTAATTTGTTACTTAACAGAATGATCATTTCGTACAATTTTCACATTTTCCTGATGTGGGTTATCCAACTGAAAAATTGATTTCCAAGCTTCTTCAAAATCCATTTTTCTAATTTTTCTTTTAAAGCCGATATACTGAAGAAACAAAGATGTAGATGAAATTATGTTTTCCGGTGAATACCCCATCCATGTTTTCTACATCTATGTAATGAGAAATGTGTGACGTTCCCGGACGGCCATAGTTAGGCAACGAAATGCAATTCCGCCTGTCACGCGATCGAAATCCCGACGATTATGATCGCGGTGACATTCACACTCCTCTGTCAGTCATTGGTCATAACGTAACACAGTTCGAAAGTTCAGTAATTTCACGGCAGTTCAAACAAACGGGACAGCAGTTACACGACTACCGTCCCGGGAATAGTCAGCCGTGTATGATTTTAAGTTGCAACGTCGTCTGAATAAATAAACCATGTCCAATAAATAGTCGTAGACCGAATGCGTTTAGGCGCAATGCCGAACAAAGCTGCCACGTATTAACGGAAGATGGCACCGGCCGTTTCGGGATTATTGTGTTTGGCCTGCGGCCACTTTCAATAGGAATTATCCGTTTTCCGGGTCAATATTTCGGCTTGACGTAGTCCATCTTAAATAAAAAGCTCACGGACTGGTTACAATATAATTAAAAGCAATTACATCAAACGGCAGAAACCATTTCTCTTGAAGTCAGATGAGTTTCTCAAAATGGCACCTTTACTATTTCTGGGATGAGCAATTTGTGATACAGACCACGCGTCTTGGAATGCATTAGGGCGCACTCAGTGGATAGAGCTCGCGACTACGGACACCGTGGTCGGGGATTCGAATCCATAAACATATAGAGATAGAGCTTACATATCGTAAGCTCATCATTATAATCTACAGCTATTAGTGATAAAATGGTACATGTTGAGAGTGTGCATACGTTTAATATATATTTAATAAATACATCATTAATTAGTGTATAAATTTGTAACTTTAGAAACCACTGGGTATAACCCATAATCAATTACAAATGTAATTATAAAGTTAAATGAAAGGTTTTACCTTCTTCGTGACATTTTGCATAACAATTTAACAATATTATAAACGAATGAACAGGAACAAGTTAAAATGGTACATGTTGAGAGTGTGCATACGTTTAATATATATTTAATAAATAAATCATTATTTAGTGTATAAATTTGTAGCTTTAGAAACCACTGGGTATAACCCATAATCAATTACAAATGTAATTAGTAAGTTAAATGAAAGGTTCTCCCTTCTTTGTGACATTTTGCAATATTTAACAATATTATAAACGAATGAACAGGAACAAGAAATTCTAATAATTCTAGTGCCAATTGATAATTTACATTGCAAAAGATCAATGTTTCATAAAGAGCCTACATTTCATACAAACATTGTAAATAATTGATTAATAAACGACTGTATTAAAATGAAGGATAAATGCATGTGTAATTGCTTGACACGTGTCCGATTTACATGAACGTGCAGATCGCTGTCCCTTTCCATCTGTGCATTTAGCCGGTCGGACTTAATTTTGCGCGTTCGGAACGATTCGTTTCAGCCGGTTGCACGGCATCAATCTTCTTCTCACCCCTACTTTTTCATTGGTGATTGGCTCGGGTCCAAGACCAACAGATAGTTCAATGTGGAGAACTAGACACAGGCCACCGACTGCAATCGACAGTACACCGGAGGAGTCGCGCACGCTTTATTTAGAGATACATCGGGGTTCGAGAGTTCGGTCACTCCGAGCTTCCGGAATCCGTGGTGTCTTCGCCCATTCGGATTCTCAATAAACTTTCGAACAGCTCTCTGTCGACTTGTCGTCAAACAACGGCGATGAGGAACGACGAGAAGCAGGGCTCTTTATTGCACAACTTTACTGCAATAGTATGTACCCTGACGCACGGTGGCAAGTCATTTAACTGTACATTTTGTAAAAAATCATTAATCGAATTTTCCATATTGGTGTTTACTGGTTTCGTGTTACTGAATAAGGTAGGTGTGCCCTCTGTAAACCATTTAGTAGTGCAGTTCTTTTTAATAAGTTTCTTCAATATAGAACATCAAGAAATAAATAAATAAATTAAATTTTGAAAAAGTATATCTCTAAAATCTGTTCAGTTCCGATCCGTTATAACTTTGTTTCGTAAACATTTACATCATCAATTTGAAATTTTATAATAGATAAAATCAACTTGCAGCATATATGAACCATCATAAAAGTAAAATAAATTTAACAATAAAAAAACTTAATTACTACAATTTTTTCAATATCAGCCTCGCTTTAGTTTCAAGCACCTGTTTTAAATTTTCTCTTTCTTTATATATACATGAATTATTTATTTTATGTTAACATTATAAATCACATTATTAAACAAGGATGTTTATCAACAAGTGTTTATAACGTAAGTCTTACAGAAGAAGAAACGATTTTTCAACGTCAATCCTGACGAATCGGCAACGATAAATCATTAGTAATGATTCAGACTAGAGATGCAACAAGTTTTCAGATTTTGTAACTAGTGAGCTAAGTATATCCTTGTTGCTCGGATAAACAGTTTCGCTAACAACTAGTCTGATCAACAACATCGTATCGCGTTTGGATACTGAATGTTATTACCTTCAAGAACATACGCATACGTACATAAAGATAAATGTTACTAACAAAACAGACTAGTTTATCATTATACTACAGAAATTCATTCAACAATATTTCAAGAGTCAGACATTAATCAAACTCTTCCTTCTTGCACTTAAGCCGTTAATAAATCCAGAATATTCTATGAAGAAGGTAGTTTACTTTAAAACTGCGGGATTTAAACCTCTTTCCTAATATTCTTTCGTATCATGAGCCAATTATATTAGTTTCAATAAAAAGATCAGTGCCAATCTAGAAGATATGTAAAACAAACTTAGTGAGTAAATATTTTGAAGGGTCCAGCCATAACTGCTATGAATGATTAATTATTTATTATTTAATTCTTGAATTTGATAACTTCCACAAAATTTTTTTGGCCTCGAAACTTACAAAATTTCTGCTCATTGTACTCACAATAAGGTCCATCAAAGATTACCTTTCTCTATCCTGTTAATTTCCTCATTGAGGTTTGCGCAAGTTCGCAAATCGCGAGCGTTTATCTGAATGAAAAGTTGGTCCATCTCATGAGCCACGCCGGAAGATGGAACCTGTTCAACAGAGTCCGCAAGTAGCCGAGAGACAGAGACAGCAGGACAGACGAGACAGAGACGAACAGAGGCCTTCACTAATCCGAGGGCTCGTAAAACAAGGCGTCAAAGTGAATTCGTCCAAATCGGATGATGCGACAGATGTCTCGCGTCTGAACTCTCGCGAAACGATGACGTTACGGGACGTCGAATTTGTTGGCGAAAGCGAATCATCTTTGTCGTGTCTCGGTTGCTTCTGGCAACGATTTTCCCGTCCCGCGGGAAGAAAAGCTCGGAAACGGACTGTACCGTACCGGTTGCTCTAAACTCTAAAGATATCGCTGCGTCCACACGGCCAGGAATAGAACCGTGACGTCGTTGTTCGTCGACGAAGAAACGAACACCGACTCTCTTCAAGAGTTGGCGTGTTCGACAGTCAGCCAATGAGATACGTCTCGAGGTCGATGTTGAAGAAACGGCACCCCGCGGTTCCGATTTCGTCGCCGAACACTTCCTCGTTTTCGTTTCCCTCGTGTCTAACAATCATCCTCGTTCAGCTCGTCTTCTTTTTCTTTTTAAGAACCGTTACGATTTTTCTGGAACCTCTTCCTCGGAGTCCAACACCGACTATCAACGTCAAGACAATTTGTCTGCACGATTTCATAATAATTAGACTACTGATAGCTTGTTTTCGAAACTATGACTGTTCCTCTTGGGGTATTTTCAGTATGGTGAAACGTTTTCTTGACGAATTCGTTCTGATTCGATTGAGCGTGATCTATGGTGTTTTCTGTTGTGTTCTTATTTCCCGTGTTGACTTGAATACTGTAATTATTTGACAAGTAACATTTTGCTTTAGACACCATGAATATTCTGCTTCTTCTTGGAGTATTTTTAAGATAGTGGAACGTCGGTTTTCTTGAGGACCTTGGTCTGATTTTTTGCTGGGTTAATTTGAACACTGCAATAGTATGATTATTGACTTCTTCATAACAAGGTTCTTTTTCGTCGATGAATATCTTTAGAATGGTGAGACGTAGATTCTGTTAGGAACTCTGTAGTGGTTGGGTCAAGTATGGTCTCTACACTGTTTAAGATCATTGTTCCTTGCTGTGTTGACCTAAACACTACGTTAATTAGACTACCGATATATGACTTTCACAACCATGGTTTCAACACTAACATAATTAGTAACCACGCTTTCTGCTTTTTCTTTTTGTGCTTCTTCTATTTCTTTCTCTCACAATTAATGTTGCGTAAAGAATTGTGTGTAGTTAAGTATTCGTAAAATCGTTTTCGAAATTGTCTGGACTTTAAACATTCAAGTAGAACGTTCAGCTTGTTTACAACATGGATGACATATTTCCAAAATTGTTGTTAAACAATTCTTTCTAACCAATCCAAAGGTAAAAATTAATGTGTTACATTTTGACTGCTCATGCAAGAATGACATATTTGTAAAATCATTCTTAAAAATACCAAGTTTAAACACTGATATGTTACATTTTGATTCCTCGTGCAAGAATGACATATTTGTAAAATTATTTTCAAACACGTCTAATAAACTAGTTTCTTACCGAAGTAAAAGAACTGAATTCGTATTTCGATTTATCGATCACACAGTGTTCCCGATCATTTATCCGCATTACAGATTCCCTGATTGCTATAACATTGTTAAATCGCCCAAGAGACGGCGCGCAGAGGTGCTAATGAACATTAATGGTCCCGTTGCTATTTCGACGGAGTTCCTACGCGTTTTCTAGCCGAGCGACGTCGGCCTATTTGTCTTGTCCCCATACGATTTTAGTTTTCCGAATGCATGGATTTCTGGAAGATGCGTCACGGTCGGTTAACGATGTCCTCATACTTGGAACGCCATTCTCAGTGGTTCGTTTCGGGGTAGAGACGGCCATCTTAAGTCTGTCTGACCTGAATCATCTGCTTCGTTTCTGAATTTACACAACTATTACCAACAAGTTTATAATACACACCCTTTTATAGAGCATTGACCATTAGAACACCAACTCTGTCTGGGGAAACATGATTCTCAAAGATTGCGTATATTCGACCACTTTTATTATCATCAACGTAAATCATAGCTTTTGATCTTTTTTAGAGATTTATGAATGTACGAACATTTTTTTATGAAGGGAAAAGACTATGAGGAACGTACTTTTTATGTGCATATTCATCATTTTGAAATATCACTGTTTAAATTATACGTTGTATAGATTTTATAAAGCTATTTCTGCCAAAACAATATTAAAAAGCTAATATAGTTTACACCCTATCCACTGAAGTACTCTCAAACTTTTAGATCCCACATTGATTACTCGGATATTGTAAAAATACTTTAATTATAGTGTCACTTTTCCACCGCTTCTAAAAAATTTTTCTACAACAATTTTGCTGTGTCTTCCACTCCAATCGCATTTTATATACATTTATCAAACCCTTTCTAAACTGTATATATTGTAATCGGACTCAAAAAATAATTTAAACCACTGTGTGTTCGAATATCTATGAACACACTTGTAAAAAATTCGGACAAGCTGTAAATAATGTAGAATTATTCCTCGTGGTCCTGGGAACTCTAGAAAATATCGTTAACTTTAATTCTCGTGTTCGCCAGTGGAAAATAATGCGCGAGTTAATCCACGGTAGTTCCTTTGTCAGCGTTTTCTTTCATCAGCACGGCGACTCGACTTGGCCCCGACGCTTTTCCTTTCTTTCCCTTTTTCCCGGCGTCGCGTTGAGTCACACGAACCATCCAGAACTTCCGAAAAGGAAAAGCTCGAGAACTGGATGTCGGTAATGCCACGTTCCTTAGCAACTCCGTGTCCGCGAACGCTTTTGGTCAGATCGTTGCCGGTCTTTATCCGTCAGCAATAATTCTTTCCCATCTAGAATTTACGAGTGCGCCTCTTGTCAACGATTTTTATCGACTCTGTTCCCTGGCAGTGTCCCGATTTTTCCCGATCGAACTTCGTGAATTACGCGTTGGAAAAAGAAAATGGTGAACAGATAGTTACGGTTCAACGAGATAAATTATTGTCTTATGGTTATGCGAGTGACTATCTTGTACATTTTTAGAAAATAAGAATCTTTAATGAACTAGTTATGTTATTTATTAAGTGAAAAATTGTATGTTTAGGTTAGACATTTTATTCCAGGAAAGTAGGAATCAATAGCGAACTGTTTTATGTAATTTAGTTTTCAAGAATTCGTATTTTTAAGTTGACAACTTTATTCTGAGAATCTCCAATGAACTGTTCGCTGTTTCACATTATAAGAAAGACACCATGAGATACAGAAAAATGATTCATCATTACCTACAGCTGTTCGTATAAAAATTTCTTCCAAATGTCCAAACAGAAGCGTAGACAAATCATTCATACACAATTCACATACATCTAAGAATTAAAAAATGTAATTAATCTACATACGTTTCTGAATATTTTTAAATGCTTGACACAATTTTTAATTCATTAACGTGGCAGGAACAACGAGACATTCTCAAAAAAATATTGTTCAGAATTCTTGTATCGATTTCCGATAGATGTAACGTTTCAATGCGCGTAAATGAACGGCAGCAAGGATCTGCGATAAAATTGTAACGATTATATCGGAATAGTGTTTTGCAAATGTTAGGCAACCAGACGCGTTTATGGCCGTGGCCCTCGCGTACATAAAACTGGGGAAAGTTACGAAAACAGGAATCACGACGAATTAAGTTGACGGAACGGTCGTCGGTAACGACGCGGAGCAGACAGTTTACATCCAACGGGAAGTCCTCAGTGATCCGACGTACTTTATGCCAAAATTTCCAACGTCAAGCGATGACGGGAACACAGATTCTCTTGTCAAGATTTTATATCTCGCGGGAGGATTTTATGCGTTCCGCTGAATGAAACCGAGCGGATCATGCGTAATAATGTTCCTGGTGATAAAAAGTCACGCGCTACAATTTATTCACTAGGCGGAAAGTTTTCGGGGCTACATGTGTATACAGTTCGAATAAATATTGAAGGGAGACAAAGTTGCTAAGACGACGTTAATGGCCGCAGCAATGCAGTCGTAGCTGCCACACAAACATCAGTTTTGTCTTCACCATGTCGTTCCTCGGACGAATTCAGTATTAAAACGTTTCTTGAGAGTTTATTATCTCATGTATCATATCACTGTGCTTACCGTTTATGCAAGCAACCAGAGGATGCTGAAGTCCAAGCAAAATCGTGGTTGAAACAGACCTTTATGTCGTATCTTCATCTTTGTTGAAATCGTCGATAATAATACGGCACATCTTTGTGAATTATTCTTTACGTAAATTATTCTTTACCAGACTCGTCTAGGCTGTGTTGATGTCCATGAAACATGGCGCCACAGCTACCACAGAATTCCATTTGTACATCTTCCACTTACCTTCCAAAATGACAAGACCAGGCCCGGACAACTTCTTCCCAGATTTTTACGCTTTATGGCTCCCACAATTGTGGGAAGATGACAAGAAGGTCCCTGGCAGGAATATGGTGAGGTAGTAGGAAAGAATACACGGCCGACTGGTTAGTTTATAAGAAGCGCGCCTTCTATTGGCTGAAGCGGTCACACACACAGAAAACGATAAACCCCTCTTGCCTCTGTGCTGCACAGTGGGGAAAACGAGGGAGAAATGAGGTAGAGCGATGAATTTTTTTTTAATGAAAGCTGAAACATTATAGAATATGGGAAAATAGGGGATTATGGTACGAATGTTTTTAACCTTGAAAAAATAAAAGTTTATCTATTTAACTATAATTTAATTTTTTGAAAAATCCTGAGGTCGTAGACAAATTTTAAGATATAGGTTTGGTTCTGTAAGGTGGGGGTTGTTTTAGATCTAATGGTCAGTAAGGGATGAATGATAAGGATGAAGTTCAAGGATGAGTAATAGAAGATAGGATGTCGAACTGAAGATAGAGAGACGAACTGAAACGCTTAGATTACATGAGTGATTACTCATGCTAGAGACAATCTTATCGTTGGTATACAACAATGTACTGGCACAATTTTTCGACATAATTCTTTCGTAAAGGGATAGCGATGTATAAAAGATTTCAAAAGAAAATGTAACAGGATGTAAAGATGAATGTCTTGAAATGGGCTCGCGAAGTCGCAGGTTGGGACGTTCGAAGGCCGAGCAGGCGAACCGAGACAAACTGCGTGGGGCGGCATTAAATGAAAAATCATCCGTTCGGCATGATGGTGAACGCGTTTACGGACGCTCGCGTGTCTCATTAAATTTATACCGGCGTTCACATTCCCGTCAGACGACGTAGCACCCAATTAAACGTTTGATATAGAGTGGCCCCCCGTGTTTTGACTTTCGGGGCGGCGCACGTCGCGAATCTGGCAAAAATAATCTGCGACACGCGAAGGGGGGTCGGGGAGGGGGCGGGGTGCGCGAATTCGCGAGCGAGTTTCGCGGAACAAGATGCAGTGCTCGCCCAAGACGACCGTACAAAGTGTAAAATTACGGTCCCGAGGGGGGTAAGCCCTTTTTTCTTCCTCCCATCGTTCCACATACACTGTCTCCTCCACTGATAGTTTTATCGTCGCCAACAGTAGAGCATATATACCTCGTCCCAGTCTCCCGAGAATCATCTTAATTGTTCCTGTAGGATTTAAGGAACAACGGGCTGCGACAGAAATGGAGCTTTACGGTCGGTGCATTTTTCTTGGCCGTTAACGTCGCTCCGACGGCTGCTCCTCGTATAACTTTTCTCTGGAAAATGTAATTACTTCTGTGGTGAATTTTAAAAAAAACGTAGTTAGAGGTGAGTGTGGAGATCTATAGGAGTTTCATCGCCATTTTTCTTGGACTTACTCGTCGTCTAGATTGATGGATCTTCCCTTGTATCAATTAATATCCTATTAACATTGAATCTATCACCACCGGTTAAAATGATCGGTTCCAGATTTTTTATTTTACACTTATTGAAATAATAAGAAATTATTGTATAGATGTTTTTAATAGAGCACGTATTACGATAGGAGTCTAACAAAGTCTACATCAAATTAATCTTGTCATTTTTATGAGGGAGCATTATTCTTGAGGCTCGGTAGGTTTAGTGTTAAACGGTTTACAAATTGATTCAATACTTAATCTTTCAGAATTCATAATTTCACTAATTTTAGAACGAAGACATAAGAACAATCTGAATTTTCATTGTCAGTAAAATAATTTTCCCTTGCGACTTCCCGCGGGATCGTTTGATATTACGCCAGTTGGACAGTCTAGAAGAAAGACAGTTTCTTTTGGGGAGCTCGTTACATTTTCGCAGAAGGCGAAGAAAAAGGTGGATCAGTGCTTTTTTAATTTTCGGAATGTGTCTCATCCGGAACGTGTCGCATGTCGTTTCCTACAAGCAGCACAGCTGGTTCCACGGGACAAACTGATTCAGATCCTTTGTTCGAGGAAGTTCTTCAGTTCGAAATCCCGGGAACCACGGTTCGATGCCGGTGTCACGTGTTCGTTTTTGGATTTCATGGAACTTCCATGCTCCAGCTTGTTTCGGTTGGCGTTTATTAGTTTCGTTTCAAAATACCGAGGATGCTGAGACATGCTCGACATGGACAGACAAACTTATCTTTTGTACCTTCTTACTCCAATAATCATTATAAAAGAATTCGTCCTTTATTCAATTTTTTCATAATGAGAAACATTTACGCCAGCTCTTTTCTCTTAGCAGACAATCATTGATTCATTCTGTCTAAGAAATGAAAAATATTTCAGTATAATATCAAGAATTGCAAAATATTAATATTATCTTTTTTTTATTGATTAATATTATCTCATCGTTTCTTTTTATTTCTTCCATGCAGAAACAAAATTCTATTTTTTTAATATTGAAGCATAAACATTCTATAAACCCGCGGCACGCCACGCGTTATCTTATAAACTGGCAGCGCGGCTAATATCTTGGCAGAGGTGTTGCACGAGCATAACAACCGAACCGTCAGCCTGTCCGCACGCACGAGACAAATCAGAATCGAGGGAGTATCGTGGTTTGTATAAATAACGAAACAGTACGCGAGAGAGCCTGCTCTAACTTGAGAGTTATAGGTGATTTTTTTATTCTTCTATTAGTCAGCGTTGTAAATCAACGAGGTGCGCCCTCGGAGCTAATTGGCTGGTTACTAACGAAGATTTTGGCAGGTACGGTGGTCGTAACGCCATCTCCGGCCGATTTGTCCACGCTCCTGCGACTAATTACTACTGAGATATCGTACACGGACGATGAGCGCCGTTGATTAAGTCTAGGCTACTTGGTTGGCGTGCTTGGAAGTGACGGGGCCAATTAAAACAAGAATATCATCAAATATGATCTTATTTGACAACGAAAACTGGTTAGATCACTTAATCTAACCAGATGAATTAATTAATTCAAAGATTTCGAGCGTTTACGATTCAGCAAAGATCACATTGTTGTACCCTGCATTTCTCTCTGTTATCGTTCAATAAAATTTATCAGTGAACTGAGCGTTCATGATGTTCATGTACAAACATGAAAAATAGTGAAAACATTTGTTACTTTATTTTCAAATCATTCAAATGATTAAAATACTTACAGTTGATTCAGACAATTTTCACTTTGCATAAAAATCCGCAGTATACTTATCAGTCTACTTATTGATTATGATAGCTAGTGATACAGTCTTTGTTTTGTGCCCAAAATAACAATTATTCGATTTAATTCAAAATTGAATAATTACCAGACAATTTTGATACTTTCGGTTGGGTTCTATCTCTCTTCGTTTACAAAGTAGGGAAACTTTTTTGGTACGAATATGTGGTGGTATTGTGTAACATGATTATACGACGATATCGTACTTGTGTCATTGGTGGACGATGATGAGCAGCACTGTGTCGTAATGTTTGTGCTACAGCCTACGATTATTGTTCAATAGTGAACTTTGTATCCTACACTGATAGCTAATTGCGTTGCTATGCTTATTTATCCACATCTTGAAGCAACAAACAATCTAAAGAGTCAGCTATCAGGGTTACCTTATGTAATTTTTGTTAAATTTCTTGATTATTTTGTGAAATAACTCAATTATTTATAACGAGATCTAATTACTACTGAGAATTTATTGTTTATTAATTTCATGCAAGTACTCGATTTCCACCGAATCAAACGCTCAATTTGTTAGGGAAATAGTGTCAAGAGATGTTTGAGAGCATGGTTCCAACGAATGGGCTTAGTAATCGCATGAGGGAACAATCGAATGTAATTGTTTTAATGACTGTGCCGCGAATCGATGGCGTCGATTATTTACTCACGCAGAATAGAATATTTACTGATTGTTTTGCTCCTATTGTTTCATCAACGCGGTTGTCGAACTAAAAATAATAGTTTACATATAGCGAGAGAACGAGTCACTGCTCGACACTCACTACCGATACTGTGTCATCGGGTTTTTTGGCAGGTCGCAGATTCACGCGACAAAACGTCGACAAGTGTCAAGTTTGACGGTGACCGCGTGACTACAAATTACGGGTGGTTTGTCGGCTTTTCCACTAGATGTTCGAAAAAAATCTTCTGGGAAACCTGTCCCGGAGAGAGAGATTGCTGGTCTCTCTGACAATTCATTCTAATCACATTTTCGATTCTAGAAACATTAAGGCTCGAGATCTGCAAGAAAGTCATTTATTTTCGGCACATCTTTAAGAACAGTCTTTCCCACACCAAACCCGATTCTTCAAAGTTAATCCAGCAAGCACAAGTGAAAATAAACAATTCTCTAAAAAACATTGAAAACAAAGAAACGATATACTCTCCCCAGGTTCCTAAACCTAGCTGAATCCCTCCACATCAAGTCCACAGAGAAACGGCAACAAACATCGTAACAAATGACCAAGCTGTCGGTGGGACATTACGGAACGAACGAAGAAAACGACAGTAAACAATTCTCTAAAAAACATCGAAAGCGAAAGAAACGCTACACTCCCCACAGTCGTCCATCGACCTAGAGAAACCATCCCCTAGTCTCCTAAGTTAATCAATCCCAATTCCGGCGACAGACGGATCGATCCCCGTCGAACCCATTCCGTAGCAATCGTTCATCAGCCGGTGGCACGCGATACAGTTCCCGGTACCGATCCGGGTTCCATAAAACGGTAATCATCGGACACTTGGTCCTTGCCTCTGCCAAGAAGCACCATTACACGGCACCACCTCGCCTGACACGAAGAACGGTGCGGTGCAGAACGTTCACAACGAGCGTTCTCGTCGTGGCCCAAGTTGGAAGGACAGCGGTGTTAAAATAAGCTCGCGAGAGTCCCAGCGCTCTGCCAATGCCTATCGGTTCAACCAGTCTGTCGGACGTGCGCGCTCTCCCTTTCGGCAGTCGTTGATCGTGCACCGTCCTCGCAACAGCCGTCGTTCGCATAGTCGGTTCCCGTTGCCTGTGGACGCGTTAACATAGAGCCAGTGGACGCGCTAACTTGCTCGTGGTTGCTCGTCTTTGCGCGCGGTTACCGGTGGCAGCGATCACTCGTTCACCCTCTGGCTCCTTTTTCTATTTTCTTACGTCCACTTCATCCCCAACCTTGCAGTCTTCGAACGCTTGTAGTTCCAGACTCGCAGTTTCGAATATTAAATCGAGACCACAGCGACAGGCTCGATTAAAGTGACACGTGGTTGATCCTTGAACAATCCTTCATCCAACCTATGAATCCTTTTTCTATTTACTTACGGCTCCTTCAACTCCAGTTCTGTCGTCCTCCAACTAAGACTCGCAGTTTTGGACTTGTAGTAAAACGCGATTTCAATTGAATTTTGGATCGATAGCACAGCGATAGGCTCGATCAAGGTCACACGTGGTTGATTCTTCATCCACCTCCTTTCTTTATTTTCTTACATCCACTTCATCGCCAACCTCGAAGACATGCAGTTTCAGACACGCAGTTTCTAATTTTGAATCGAGACCACAAGCGACAGGCTCGATCAAAGTGACACGTGATTGATCCTTGAACAATCCTTCCAGCGGATCCTTTTTCTATTTTCTTACGGCTCTTCCATCCCCAATTTTGTCATCGTCCAACCAAGATTCGTAGTGAAACGCGGTTCCAATCAAATTTTGGATCGAGAGCCTATCAACAGGCTCGATCGTGGTGGCACGTGGTTGATTCCCGATTCATGAACAGTGAGATCCTCCAGGAGCCGGGCAGATCCAGTCAGGTGTACAGGTACTACACAGCGTTTTGTTACCCGGCGTCGGCCGCGTGTGCCATATTGGATTACGAAAGGTGATTCCCTTGAAAGGATAGTCGCGTGTTGCTCTGGGTGTACGTGTCCACGCCGGTGGCCCAACGCAAAAATAGACGTAATCAGCGTCTCGAATGCACCCGCCGCGCCGCACCGTTGCGACAGCGCGGGAAAATGATTTGCGAACCGCGAGCCGTGAAGATTCGTAACGCGCGGCTCCAGTTACGGATTTGCTGCGAGTCGCAGAAACAGTTTCACGATTTCTTCGAGGTAGGATCTCTCTTTCTCTCTGTCTCTTGATACGCTCGTTTCTGTTTCGACAATGTTGATTTATGAGAAGCTTCGTCTTCTTCGTGTTCTTCTTCGTCGTTTTCGTCTTTTTCGTGCTTCAGCTGCTGGAGAGGGATCCGGAGATTAAAATGATCCGCCGAGAGATGAAAGTGTAACGGGGACGGATTCGTTTAAAAATACTGAGTCCCGGTGGAGAGCGTCTGCTATTATACTTGAATGCATTGATACTAGAATGAGGAGATGTGATGTACAAGATGGTGTGCGGAAGGATGTTTGGCATGGATGTGTATCGTTTGCCATCGTTTGAGGGCTGTTCGCTATATAATGATGTTTGGTGATACGCTGGATTAGCTTGGTGATCATTATGATGACGTGAATGGGGTGTTTGATGCGTGTTGAGTCTGGTTTAATGAAGCGAGGATTTCAGGTGCAGAATTTTTGTTGTACTGATTTGGTGGAGTTCTGTAGGATTTGGTTTAGAGTGAGTCTTCATTTTAATATACTATTTTGCAACTTGCGACGAAAAAACATTTATTTTCAAATCGTGAATTTCTTTGATTCTCTTTCCGTAGTACATTTGTTAAGCGGTCGACATTTTTTAAGAAATTAATGTGAATGTACTGAGAAATATTCATTGTACAACTCGGAAAGTACAGCCATCAATGTGATAGATACAGGAACAATTTTTTATGAACTATCATGTTTTATAAATATTTTATTAATAGTTTTTCCGAGTGTTATACGACAAATAAAAACTTCAAACTACGGATGTGTGATAGGGAAAACAGAAAATAATGTTAGTGGTCGTATACACGCAATTTACTATCGATTTTGAAAAATATTGTAGCTCATTCTTATGGTTTGATCATGGTAACATTATTTTTAATGAATCTGTATCCTTTAAATGTAATTAACCATTGTTTGCGTAGTCGTATAGTTTCATTTTCGTGAAAATTAATATTGCAGCGCAGGCTTCAGCTATATCTCCGGAACATTTATTAATATTTGGTACCGCGAGGTGCGCATGACTAACACGTGCCAAACTAGCGCTCATAAAGATTCCTCAAAATCTGAAAAGCAAAGATTTACGGCAAGGATTATTATGTTAACCTATCTGCATCTCGCAGATTTTAAAACTTCGTTCACTCAATACATTTCTACACAGATTAAATTCTAATTCATAAATCATGAACTAAATTAGGCATCAATTAACATTAGCTTAAAGAAAAATATTTATGTATAGGTGGATTGTAATCTAATCCGTGGAAAATCAGACACGCACAAAGATCACTTAAAATCCATAAGGCTGTACCAATATTTGCAAAAGTAAGACAATACATGTACGCAACAGATGTTTAACTTTATTAAAATAGGCAAATAGTCTGCCTATTATTCAGTAAAATATGAACACTCTTCCGTTGTAGTAAAACATTTATAAAAAATGAGTTTGCATTTGTCAGATCAGCCGCAGTCTCTACAAGATTAATATTAGAACAACCGTCAACTCTAACAGTGACTACTTTGCATTGTCTTATAATACTCAAACAGCATACACTCAAATCAATCAGAATTGATGCAATCATTTTTAAAATAAGAGATCTAAAACAGAGAATTTAGAAGTTGGATGAATCTGATAATTCTAGAGTTAGTATAAAAGAAAAGAAAAATTTATTTTTTACAAATTTGATGTATCTCAATTGAATTTGGAGGGGCTTAAGTACGAGCAAGAAAATCGTGTGAGCCATAATCGAGGTGTCAAAGTGCGATATTCGAGCGAGGATATGGATCAAGAATAATTCTCGCTGTATGCAGTACGACGCGGCATTGTTTCCCCGCGCTCGTCGGCTATATTTCGTTATTTTAAGACAACGGGTACAGTAAACAACGGTGCGTGCGGCTGCGAGTAAATTTCTGAAAGCCGAGACACAACAAATGCTTTTGCAACGGAGTCGAGCGGGGTGGCCATGTTATATATTAATGCAGCGATATTAGCGCGAGGCGAGTTTGTACACAAAGGCTCGGCCCGGTACAAATGGCGGATCAAAGGGGCAATGTTTCCCGTGGCACTTCATTAAACGCGCAAGCGTGTTTCCCGATGAAAACCTCTTCCCTCTTTGTTACCTCTTTGTCAGCGCTTAGCTCGCCATACAGACTAACACGTGTTCCTCCGCTAAGGAGTCGTAGCAATCTGAAACAAACCAGATCATTTAGAATTTTCACCAAAAGAATTAATGAACCTCTGTTAAAAAAAGTAAATAAATTGAACGGATTGCAGGAATCGTTTTCTTTCATGATATTATGAAATGTCTGAGTAAGAACCTGTCTAATGAAAGTTGATTTGTTGAAGACGTCGCAGAGCGAGCATGATTTTTAGATTTTTTAGCAGAATAATTAATGGGTTTTTTTTTTAACCGAGCCCCTTATTTACAATTGTGTATATTGTACAGTTTGTAGCAATTTTTCTAATAGCTTTTTTTGGATTATAAATCGCCGTGTCATCGTGTGAAAATTTTTCTCGAAAGATCCAAGTACAAAATCGTCCAACAATACCGTTTACCGCGACGAGGATTAAATTTGCTTGCAAAATCTCTAATTTCCGCAACATCCCGAACGAGACAGAGTGTGGCACATGAGTAGGACATAGAGAAGTTTCAGGTCTTCATTCTTTCAATAATTTTTGTTCGGACAGGTACAGGTGGAAATTCATAAAAGTAGCGAACTTCTCAAAGAATTTCATTTATGACCGCCAGAATAAAAACTGCTGGCGAAAACGCTGATTTCTCATTACCCCGGTCCAAACAGCGGGTGACGCGTAAATGAACTCGGCGCGCCCTTAACAGAATCTAAATCTTGTGTGCCGGTCCCGCGATTAGTTCAGCCGGCCGACACCTTAAACGTTTTCCACGAATGAAAGTCGCGTAAATCGCGGCACACGCGCGCCTCGGCTATCCGGTTACAACGAGCTGACCACAAATATTTGAATTACAGGAAACGGCGAACGATACAGTCCCGAAGGGAGGGGGTCACGAGTCGTTTCTAACTGGTGGTAAAGATAGAAAAAGAGGAAAAAAGAAAGGGCAAAAGATCGACGTTGGAAGTGGATCGACGTAACCCGGTCTTAGATAATAATTAATCAGTGCCTCGTAATCAGTACGCTCGATTGAAAGTGAATCTTCTCCAGGTGAATCGTTTCAGTGAATTGCTCGCGGATAAATACATGTTTCCATAGTGACGAAAGTGGTTGAAGCCGGTGATTGGTCAGACGGTTTCGGCCGCCGGTTTTCCCGATTACTACGGAGCATCGACTTGCCGAGAGTGAGTGATATAATTGATCAGTGGCAATCGAAGGGGCGGGGGAATCGTCCGGACACGGGAGTATCGGAATCAAATCACCCGGATGGGCATTATGTGACGGTCGAGCAGATGTTAGGTGTTGTCGGTCCCGACGAGCCGGAGCCACGACGATCATCCGCACCCTCGTACACCAACATCGACGTGGCACTCATGGGAATTCAAAGCACCGCGCAGTTCGTCGAGAAGTACCACCACATTATCGGTAAGCTCACGTTTTTCTTTGCTTTCTTTTCGTTTCATCACTTGCCTTGCTTTTTACAATATTTTCAGGATGAAATTAAACTGCCATCTATGGATTCACTGAAACATAAATCATTGACTTAAAGCTCTTTGCATAAAGATCCACAGTCTAGTCATTAAATAAATATGTACATCTACAATTTATAAGTGAAAAATTGCATTTTCCTTTTATCACTACAGACTGGAAAATATTTATATTTACTGAGATTAACTTTAATTCTTTCAATTCGATTGTTTTGTGATTGAAAATTGCAAGGTGGTGGATTGAAGATGAGGGGTGAAAAGAAACTGTAGAAAAGAAAGATAGAGATGGAAGGATTGAAATCTGCACAATTAAGATAAAGATTACGTCTTATATAATATAAGATTATATCTTAAGTAATGTTGGATTCCATCGAGGATTACTCTATGTGCTGGTGTTTGAAACATACGTTCATTGGAAGAATAAATTGCACTGGGTGCAGGAATATTTTTATGTTGCTTACAGATCCACAGTACAATTGTCACTGGTGTCATGTAATTGATCTTCACGTGTGCAAGACGATCGGCTCTATTTCATTTGTACGTAAGCCTCGGTGACCAAAGTTTTCAGCGCACAGCTACATTCAACTTGGCAGATTTATGAGTCTACCGGGAATTGTGCTGAAACTCTACAGGCTTCATATATTGTTGAATCTGGTGTACTGTGGGCCAGTACTAGGAAGAAGTTAGTATCAATTAGAGAAAGAATAGTAAACGTTCAGCCAACAGGTGTACGCGGAAATTTAGTACACGATTTGGTAGCATTAAATTCATTTCTACAGTTTCTTCTTACCTCTCCTTGTATTAAATAATTGGTAGGAAATAAATCTCAGACACGAAATCTTTTAACAATTGAGTCTAACTTGTGCAAATTAAAGTTGACTTCGAATGACTGTAAATTTCCTACCAATTAAATATGTACTGTGTGTATACTGTTATTAATAATTTTGAAGCACTTTGAAAATTATTACTGCTTCAAATGTGCTCCAAAATTGTGAATGACCTTGCACACTATCTTTTTCTTTCAAAGTTAAGGCTGTTCATTGATCGATGCTTGGAACCGTGTAAAAGACAAATCCCAACGTAATTACACATCGTATCCTTCTCTTTTTGCCCAAACAAAAATTATGACCTAGTACATAAACAAAATGGTACTTAACGATAATTTTTCCTTGACCACTATTATCATCCTTGTACACTTCCTTCTTAGAAAGCTCGATTAACCTGATGAAATCAACAGGGATTAGTGTTTATACCTTTGTTGATAAACATCGCTAAAAAAAATTTGAAATAAACAAATTCTCTTAATTTTTATGCGGCATTAAAATGGCCATGTTTAGTACTCCCCAGATACAGTGTTTTAAAGTGAATACTCTTTAATTAAGAAATAAATGACTGAAGAAACTTGTACGTTAATAAAAAGACATCTGAAACATCCTCATCTAGAAATTTTTATTTCGAAGAATCTGTGAGATTGCCCCCTACGGAGGGTTACGATAGTCTCACCGATCTCTTGAACCGATCGAGAAATTTAATGCGAAATGCATGAAGTGTGTTCTCTATCTCGGACACCTCGCAGAGACAGAGACAGAAGTAGGAACTTCGAACCACTCGTAAGCAATCCGCGGTCTATTTTACACGGCGTTTCTGTAACCGTTGATGAAACGTGATCGACAGTCGGACAGCGATCAGGGTGGGGTCCGCGTGTATATTTAAAACCGTTCCGTCACGGATTTTCCCGGGCCGTCTTGAATACGTCAGTCAGAATGACGGGGCTCGATAATTCATCGACCGTCGAACCGTTTTCGTGCGAATTCGATCGACCGGCATCACGCGTTTCTGTTTCCCTAACCGATTTCTGGGGAAACGTGCTCAACAGTCTCGCGAAGATGCGCTACGATTCCTAGAAACATCAGAGATTATTTCAAAACAATAACAATGCATTCGATGTACAGTGACTCTCATTAATATTCCGATGCTCTCAAAAACGATAACTTTGTTAACATTGGACTATACGATTTGAACTTTTTTAAGAGGTTAGAGCTATTAGTTCACTATTGGATGTGAAAAGAAATTTTTTCAAAAATTGTATTAAACTAAAGGTTGCGTTTTACGACTTTTTTATGTGGGGCGATATTGAAAATTTAAAAAATACATTTTGCACGTCTGTGCTAATTATATTCATTGGCTGAAACTCATTGTAATGAGCTTACATTACATGCTCTGTAATCCCGATAACTAATAATTTTTTTCAAAAGTTTTTTCTCTCTTGTGTAGCAAATTAATTGCTCCAACTTTTCCAAAAATTTCACATTGCATGGTTCAATATTAAAAAAGTTATCGTTCTTTTAAGAGTGGTCGAATATTAGGTCGAATATGAGAGTCACTGTGCATAAGAGTGACATTGATTTTTGTTTTTTCTTTTTACAAAGAGAAACCGCTTAATTTATAAGCAATTTTCAAAATTGAATCTACCCGAAAGGTCGACTTTTAGTCCAGTTTTATTCTCAATGTCCATATATCATATTAACGAGCGTCTCCTCCGCATTACGTGTGACGCTATATGTTCGAATTGTTTCACGAATGTTTTTCAACGATTTATCAAACGTCTCTTAGGACAAATTGTAAAGTTTACTCGAGCCAAAATAATACTTTGCAGTATTCAATCCTTGGTAATATTGCCGATATCTGAATAATTAAGGATACTCTTAAATCCTTACTTATAAATTTTTCTAATCACATTTCTCATGTGAACAAAGAAAAAATTCAAGCGCAATTTTTTTGTCTTTTACAAAAAGATGAATGATAAGGATATTCCAAGGAGTCAAATAACGATGAGAAACACTTCTTTGCAATTATCCATTTCGACTATCTATCTCGGCCGTTCGTGATGCACCACGGTTAATGAGAAAATCGATTCGCTCGTAACATAGTGTTTATCGATGGCCTGGCGGTCTCGCAAGAAAACGAAACGAAGCGACGTTATTTTTAGGGGTCTCTTCCTCAAATATGCCTTTCGGTTCATTTCACGGCCGATGGAAACACACCCTGCCGTTTAATAGTCTCCGTACGTCTACAGGAGAGATTGGACGCTAAGTAGATTGATTTCGGGGAAATGTCAAACACGCTGCAAAAATTAGAACAAACTCCAAAGAAGAATACATATTCATATTTTCCTTAATTTTTTCCAAAGGACCAAAGGATGAATCTCAGAGCTAATTAAATATAAATTGAATATTCTTTTGTTATCGTATATGATAACGAAGAAGTAAATAATCATACTATCTGTTCCGAATAAATATTCAAAATGGCTGATATCCTCGAACAAACTACGCTGACAATAGTTTCCAGAAAACTGTTCATTTTCTGTTCTGTCTGGTAAAAATAATTATGTTTTATCACACTTTACCACAGAATCAGTTAAACAAAGCCTGTCAAACGTCCCCACATCATTGTCACATAAACCACGCAATTTACTTTAGCTTGTTGGTTTCGGCCAGCGAAAATTTCGCGTGCTCCGGCTTGTAAATAAAATGATCGCGAGATGATCGCGAATTCTCGGCTCTGGAACGCGCACGTAGCAAAAAGGCCTTTATTTTCGGTAACTAGACGGTACATCGATTTCGTGCATAGACCCAGAGGGATCGTTTCCATGGATCCCTGCCAACTGCCGTGAGTCTGGGGTCTGTGTATGTTCCTTGTGTATGTGTGTGTGTATGGAAGTGCGTATGTTCGCTCGGAAACCACGCGTTTTGTAGGGGCGCGCGAGAGAACAGCTCGTACGATACGTCAAGGAAAATTTCTGGTTGACAGTTGCTCGCCTACGTCATTACTTTGAAATAATACGGCCGGGACCGCGAATAACTAGCTTCCGTGAATCTCGTTAGTTAACGTTTTAAACCTTCTAGACGTTGGATCCGATCTTCGTCTTCGCGTGACTGCGTCGCGACAGCGTTATTTATTTGTTTAACGGACGCTCGCCGATTATTGCTCGGTGGACACATTGATCCCTTCGTCATCGTATTCGTTATTTTCCTTTCTCCAATTTATTGCCCGGCCTTCACCGCATCTGTATTCATTCTCGTCATTCAGCTTTGTATGATGTACAATTTTTCTAAAATATAATTGCTTGAACTGTTCTTGCAAGCCAGACGTTTGTGATGATATGACAATGACTATCATTTATGCATCAAATTTTCTTTATATATTTTTGATACGTTTTGAACGTTGATTCTTTTATTGGCCCTGATACTAATAAAAAACCAATTGTTTCAACTGGCTGCGAGAAGATTACAATTCGAACAGAACGTTTGTAAGTCTGTCAACTGCAAAAAGAAAATACTATTTCCAACCATTTTTGTAGAGTATGTGAATGATTAAACGAGTCACGTATTACAGTGAGTAAAACGTTTGTAATGAATCCACATTTAATCAACTGCAAATAACCTGATTCTAATAAAATAGCTGTAGAAAATGTCCATAGAAATATTTTCCTTCCATATTTTATCAATTTTATCATTTCTTATGAAAAAGAAGAAATTTTTAATACGAGTAGTTCCTGCATTTTCGTAGCGCAGGTTCATCAACAAAGTAAGAAAGGATAAAGACCGAAACGTAAAAGCAACGTGATGTAATTAAATGTAGAACTAGCGGTAATGCTCAACTGAAAAACGGCGTGAAATTAAAAATAGCGTTAATCTCGAAATTAAATGGAATGGTGGGTGTGCAAGTCTCAGAGAACATCGTGTGTTGTTATTAAATTAAAATGTGCTCTGCATTGGTCACGGAATTCCCTTTAATTACACAAAAAGCAACTATCAATCAGGATGCATAATTTTCTCAGACTTTAAATGAAATTGTTCTCGTAAATCAATGACAATTTCAACATCTTTGAATCTGTTGTGCGATTACCACAATAGCCGAAAGAAGAAAACCGTGCTCGTATAAATAGAATCTTAAAATAAAGTTTGATTACAAATAACACACGCACAAAGAACGTCTGAATGTCCCAGTTGTTTGCGCCATGTACTATGTACACATGAAAAGTTTCTAACTAACCAGTGTCCTCAATAAGGATCTTCGAATATCAACAAATCGAGACTTCGTTCAATCTTCTTGCAGAATCTAGATTTATCATTCGTAACTTCGCGCTCGAAACAGCTCTCGATCGGATCGACGACGGTAGACGCGGGAACGGCGGTGCTTAATAAAACCCTCGTGGGCTATTTCTGGACGATCCAAATATTTTTCTTTCGTTATCCATCATTCCCCGCGTACACAATCGCATCTGGTAATTAAATGCCTCGTCGCGAGCCTTTCGCATCGCCGCGAGATCTATCGAATATTGTAATCAAACAGTATACACTTTCACGGTGGAAAGTAATGTTGAAACAAGTGCGCGACGGCCGAGTTAATTGCAAAATTCCAAGGTAGATCCGAAAACAAGTTGTTCAAAAATATTGGCTAATTTATGGCTCGTATTTTAATGACCCATTTCGTTTCGAATACGAAATTGTGATCACATTGCATTTACATTTTTCTCTGTAGTCTATGATCGTCTTGTTTGCAAGAATAAATATTCGAGAAAAATAAAATCAGATTTGCATTTATATTTTATTAATCTCAATTTAATGAAGTAGATTTTCCTGCTGTAACCATTCAAACATGTGCATAAATTTTTAATATTTTGTATATTTTTTATATTTATTAATATGGTTTATATTAATATTTATGTAATGTTCATATTTATTTATTATATTTTTTATATTTATTAATATGGTTTTAATACTTGTGGATTTAACAATTTAACCACCCACTATAACAGTTCGTCTTATTCATTGTGTTTTTTATTAGTATAAAGAAATTAATTCGCAGCTGTTGCAGTTAGTCAAATGTAATCGTCGAATCCATTAATTACTTGTAAAATTCAGCATCGAAATATGTATATTCGTAGGGCCACGAATTAATTTGTACATCTAATATTATCAAACGTGTGTTTCAACCATGCGTGAATGAACGATCCAACAACGTAGCAACCAAATTTCGTTAGAATGTAATCACCAGATCGCAACAACCGAGGAAGAGTTCAATTATGCGCTGTCAGCTCGCGATGTACTTGGTCCCGACTGCTAATGTCAGCTGACAGGAGGACCACTGCCAAATGCTACACCGCGAGGCCGAGTAGATCGATCTGCTCCGGTCGTCGTACATTGTCGAGAGGATTATGAGAATCTTCCGTGATTTTGTCAACGGTGTGAACCTCTAAGCGGCGTAATGGCCACCATTGACACCGATACGACGCTAGTAATAGATTTGAAACCGTGCGAGACAGGATTTAGTTACGGCAACGATTCATTAGGTCTATTAAAGCCGTTAATTCACGCTGATCAAGATCGTAATTCAACGAGCGTTATGGTAACATTTAAAGAGAGGCGGTCGACTCGACGTGTGAAACAGTGCGGTGATAATAAACTGACTATGGTATGGATTCAACGACGAATCTTACTTTCTCGTTTCGTCTCTCACCACGCTGTTGGATTAATTAATTTTGCTATCATCAGTTCATAAACTACAAAATAAAGTATACAAGCTTGCTACAACATTCTGTTAAATGCAACGTATCCTGTTGTAAAATATTTCCTCGAAGTAGCCGTACATTCTCCGAACTTCATGTATTAAATGCGAATCTTTATGCATTCATGGCTTCTTCAAAATTTTCAAAAAATGCTGTAACATACCTGTGGTTATCAGGAAGAAAACCACACGTTCACATACTTTCACTTTCGAGATATTGCCGTTTCGAATTTGTATCACTAATGATCCTTTAACACAGGACATCGGTTGAATTGCATTGTTTTTTTAGCCTTTCGAATTTGTTTTCATGTTTTTTTCTGGTAAATACGTACATCCTATACTATGAAGCTGAATTCATTCATAAACTGAAATTTTTTGAAATTGTGACATGCCACAGATAATTCGACGGCATTTAGTACGAGTTTTATTTATTTCGGATCTACGGAAACCAATGGAAATCAGATGTCATTTGTTTCAAATTTCTTATAATTTTCCTACAGAAATTGAAAATTGGATAGACATTCGCAGTCTATTCATGTGTTACAATTTCATGCAACAACAGACGCCAAATCGATTAGATTCTTTTTAAGCGAAATATAAAATTATGTTCAACATCAGCTTGTCTTCACCTTCAAATAAAATTCCACGACAATCTTCTAACCGTTTCTATCATCAACAAAAAACACGTTTATTGAATAAGTGTACCGACTCAACCCACACCACCCACGTTTCTCTCCGACAGTCGTAAGACTCTCCGCAAGGTTCCTCTGAACTCCACGATTAAAAAAGACAAGAAAACCTCTCCTAGAAGCTTGACAGCCACCGAAAGCAACTCGAACAATCCCCAGCCACCCCACAGCTAAAATTACAATTTCCACGGGAATTTTCCGATCGTGAGGAACAACATCCCACTGTCAATCTCGCTATATCCTCGTATCCTCGGTTCGAATGTACAACACAGAGGTTCGTTTGCACTGCTATCTGACGCACTCGCTGGACCGCACGCGTAATCCATAAATAAGCTTTAGCTATCCGGTTCGAATCGGCATGGCAGAGCGGTTCCGCTTGTAAAAGCGCCGCGGTGGCGATCTCTCGCAGGTAGGAGTTCCGTTCGAGTGAGGGATTATTGGTTTTGCGTATCTGCTTCTCGTGTGAGCGAGGGTAGACACGTGTAAGCAGAAACGGTGCACTCGACGAAAGGCCAAAGGCCTTCGTCTAAGATCGCTTTCCGAGCTGGTAGGAAGCCGAACAAGCGGGAGGTAAGCGCGTGTCGTGACATAGCGTCGGCCAGACTGGTGATTGTTATACTTACTGCATTATCACACGATAATACCTTGATACATGTCTAAGCTCAGGGCTCAGAGTGTTACTTGCATCGTGTATGCACGTTATCCTTGATTCCTATTGTTACCGTCAAACGTGGAAGACGATGAAGAAAATATTAATCTACTGATCAGACTTTAATTTTTCTTTTTTATGAAATGTGTATGGACATATTGGTGTTACATTTTCTGATTAAAATGATACCAAACACTCGTTTAATCCACGACAGAATTGAACTTCTATTATCCGAACCTAGTCTGTAGACCCTGAGAGTAACTCAGATGATTGTATGTATGGGCTTTGAAGAATATTGTATTTATTGACAGATAGCTCAAGTATACATGAACGAAAGAAAATAATACTAAAACGCTACAGTACAATTTCCACCATTGCAAACAACAAGTCTTCATCACCATTACATAACGATGGGTATTGAATCGCTATTAGAAAAAGGCAATTCTTTGATGACAAACATGAGAAATGACAAAAATAACAAATGGTAACAGTTGTCTAGCTCCTCGGTGACCAACATCAGAACACCCATCTATCGTTTACGTCTGAAAACATTGACTCAACAGTTTGATCAGCAGAGAGTTACGGCTATAAAGAATTTGTTGTAAACCATTTTCGAATTGGACTTAGACCGACCGCCTTCCGAGTGCCTTCATGAGTATGACTCCAGTCAGACTGGCATTTTTCGCGACATGTGGTCGGAGTGGGACGTCGCAAAAGCGCGCGGGGACCACCATGCGTTTAATGGGACAGAACCTTGACGCTTAATTAGCCTTCTTACTCGTTACGACGTATTAATCATCGTCGTCCGGCGAATTGCGTGCGCGCCCGCGCGCGGTCAGTGTTGGAAATAGCCGGCGTTTCGGCTATTTTCGACGGGCCGTCTGCCGTGCCGGTTTTACACTCTCGTTCCTGGAACGGGTTTTCACCGGAATCCTATAGTCCGCGACCGCGAACATAGTTCACGGGTGCGAGGGACTATTGTGCCGGTGTCTAACGCGGTTCGGGGAACTTGGCGTGCCACGACTTTTCGCCTTGCATACACTCGCATACTCGCTCTCGTGCACGTTCCTCTCGTGTGTAAAAGTAGACTCGTTCTACGAGCTCTCTAGCCGGATGGGAGTGGTGGACGTAACCGTGCAAACTGCAGGATACGTTTCGCGGAAGGTGCCGGATTGCATAAGTAGAATGGGCCGATCGCTCGTGGTCACCGATCGATCCGTTGCACATAAACACACGCGCGCGTGCACCAGATAGAATTTCCGCGAGAACTAGAAACGATTCTTTTACTGTCGGACGTCTTATTTCCTCGTCGGGGTAAACTTCGTGGATGGTTTTAAGAAAAGAATAATCTTCGCGAGATGTTGCTCAGGGCTGAACCTGTTTATTGTTTGGATAGAAGCCAGAGGAGGTAACGATTTCAAGAGGAGCCCCACGTGTAATGATGAGAATGGACCTGGGGTAAGACGTTTTTATCGAGTGCACGGAAATTTTATTACAAGTCGGTAGGTGGCTCGTTTATAGGCTGGTAGAATGTTTGTAGAAATTGGTAGGCAGCAAAGTTGCTTTGAACGGTGTAGAAGAAGTGTTAAATGAACGAATTAGAAGGTAAACTAATTGTTAACAGCTGGCTTACGGGACTTGTCAAAATGACGCGGTATAATATTTTTAATTTACGATTGTCGTAACGATGCATCCATGAGGAATTATTCAGCAAATTTCTTTGGGTATTAATTTAGATAGACACGTTCTAAAATAGTCAGTTTTTTTTAAATATGACGAGGTTCTGATTCCTCTAAATGCAAAGAGTAAGACGATTTACAAATCGAATCAATGTGAAAAACAATAATGACATCTTCGTCAATTATATACTCACCAATATTTGTTAATTAATTGTTGTTATTTTCTCCATAATAGTTTGATGCCATTTATCAGGTAGGCATGCTAGATCGTATGATAAGTGATAAATGCATCAATATAATTTGTCCTTAGAGGTCACAAAAAATGTGAGGAACACTTAATTAATTATTTCTACACTTATGAAATCATTCATACATCTTTATCTAATAGATTGGTACAAACTTTGGATTAGGCATGTAATGATCCAGATAGTAGAAGGACTAACAAGCAATTCGAATAATTGAATAAACTTCATAAATGGAGGCAGAAGAGTCATAAAAGTTAAGTAGAATAAGCGGTCCCTGATCAGACACACTAAATACATATGATTCCCAAAGTTATGCTAACGATTAGAATAATCGGCTTCACGTCGTAGTAGGAGACTGAATCTTCACGAAAATTAAGTAGAATAAGTGGGTCATGATCAGACACGTCACATACTCGTGACTTGAAAAGTCTAGTGAAGCGAACAATTAGATTAATCGAATACACTTGGCAGTAAAAGGAAGAATCTTTACTAAACTTAAGTAGAATAAGTGGGTCATTATCAGACGTGCCATATACGTACACGTGACTTAAACCTTGCAATTAGGCTGTTCAGTGGAATCGAATGTACTTCACAGCAGAGAAACGAATTTTTACAAAAATTAAGTAGAATCAGCCGTAATCGGGTGCGTTTAAAACGAGTGTTGCAAAAATATTAGGCGGACAAATAAACAATTAAGATAATCAAGTATTCTTCGTGGATAGAATTTTCACGGAAAGTTTAGACTGTGAGTGGAACGTGAAACAAAAATACTCGTCATACAAATAATCAACTGGAACAATAAAACGTGCTTTGCAATAAGAGACGGAACATTTTCAAATAACAAATAGAATACACGGGTCACAATCACATATACGTCTTACAAATACTCATTTCTTTCAAAACAAGGTTTTTCAAATACGTTTCCTCGCAGTCAAGTCAAAACAGACTCGAGTTTCATTGAAGCAGAAATGTTATCGTATAATTAGAAGTGTTTACAGCTACTAAATTCGTATATGACACACGAGCGATGTTATTTCATGACATAATACCGAAATTAATGAGACTAAATGCTTCTGCTACTGCGACTTGCTTCTGGAAGCCTTAGCCTCTCTTATTCTTCTGAAGACGATTTTCATCTCGCGAGTTTTATCTTCTGTGTACACGGAACAAAATGCTGTACGCTTCGCCATCGATAGTGTCGATAAAGGGAGCTTTCGATAACTTGCTAGAAGCAGATTTTCTGTTTCCAAAAAATACGTTCGGTAACTAAGAAAACGTTTCTATCGATGCTGGGTGGAGAGAGTCGATAGGTGGAGGAATACGAGTCTTGTTTGTGGCTGTACCAGACGTTGAAACATCCGTACCTCTCATTACTATTAAATGGTAATTAGATAACAACAATTCATGCAGCTTCAAATTTCTCTTATACATTTGGCAAAATTCTCTTTCTGCTTAGATTCAAATTGATTTGAAGATTATATATAAAAATTCGTTATTACATGAGTGCTTGGAGAACATTCTACGAGAAAGTCTCTGACTAAATTAATTTTGTTATTGCAATATTTATTGATTTTCTAATACTTTTTTTCGAATGCACATGCGACAAGTCAGGAAACAGCAATTCACGATCAACTTCACGATTACAACCTCGTTGAAACAGTTGAAATTGAATCAAAACGATAGATATGTGCTGCAAGTTTTTCAGTCTAGATATGAAAAACATAGAGAAATAGTGAAGCTTAATTAGTTATCAACGCTGATGAATCGTCCGTTGAGTACCGATCTAAGGAAAGTCAGTTATTTCGACGTGCTTGCAAGCTCGACCGCCACCTGACGAGCTTCGTAGGAAAATCGTGGGAGGCTGGCTGTACGGTGGCGACTCCCGCGGCTCTAAGACGAGAAGCTCGTCTACGAGAGCTTTTCAAATCACAAGCCCGCGGCGCACGCGACTCGACGGCTGAGCAAAAGTACCGGCGCGTGCGGCGACCTTGCGATATTTTTGCGCCCCGCTAAAAATAATTCGCACATTTTATAATACGACCGGCGAGGACTGACCGGGCCTTGCCGATCGTCGATCGTGTTCCGTACGCTATACCTTGCCACGTACAATTCGAAAATTCGAGGCTGAAACCTCGTACAATCCTTTGCTCGCAGAACTCGAACAACAATCATTCATTTGCGACAATCTCCAACATTTTAGTCTTGGTCTCCGACGTAGAAACAGAATATTAACGACACCGAACATTTTGTTAAACTTCTTGAATGTAGTGAAATTGGGAAAGTGTTATTTGTTCGAAGAAAATATTTAGGAATTGTTAGCAAGATGTTAGCGGGTTGTGTTTCCTATTAAGCAACGCCGAACGTGATAATTGGTCGGCGATAGAGAAATATATTGTGCTAAGCGCCTGATTAGGTGTGTTTGCGATGATTGCCCCTTTGTCCCGAAGCACGCCGCGGAGTGTTGAATGCACGATTGAATTTCATCCGAAGCTTTTACAGTCGCGTCTAATTGTATTGCCATTAATCTAAGCGACGTTTATTTTTAGGATATGCTCTCATCCAGACATTCGATATAGTGGTCCCACGGATATGCAAAGCATTAATCTCATTATTTTATACTCGCGGATTCTGTTATTCCGGAATTCCGTTTATTTTCCGGATCTTTCATGCGGACTTCTCCACTTTCTACTTCGAAAGCTACTGTCTGTTTCTCGATTGCGTCAATATCTTTTACTTCGATTTAATGTATACTTGAAATTAAATCGTACACAGTTCACAAGAAATGATGGAATTGCAAAACAAGTTGCCAATCTGTCTAGCAAATGGTGTATTGAATTATACTATATTATATTAATGTATACTTGAAATTAAATCGTACAGTTCACAAGAAATGACGGAATTGCAAAACAAGTTGCCAATCTGTCTAACAAATGGTGTATTGATTTATACTATATTATATTAATGTATACTTGAAATTAAATCGTACAGTTCATAAGAAATGATGGAATTGCAACAATTGCAAAAAAAGTTTCCAATCTGTCCAGCAAATGGTGTATTGATTTTAGACATATTTGAAATTAATTCGTTAATGGTGAAGCAAGAATTCTAAACAAATTCACGATGCTATGTTATACTTGAAATTAAATCATATAATCAAAGACTATGAATCAACAATTTAAAAAATTATAGTTTTGTAGTTTCATTAGAATATCAGCTATTCGTACCATTTGAAGGATATATCACTAGTATGTCGCAACAAGGTTGGGAGAACAATAAATGAAAATATATACAAGCCGTTTAGGCCAGTTCTTGTGAGAGAAACGGTAGAATGCCAGGATTCGCGTGATGTGTACGCGGCGCAGACCAAGCGGTGGCGATCATGTGAGCACCAGAACAAAATTAACACGAAGGGGGGCAAATCCGGTATTTCTGGCGCGATTGTCTGGCGAAAAATAGATTCGTATGGAGGTTCGGATTAAAAGACGCCACTGGGACGATTATTCTGGCGCTGTTACGCTACCCGTGTCCTTCCGTGATTCTTTCTCTCTCGCACTACCTCGTCCCTCTCTCGACCATTCGTTCCTAGCCCCGGCGAATGGCAACGTGGACACCATACCATCGATCCTCCTCATTTCCCAGGGGCTCGATTAACCGACCATCGTTTGTCTTTCCCGCAACTTTCGATTTAATTTCTGTCCATCCGGTTAATCTCGTTTCCGTAGTAATTATGATCTTCCTACACTAAACTGTGTCAAAACCTTGACGAGAAACCTCAATTTCCTACACTGATAGATTTTTTATTTTCATGAATTTACAAATGCTATAATATGTGTAAATGAATTGAGATGTGTAGAAAATGATTAGATGATATTCAATTTTGTTGGTGCATTTAGACATCCACGAATAAGAAGAAATTTTATTATATAAATTTATATAATAATTTTATATATAATTAAAATAATAATTTTATTATATCTTATCTTATCTTATTATATATATAATTTTATTATATCTTTATTATACAAGGGATGATTGTCATGAAACATGAGCTTAGTAATTGTTCTTATATACTAAAGAAACTATTACGATTTTGTGAAACGGATCATACTGAATGTACTATAATAAAGAGCAACCCTTAATGTACAAATTTTTAACATTTCAACCCTTTGTTACCGGAATAGTTTTTAAATCGAATCTTTATACAGTAAAACTTGATCACACTTTACTAAACACAATCCAGCCAATTTAGAAATAGAAGATCACATTGTGAAAAACGAAGTTATGTACTCTATTAAAATTTGGATTGCAGTAAATGCAGAGGGATTATGGCTCAATTAAAGCGTTTGATGGGATCTCAGGTATCCGCTCGCACCGTTTGTGGCTGGATAGTCCGTGACCACGGGACATAGACAAAGTTTCAAGGTTCCTTAGGTATTCGAAATCGTTGGGTATTCAAGGCACTTGGTATTCAAACTGCCCGAAGTGTATATTTATTCTCGCCGCTTACTTCTTACACTCGGAACTGTAAATATTATCACGTTCCGATTTGCGTATATACACTTTTTTGCCTGCCTGACGTTAGAGGCGCACCCCACGGCCGCGAATTCTTCAAACGAAACAGATTAAAATGTTTTAGAGACAGAGAGATAGAGATCATTGTGAAAGAAACTCACCCCACGTGTCGCATACTTCTGGCGCCGTTTTACGACCGATCCAAAACACCCGCATACCCTAATTACATCGACGAACCAATTCCTTTCGCGAAAAACTTTCATTAATCTCTGGAAACCCATTTATCAATCACGGGCCTTAAAAGTTCCATCCCCAGAATAAGGGACGAAGGATTCCCTTCACTGATTAGAAAATTCCTTGTGGTAAAGGTAACCGTCTATTGCATGAATTTTTATGACGAGTTGAAAAAAATATGTATGGCTGTTAGTCTACTTAAAAATGAGTATGGTCATAAAATAAATAATAAAACTTTATTAAAAAAATTTCGTGTAACCCGCCCACCCCTACCGATTATCCACAGACCAATGAAAGTGGATAATGAGATAGTACTCCGTCTCATAAATCCCAGCAGAATTTAATCCGGATTATTTTCACAGTCGAATTATACTTTCAAATCTCAATAGAAGCATTGAAACGATGTAGAAATTCTTTCGCTGAATTCTTACTCGACCCACGTTCCTCTTGTCACTCTCGGCTCTCGGAGGATTAATTAGCATTCGATCATTCGCACGGACACGGAAACCATTATAAATCGTTCGGTAACGATTATTGCGAGCATCGCGGATTTTCCAATGTCTCGTGAATTTTTTGCGAGTCACCAGAAGACTATAAATTCCCCGGTACCTGGAAACGCTGTTGCACTCGCAAACGGGGTAAAGGCGAGACCAGATGATGAAAGGCGAAAAAGAATGATGACGAAAAAAAATGACAAGTGGCGATGCTCACGAACGGATTTATGGTGCGTCCCTGAAAACGATCATGTGCGAAACGAAACGGAGGAGGATGCGTAGGATTAATTCGCGTGTCACGAGGTTGCGGATCGCGCAACATTCTACTGTCTGTTATGCCGGCCGAAGATCACGTGGCGATGCGAATGATTTTAAATTGGCTTGGCGGTGTGCGCGCCCGAAATAGCGGGCAATCAGTCGATGACACTGCGCGGTGCTCTCTCTCTCTCTCTATCGTCTGCTCTTTCTCTCTCTCTCTTTCTCTTTCTAGTCACGGCGGGTTCGACGGATCGGTCATCAGCCAACTCATCTTGCCACGTGTCGGGTCGTCATCGATCGATGACGAGACCGTCCCTCCTTTGCCATTGACGACTCGTGGCTACTTTTGCTCACACGTGCTTCCCTTGCGCCTTCGATCTCGTGAACGACGTTTCGCTGTATCGATCCATTGTCGTCCTAGCCTTCGATTTTTATAGCCATTCAAGAAGTACGAAAGTGTCAATACTTCAATCGATTGTGGCCTTCATCCACATTTTTGTCGTCATTGAAGAACCTTATACATAAGTACCACTATTTTAATCGATTATGGTCTTGATTCTTGATTCACTGGTCACTTGGTAGAAATACAAAAGCGTCAACACTTCAATCGATTGTGGTCGTCATCCACTTCTTTGTCGTCATTGAAGAATCTTATACATAAGTATCATTATTTTAATCAATTGTGGTCTTCATCCTGGATTTTTCTGGTCTTTGAAAAATCTCACTACAAGTACAGAAGTTTTGTTACCTGAATCGATTATGATTTTGTTCCACGATTTGTCCCAATTAATGGAAAACCTCGATAGAAGCACAAGAGGTCTGGTAACTTGATAGATTGTGATTTGGTTACTTCATTTTTCTAAGATTGGAGAACCTTCAAAGAAATATAGATGTTCTGCTACTTCAATTGGCTGTAATTTTGCTCCTCAATCGTCCCAGTTAAGGAAAAAACTTGATACAACTCCGAAGGTTCAATCTACACGATGATTTTTATTAAAAAAACGAAAACAAAGTTGAAATATGTTACAAAGTGTGATTATAGGTGCCATGTTCATAACAAATGTATTTTCTGCGATGGTCGTGGGCGTGAATTAGCAGCGTACTACAATCTGTAAGAATTGGCAGGTCGGTGATAACGATCATGGCCAAATATAGATAATTGTACCCTAAAACGTGACGATACAATCGCTGTCCTTATTATGGCCGGTGTTTGATCGTGACACTGGTAAATCTCTCGCGACGGTAACGTGGCACGATTTTATACGCGGAAATTAGCTTGTATACGTGTGCACAGATTAACGCGACCGTGGCGGGAGACTGGACATAATCTTGTGCCCATTCTGACGTCAATATGATCGTATTTTGACCTCATTATAATTCACATATTCTACTTTGTATGCACACTGTGAAATTGCTATTAAATGATCGTCACATTAAAAAAGATCTACTGTTTTCATAGCTACTCACAGAGAGAGAATGAAAGCATTAACTGGTCCACGAGTAAAATAGTTTTCATCTAGGATGCTAATAATTTTAACAACATGTTTCCATAGCTTCTTACAAAAGGGAGAGAATAATAAGGATTATCTAGATTATTAGCATAATAGCTAATTACATCGTCTGATGAAAACATTCTGCATCAATTAACAGAAACTGACCTTCAGTTTTACAAAAATAGATTTCATCTCTTGATAACTTAAACAAACGAATAATGACATGACAGTTTAGGTCTCTTTTAACATGTTCAATTTCATGTATTTTGCTTCCCCAATTCCGCAATAAATGCATAAATTCTGCAATCTATTTATATCAAAAGATTCAAAGCATTAATCTCGAAATTAAATGTACGAACTTTCATTCCATTTAAATGGCTACATTCATTGCGTGACATAACTAGATCGAAATGGATTGCAAAGAGCTCGTTTCCGCGATGAATAAAAGTAAATGTGTTCTCCACTGAAACTTTGCTCCGCATTTATGATGATTTTTATTATACATCCATTTAAATGTCAACTACGATCAGGCACCCTTAATATTCTATTATATTAAGGTTTAGTAACCCTGCTATCGCATCTGTTGAGCCTCTCCGTTATTGTTTTGCGATCGATAACTGCCGTGTCTATCAGCTTTCACATATGCGTACGAACTATCGTAAAAGTGAACCACACCGAAGCGATTGCCGATATAAAAGCTACGGAACGAAATCGCTGGAATTCCCACTAAAATCCTTGACCGTGAACGAGGTGCCAGCGATTCTCTGTGAAATCGATAATGAAATAATTCCTGTTAAAGCCGCGGGGAACATATGAAAATAACTTTTACAACGAGCCTATTAGAACTCGTGGCATGCTACGAAATCTCGTTTTTTCGCTAACAACGTCGAGAGATAAACTTCGCTTCATTGAGCACGAAAGCACAATAAGCAATTCCTGGAACAATCGTGATCATTTCATAAATTGTATTAGTACGCGGGAACGGAATACTCATGCTTTTTCGTACGATTTTATTTACTAGATTCTAGTGGCTTTTATGGGGAGTCCCGTCGATTTTTACGCGTTCGATTCCGCTAGAACGGAACAAGTGGTCATTGAGAGAGTTTCAAGAATCGTTCGCAGCAACGACAGGATTTTTGTGTTTTTATTATGTAGGGGCTAAGTGGGATTTTTATCTCGTTTATCCTGCTATTAAATTTTATTGCCCTCGAAATTTTGCACTCCTAAATCCCTTCGTAACGGGACGATAAATTGCAACGATTGGTGTGAATGCGCACGGAAATGGTAAAGCCTTAATTTTACAAAAATTTGGTGTGTAATCTGATAAAGTTTAATGTTCTGTATCTACAATATCGAAGTTATGAATAAAATTTTGAAAACATAGGAATAAATATAATTTTATTTAACGATGGCTGCAATGGTACATCAGAAAAATAATTAATATACTACCGAAATGATACATTGAATCTAAAATTCGTTAGATGAATAAAATAAAAAAAAGGCAAAGAGAACCTAGCAAACATTTAATTATATTAATAACAAGAGATCAAAACTTCATTTTTCCTCGAACTGAAGACTTTTATATAAGACTAGCTGTACCCGCGACTTCGTCCACGTGCAATAACAAATCCTGGTTGGTTACTATAGTAATTAAATTTCCAGTCGCCAAGGTGGTCTCAGATAGAGATAGATAGATAGATAAAAATACCATCGCTTGCATTTTCGAATTGATCACGACCTTCTGCGTTCATCTACTCGCATTATTCAATTTTTGGAACATTATGGAAATGACAGTCCACAGGTGGGAAGAAGATTCCCAGAGGTTAGTTGAGAGTCGCAAATGAAAATGTGGGACATTTCTTTCCACCGCGCTGTGGGCCGTGCACTGACGTAGGACGATAAAAATCGCCGCGGGGCCGCGTTGCCTAATATTCCCAGGGATGTATTCCGCGTCCGGGGACTATTTCGAGACTCATTCTCTCTAATGCAAGTCAGACCACACCTCGGCCCGCCTATATGGCGTTTGTTCGTAAATCAGGGACGGGTTAGCCTCGCGGTACGAGCGGTCTTTATTTTTTCGTGACGGAAAATCGACGAGTTATTTATCGGAAGAGGATACACGGCCCCCGGAATTTCTAAGGCTGCGGAAAATACGATGGTGGAGGTGGGACTCCGTGATTTCGATGTTATCACGTTCCATTCCTTTCGAAGAAACATGATTTTTATTACCAATGGTTGCACATTTTAATAAGATTCTCGCCAGAAGTGCTTAAGCTCTGTTCTAATAAAACATGTTTCTGTTTTATCAAAAGGAATAAGAGTCCTTAAACTTTTTATTAATTACAATTATATTTGCAATGAAGGGAATACATTTTTAAGTCAGTGTCATGTATGGGATACTATTTTATTCTCTTACAGAAAGGGTGTTTCTATTTTTATTTGTTAATTCGTTTATGGGAGATTTGTCGTTTTAAACAACATAAAACTTGCTTAAATTTAATATCGAGAGCAGCATAGAATACAGCAGCATAAATTCAAAATGGCGATTACCTACCTCTGAATCGCACAGCAATCTGTCATACAAAATATTGAGCACACGGTACCCGGTGTGAAAAGTTATTGCAAATGAATGATTAGGCTCGGAAATTGATTCTAAACGGGAGACAAGGATTGAATACGCGAGGGCGCGCCAAAACTTGGAACGACAGCGTCTAATAGGAACGACACTGAACAAATGGACTTCTTTCTTCATCGTCGCACGAATCAAATTCCTAATGATGATTTTTCCGAGTTTCTTTTGCTCGATGATCTCACACTTTTTTTAGTCAGACCCGTACGCAATTCACCGCGACAAAATTTTGCGGCACAGAGTTGCTTGAACCGACGAATTTAGAAATTGCACGTTCGCCAGGAATTTCTTATAGTGTTTGGCAAACAGAATCGATATCGTCGTCAGAATCTCCTGCAATTTAGGGGAGTTTACTACTCTTCATGCTACACTGTCTGCTCTCCCGATGTTCTCTCGTTTGTTTTCGAGTATGATGGCGTCGCTCGATCGACGATGTCACCGATGATCGCGTCGCGGACCTCTGGAGGCAATTTAATTTTTAAATATTGCTCTTTTTTGCGGTAACGATGATAAATGTTAGTAGTAGGTAGTTCAATTTTGTTAGTTCACTTCATTCTTTCACTTTATCCATCACTTTACTCTTGTCCACGTTGTAGTAAATATTGGGAACAGTCTGCAGCAGTAAGACTTTAAATGTAGTTATAATATTATTATAATACCTAGACTCACCTTATCGAAACCTAAGATGGTAGTACATTTCGTAGTCCACGGTAAGATCTATCCTTGAGAAGTGATCATTCAATTGCTACACTAAACTCTTGCACCAAGCAATGATACACCTATGCAAAACTTCAAGAAATACAACTTCATTAAAATGTGAACATTAGAATGACAATAGAAACAGAGTCAGACAACACACACATGACCTAGTCCAGTTACCAGACTGACTCTCTACGAACCCTCTTAGTATTTCAATTCGACTTCTAAAACGTAACCATCAAATTAAGACCTTTACATCTTGCACCAAACAATCAGCAACATATCAACCCATACAAAACTTCAACAAGTGCCAATTTCACCAAAAAGTTCCCCATCTTGGAACGTCCAATCCTTGCAGATGAAACTCCAAGTACAACTTCACTAACTCTTCAGAGATGACGATTTGCTTCTGTATAGTATACGTTGTATGATGTTCCAGACATTAAGATAATTCCTCCAGAAGTTAGGATTTATGCTATTCTCCCAAGCTATCTTGAAATTGTAGAAAACCCTCCAATCATTTTTGGAACATTCCTTAGAGTGGGTATGGTGCACTTATGTAGGATTTCAGGAGTTAAAAGATGATATGGTATCAATCTGATAGGTAATTGCCCTACAGTATCTTCCCTTCTGGAATGAGAACTGTATCCCAAACCCAGTGCCAATCATGGTCTAAACCCTATTTGATACACATCGGTTCGATCGCAGAACCACAACGGTCGAATTAGAACGCGGTCTTACGAAAACACGGAACACGTTCTCGTCGTCGGCATCCGCGGCGATCTCGCGCCGGTTCCGTGCTTTATCGTTATAAACAAATCGTCAAGACGTGGACTATCGTACTATGAAATACGCGAGTGGTGCACGTTAGACGGGGGTGCTGGCCAGAAAGTGGCGTCGGTATTTGGCAAACGATGACAACGTCGTCGACACCACCTCCGGTTTGTCTGCGGTCCCAGGTACCCTAGACCACAGCCTCTGCCTCTTTCTCGGTCTGGTCCATCCTCGTCTCCGGTCCTCTTACCGTCCATCTTGACTCAGCATCTCTGTCTCTCTCTCTGCCACTGAATCCGCCCTCACTCTCTGTCCCTCTCAACGTCTCCGTTTCCCTCTTTCTCTATATCTCGTTGGTTCTCTCGCTTTTCTGTCTATCGCACGGCTCCTCTCTTCGCGTAAGAGAGCCACCGTGAGGAGAGAAGGGGCAAAGACGCTTTTAGACACGGAGCGTCCACGAGCGTCGCGACGCCTTGAGAAGCAGTAGTCGCGTACCTTAGGCAGCTTCCACCTTGCCGGCTCGCGAAGCCTGAACGTAACGTGATTCTCGTCCGCGAATCCGTCACCGTCAACTTCCATCATCAACGCGGACCTCAACCTAGTGCATCGTCCCCTGGAACCACGGACAAGGACAGCCCAAGGAACATCATCAACCGCCAGTGAACCTCCGAAAACGTGGTCCGCCAAGCTGGGCGGATAACTTCTGGTTGGACGAGTTAAATTTGGGTCGAGGCTTTTGGACTCGCCTCTGGAACACTCTGCGCTCGTTCCTAGTCGATCGATTCTACTTCGATCTTCTCTGGTACACTCCACTGCCATCCGAAGATCGAAACGTCTCGTATCTTGTGGGCCGAGACATCGTGGTCAGCTGAGATTCGCGGGTCGGTCGGATCCACGAAATCTAAATTAATCTGGAGCCCGTTGTTGAAGTACGGGCCGACGCGGGCCTGCTGGTCGCCGGCGTAAAAAAGCGCGTAAAGTCTCGTTCAACAAGGAACAAAAATAAATGTGATACAGGGAACCGAGAGGCGGATCAGTTTCCCAGCGGAGAGATTCAGTGCTGGAGCTACCCAGAAAAGAACAAGTGGCTGTCCTGCTGTCTTAGTCCTTTAGGAAACACCCTTCTTCTTGCCGTGACCTAGCCCCGTCCACAGTGGAGGGATTGTGAGCTGCTTCACACAGAGGTACCCAAGAAGAGAACAAGTGGCTATTTTCAACCTTCACCATTTTCTCATCGGTGACCTTAGCCACGTCCAAAGAAATTGCGTACTGTATCCAAAAAGAGAACAAGTGGCTGCTCTAATATCTTAATCTCATACAGAACTTCATCATTTTCCCTCCACTGACCTAGCTACGTCCAGAGTGAAGGTACTGCGGGCTGCAGCACTCGAAGGTACCCAAGGAAAGAACAAGTAGCTGTCTTCTTATTTTCATCATATACAGAATCACATTCATCCTTCTCCAAACGTGGCTCCCTTCGAGACTCTACTTGGTCGTGGAACAGTCAACAGACCTCGAGGGAAAAACGGCTGGTAACGTCGTCGATCTTGAAGAGAAGACCACGTCGACTATCCACCATCTGGGAGCATCTAGACTCGATTATCTTGAGTGTTACGAGTGTATAGTGTAATCCTTTCGTCTCTTCTTCAGGATCGTGAGTGACAGTCTCATTCGGTGATAGGCGACGTTGTCGATCTTGAAGAGGAGACCCCGGTGGACACCGTGTGTCCTCGTCGAGGTTCTTCTTCACGATCGCGAGTGATACACCCATTCGGTGATGATCTAGCGCTGGTCCAGAGGTGTGACGGCTGTCCGGCTCGTCTTGTCAGTCGTTGATCGTGTCCGAACGGTGAGAACGATTCCGCGAAAGTGGTTCGCGTGGCGAAGAAGGAGAAGGACGCGACGATGGCAGAGCGTCCTGGCGGCAGAAGACGCTCGCGTCGTGACAGCATGGACACCGGCGCCTCCGCCAGGGTCACGCCGCCCTCCTCCAAGGACCGAAGGACTAAACGGTCTAGCAAGCCTATCAAAGAACGATGGCTGCTGACCAGAAAGACTTGGAGGTATATGGCGGACGCTGGACGACGTTTAATTCCTGATGGTACGCATAACCGACCGGAGGACATCCCAAAAATTGAACAGTACTTCCAAGAAGTCTGTCAGAAAGAGCCAAGGTTCCTTCTCTGGAGGAAAGCTTCCTATCCAGGAACATTAGGCTTCAGAGCTCAGAGACGAAGGAGACAGATCAAAGGAGGCAGCTGCAGGACCAAGGCCAGTTCAGCGGACGAAGCCGATGATCTTAGGGGACCTCCGCAGTCCTTTGTTCTTCAGCCTACAACTACAGGAAAGTTTGATCTGGCGAAGGCCAAAAGGGAATGGCTACTCGCGACAGAAGGTGGTAGCACGCCATCCAGTCCTGTGGAGCGCAGGAAGTTCCAGCAGGAGGATTCCGAGGCTAAAGCCTTGGCTGATATGCTGCAGAAGTACCTGAACATGCAGAGTGACGTCGCTGGCACGACGAAGTCGGGCGGAAAGTCGGAGACGACTAGTCAGGTGGATGGAAAAGATGCGTTCGATTATAAGAGCTTAATAGATAGACTCCTACAGCATTTGGATATGATGGTTGCGCAGTCTAGGTTGGAGGACTTGTCTATTCGGCAGTCTTCTAAAGATAAGGATAAAGATAAGGATAGAGATAAGGATAGAGATACATCGAAGGTTCCAAAGTCCATGCAGCCTTACCAGGGTGATTATGTGCATAAGTCTTTGATGGAGACTATCGGCCGGTACTATAGTAAGTCTGGAAATAGGCAGCACGTGATTACAGACATTCTAACCGATCGCAAGTTGTTGGAAAAATTATACTTCGACCTAAGGTGCACCAGGGGGTTCAGAGGTCCTCGCGCGACAGGTGCGTACACTTCACCTTCGTCTCGATGGTGGACTCATCAGCGCACCAGAGTTCCTACGAAAGATGAGGATTGGTTATCTACCTGGAGGGATACTACTTCTCCACCTCCGTTGATAGCTGTTCAAGAACCTAGCACAGACCGTGGCCCCATAGACGATGGTGTGCAAACCGATCCTGTTCCTCGTGAAGTGCTGGATGCTGTACTATTGGAAAAAGAGAAGGAAGAGGCTCTGCAGGAGAAGTCGCCGCAGAAAACCACCGGCAGAAGACGCAGCAGTGTAGACAACGACGATGTCTCGCCATCTGTTAGTGATACTATCAAAAGGTACCTTCGGATGGCCAGGAAGAAGTCTATGGACGCTGACAAAGTGGATAGATTTAAACGCGTGAACTATGACCGGAATTTAAGAAATATTAAAGCTAAGGGAGAGATTACTAAATTGAGTGATGACGATGGTAATAGTAAGGGATGTCAGACCGAGGACAATTGGGCGGTTAATTATAGGGAAATGTCGTCCATGGAGAATCCTTCGGAGTATCTCTCGGACGTTGATACAACCGGCTCGCCACCTAGTCTTAACGCGAGTTCGAGGAGCAGCATAGATGCTGGCCTCGGTTCCGAAGAACCATTGACTCCGAAGCATCATCACCACCAGTCCTTCCTCTCCCATCTCCTTCACGGTTCCAACGCGCACAAGGACAAGCCGCACTCGGCACCCGGTTCGCCGGCACTCACCTCCTCGTCGACGAATTCCGCAGGTGGCACAGCGATGCAGAAGAGCAAGTCTTCGAGCAGCGTGGTGCATCACGGCAGCCGACTGGTCGCCAAGAAGATATGGCGGTCCCGGAGCAAGAGTACGTCGAGGGCCTCCAATCAACCATCCGTCTGGACACCGCAAGTAAGTCTTCTTCTGCTCGTGTGTACATGTGTGTGCCTCTTGCCCCGTTTTCTCACCCACGCTTTTCTCTTTTGCTGAATCTCTGCTTGTGTTTGAACCTTCTACACTTCTGGCTCGTTTGCATAGCGAGAAATGAAAACATAGTGTCATGTTCATAGAGAAGGGTTACTTGCTGTGAAAGACTATGATATCCTACAGTCAGTTCCAATTATAATATAAGAATCTTTGAATTTTATTTCGGTTTAATGCAAATTAATAACATACATATTTATTAGACTTTGTTCGGAATCATCAAGACCCCGGCTCGATGTTATAGTGCAAGGAGTTAAGATTAGTCGTGTACACAATGGTTATAAAATTATAAAATTAAATTTTTATCGTAATACAATCGAGCAACTCGTAATTCGTAATTACGTAATTCGTTGACAGGATATGTTGATTACAACAACACTTCGAAGAATGAGATCGACTTTTCCAAAAATTGTTTGTTCAGTTTTATTGTTTGAAATCCAACATATCATACGCTACAACGTAATAATAATAATTCTGGTAAATACATTTTTTAAAGGTATAGCTATGAATCACAAGCGAAATTGATTAGGTGATCGTTGTTTTGTCGAGTTGTCGAACCCCTCCACGTTTTCGGGAATAATGCAGAAATTATGAAAATGATTGTTGAGATGTGATCTTTTTTTTGTTTTAACCGAAATTTATTTACGGTCCGTAAACGAAACAAGAACGAACCGCGCACGCTATACATAGAGATATCCCTTGCCAAAACACGTCTACGAATAATTTGCTTAAACCACCTGTCGCCGCATAGCCGGGAGTGTCCGCCTCGTTATGAGAAAGAAAACGAATTAATGATGTCGCTATTAAGGTTCACCGCGAAAATAGAGTATGGCTATTAATAACGACGCTAATCCGGCCGTTTTCTTAATAATACCCGCGGATTAATATTTCGTATTGCCATTGTGCGGTTCATTCCCTCGCACAATGGGAAATAGTGGCGTGATAAAGGGTCGCGTTGGAGACCTTCGGGTTTTGCTAAATCAGGCAGTCTGACTTTAAACGTACGTTCGTTAACTCGTTCATTACAAATTACTGTTCAAAGTTAGATGAAGGTCATGCTCTCTTGAAAAAATAAAAAATATTATTTTAAAAATAATTTACTCGAAGTAAATTAAACACGTTCCAAAGTATTCATTGGTAATAGCAGAAAAAGCTAACATGGATTAAGAAAGAACATGAAATTGAAGTCAAGAAGTACATATTATTATACCACCTTCTAGATTCAACACGAACTGTCAAAACAAAAAATTATTGCTTTCCAAATGTTATGACTAAGTAATTTTGTTCAAGACCGTGGATCCCGAGGTTTCAAGGTCAACATAGTGTCTGAGACTAAATGATATATTTCTGTTAGCAAATCGTTATAGCAAACAAACTCTATCATACTCTATTACACTTTACCATACGACTACAATCAAGGTCGTGTAAAGATAGCCATGAAAGATATTACAAGATTCAACTTTACATCAACCGCAATAATGTAATCATACGAAGGCAGGTAGCGTTTCGTTAAAAGAATATCAACCTTGACCTTGAACTTCTAAACAGCGATTCCTCCAATAGCAAGTCCTTAATCACGTCGAATCGTACTCGATCCTTTTCTATCAAATTTTGTCTTCGTCTTTGTCACTTGACTCCAAATCTTGGCATGTGAAGGGGAACACGAAAAATGGCTGCTACCAAGCCTAATATAAAATTAATCATCTTCGGAACGACGCAGAATTAACTACAGATAAGTGAACGGTATAACAATGACCCAGCAAAAAAAAATGTGTTCCCGCGTGGGATGGGAAAATGTTCGTTTCCAATTTCCGCAAATCCGCACGAAACGTCTCGAAAACACAGTTGCTCTGGTGGCTCAGCATCGGCGAGTGTTGACGTACGTTGTACACGATGCACACCGGCTATACACAATATTCGATCTAAATCGGTAATCCAAACGTCACGCAATCTCTTTGAAATATCCAAGCCATGACACCTTTTCGGTTTTCTTCTTCTTGTTTCCTCGGGGCGTCGTGTGCAGCCTCTCGGCTCCCGATCCGCTCGCCTCTTCGCCTTCTCAGCTTCTTCGTGGATCTATCTCATCGGTTCGACAGTCGGTCTATTTTTCTTTCCACCTCCCCTTTCTCCTCTCTTCGCTGCCCAACCCCCGTTCGCGAAGCCACCGTTTAATATCTGGCCCGTGTGACCGAGTATACCGCAGCGTGATGTGAAAGAGAAAACGAAGAAGAATAAGAACCGAGAATAAGAAGAAGAGGCTCGACCTTGCCGGCGGCGATCTCGTTAAGTGGTAAGCGCGATAACCAATTTAGGGCCTCGGAATTTCGCTGGCGCCGCCAGAAATAGTCAGCCAACGGTGGTGTGTATGAACTATACTTAACCCCTGCGCTACCACTACTACGTGCACCGACACATACCCGGAGTCTTCGACTAACAGCCGCTGTGCAGTTATGTTCGCGCTTCGGTGGTTGGAAATCCCGTAAACCCTAGTCCCACTGTCCTCTTATTCGCTTACACACTCACACAAATTGGGTGATGTTGCATAAACTTGACTAACAGTCTCGAGAATATGCTAACATTTCTGTTCTGGGAGCTACAGGGCCTGTAGAAGGATTATTTACCATTTTGTGACACTCAGAATGGGACATTTGCGATTAGCACAGAGTGGTTGCAATTATTAGGTGTTGTGCCATGTTTTTGAGAACCTATATTCGTTGTTGTTGTACATCTTAATATGTACACGAGTCTTGATGAATCGTTGAAAGTTCTATTCTAACTGTTCGATGTATTGAAAGAGGATGGTGCTGAATGAAGAAAATAATTGGAAAATGTTGAGACTCTTATTAGAACAGGAGGATGAGCTCTGATCTTTTGATCCGTGTTACTTTCTTGCACAGTTTGTTGTCGTACGATGAGGGAGGAGGAAATACAAAAATATACTCGAAAACGAAGACCATTAGAAATAAACCGATCCGACATTTGGGATTCATTACTCGGGTGTATACAGTTTCTGACATTCTAGGGAATGCGAATTCGATCTATCGTCAATGACACCTGCACAATGCAACTTCATATCTTGACGCAATCAAGTATAAGTCGAAATATCTTAGGATAGAAACATTGGGTTTGAGTGCAGTTACTGTATTAACTACCCCTGTTCTAATTTTTCTCTATAGGCTTACTATTTTATATAATCCCCATTGTTCCTCCAGTACATTTATTTTAGAAAGCAATCTTCGCTCTACAAAATTGCAAAAATTCATGCTTCTTATTAAATAATTCCCTACAATTTTCTCTTTTCTTTTATTTCATTCGTTTTGTGATTATTACATCCTTCAAACTTATCTGTGCATTTTTTGAACAACCTGTATAGTTAGTTTTCTGTTTTTACTTTGAAAAACGATCTTTAATCTGCAAAATTGTTTACTTAATTCATTTCCTCTTGTGAAAACATTGTTCTATAACTTGGTCTTTGAATCTGACAATTTTGCAACAAATTCCAGCTATTTTTATAATTGTTTTGTGTTGCATTTTCATCGTTGGTACTTGTCCGTTCAATTTTCTAATATCTTGTGTAATAATTAATAGCAAATTGAGTTTTTGTAAGCAAGATGTCAACTGAGCAATTTCCATTTTTAATGAGGGTTGAAGCCTCGGTATTCGGCGAATATACTGAATCCAGGAAGCGATCGCGATAAATTAGCCGGGCTCTGCGCGTTGTTCTTGAAACGGTTAAACGGGAATCACGATCGTAAATTATTGGACATCGTTGTCCCCGAGCGAGGATGCCGCTCGATAATATTTGAATTCGAAATTGACGGGGAGCCAATTCATTACATCAGAGGCAGCGAATTTTCCGGGGACGCTCGGTCGAGGGCGAAAACAAAATCCGAACGATCCTGAAAATGCAGATTCCTGTTGTCCATCTACGTTACATCAAGCGCTCTCAATACAACAATGTTTACGAATATTCTATTAATTTTCGTCTAACAAAACAATCGATGTTCAATTAATCATCAAGGATCAGCTACAATTTCTTTGGACACTATCTGGATTAGAAAATGTCCTTGTAGCATAACTTTATTTAAATTCTTAATCTTCAATTCAAATTATTTGTTCACTTAAATTATTGTTATAGAAGATATAACACACTTGTTCAAAAATCTATGTTGCTGTATTTGATTTGGTTGTTTTTTTTATGTTTCGGACGTGTTATTATTAATTTAATTATAAATATCTTATTATAATACATTAATTCAGTTGAAATATTGTACTATGCCTTTCTATAAATGTGGAATATTTGATTTTGCCATTTTTGGAGCATCCAAAATATTTTGGACAAGAGAATAGTGTGATGCTTGTCGCTCTGTCCTCATCTCAAATTCCTCCACGTCATAATTTGGAGACAATCGCTTGTGCTGTAACTTCATCGTTATTCCAACGCCTAGTACGCCCAACAAATTTCGGCAGACAAGCGTAAACCGTTTTGTTTCGCGTTAAAAAAAGTCGCTTCCCGCCAGCGGTCTCTTGTCGCAGAATTTAGCTGACGAGAACGACAGGAAGTTGGTAAACAAAATTCCCGTGGACGTACGTGAAAATATAACGGTACGTACGCAGTCCCAGTTGTCTTCTTGCTGTCTGCTAATTGAGACAGCTAGAAATAACCAGAAATTTCAATTTCGTGTCGACCTCGCATTGGATCGAAAACTTTATTCATTTCGAAACCACATATCACTCCAATGAAATATTGTTTGCAACGATATGAAAGTAATCGGCAGCAACCCGATTGTTCGTTCGACGAAATAAATAATTTTTACGATGTAATATTGTCAGATGCATTTGACAACGTTTATAACAGACCGCGTAACCGAATCGTAATTAAAACCTTCTGCTGAGAAAAGTTTTAATTAAATCCTACCTTCGCCGAGGTCTTAACATTGTTTGCTTTCGTGCATCCGTTATAATTGTTCGCACGCTTACGAGTTTAATGAGCTTATTTCTCGTTCTCCACACTTTTAACGACTTCCAGATCGAACAAACGAAACGATTTACAACAATGCCTCGCAATTACATCCGTCGGTATCGAACTCCGAAATTCGAAACACTTTGAAACCTTTACCGCGAATAAATTCTCCAGTGCTTTGAAATTCATGATTAATTTTTCAACTGAAACGATTTTCTTGTAATTGAGTTTCGAACGAGGAAAGTAGACGGCAAAGGGTAACTTATTGGGAGTCATTTATATCGAGCCAGGCAGCTCGTGTCAGTAATTGTTCGCAAAGAGTGGGAAACAACGCGCGAACTTCCCGGAATCGTTTGTTAACTAATAACGGGGAATAGCAGAACCGGAGGTGAAATATCAATCAATTTTCCGCTACTTTTGCTCGGGAATAAAATACATTATTTACTTAACGAAACATGTTTTTAGTTAATGTCAGAATTATTTCGTCATCAAATCATATTCGTTGTGGATGGATATTATAAATGTGTCTTTCTTTAATATCAGAGTAGAGCACATTTATTGTACGAGTTCCTAAATTAATATAATTTAAAACAGAACGGCAAATTAAAAAATAATTGTTTAAGAAGAAAAAATATTTAATCTCTGCTACATTATGAAAATGTAGATTTTGAAAGTGATATGTGTATAATGTCATTTTGATGAACCTTTTTCGACCATGATAATTAATTTTTTACGCATAATGCGGGATCGTTGCAACAAGAAAAAGTTCTCAGAACATATTATGTTTCAGGGAAAGTGCACCTGGGCTGGGACCAATGGGCGACGAGTTACCCTGCAGAATACACCATTGCGATCACTATCAGAAATCGAGAGGAAGGTACTGTGCAAGGTTGCAGTCGCGAAACTTCAGGCCCTGAATTTGGGAGTTCACATCAGGCCGCCCAGTGGTGAGGTTCTCTCAACACATGTTTCTTGCTTGAATATTTTAAAAGTTGGCGCTAAAAATTCCACGAAAATGAGGCAATTTATTTAAAGACGTATTCTACGATCCCCTCTTTCAACCCACTTGTGTCTTGCAAATCCTAAACGTATTTCTCACGCTCGATGTATTAAAGAAAACGTTCATTCGTGACTCCGTGCACTCGAAATTATGTTAACTCCAGAATGTCGACGTTTCATCTTTGACTCCTACAATATTTCCATTAAACATGACCGTTTTCATTATGCGAATCCAATTAAGTGCGTCCACTTGTACTGCACTTAACCTTTTACAGATGAATATCACTGCTGAGCCACTGAACAAATTCTTACTTTGAATTAATATGAAGAACAAATTTCTATTAGACATTTTTCCCTTCGATTCGGATATTTGATACTTCGATCCTTGAAATTATTTCATAAAGTAATGTCCAAAAGTTCAACTAGCAGAAAAATATACTCGAACAAATGTTCATTCTATGGATGAACAAGAGAGTAAATTTTTAACAAGGTAGCACTTAAAATACACATAAATTTGTTAGTGTAAAAATTGGTAGAAAATTTAAATTGGAAACGTGGGATAAATAAACAGGATCTAGTTTTAAACGAATGAACTATCCTTTATTTTTATGCTCAAGGAACGACGTCGTGACACGATGAATGCAAGAGATAAAGTGAATGTGAAACAAAAGTAACTTACAAAGTAGTATTCAAATGTATTAAACAAATTCATTTTTGTTTTATCGATTATACTATTTCAAATAAACCAACAATTTTAATTTGAAAATTAAACATTTCTTCCTGTCTATATTCCTTTGTATATGATTTTGTTTTCATTTTATGGATATAAAAAATTGATAAAATGCCTCATACAATACACGAGTACGTAGTAAATGATTAAATACCGACATATTTAATAATACCAAAGGTAATAATGCTAAATGTAATTTTTAATGGAACTTCAAAACGTCCATTCGAGTGCAAAGGGAAATCTCTCAATGGATTGTATCGTCAAAAATAGTAAAATATGCCGATTTTTTATTGAAAATTCTGAGTTCGATGCAAATATAGCAAAATTGATTTCGCAACAGGCTACGTGAATTGAGTTTCCCATCATTTTCGCTCGTCAACGTTATTCAACAGTCAAGAACGGTATCGCGTTTCATCGAGTCCCATTTTCTCCGGCACGTCTGCGTTCCTTTGTTCTACTTCCGTATCAAAGCGGAAGTGAATCAATGAAACCACAATGTAGAAAAGGGAACACAGAGATTTCTTATTGGAACGTGATTCTATTAATGCGGTTCTTCGAATCGATAGCTGTCGATTGAAAGAATAATTGACGTTTAAACGGTACGCTAATACATGAGAGGTGTTAATTCGTTTTGTATTGGTGTTTTGTTTATAGAATCTCTTAGCGGTACCTCAATTACTACAAAGCCGAAGAGGAGAGCACCTTTGCTGAAGAGGAAAGCTCTCACGACAGGTTTCTTCGACAACAAGGGGAAGGATGATAAGGAGAAGGGTGAGTGACAGGTGTAAACACTTGTTAATTTCGTTAAAGGGCAGCGGAATGTTGAAGGTCATTTTCCTGTTGATACTCTAGACAAAATAACTTTGGATCGATATGAAGAAAGAGGAAAAGTTTGGAGGTTGTGAAGCCTTGGACGGTTTCATCGGGTATTACGAAGTTAGAAAGGTCCTGAAAGTCTTGAACGTCATGAAAATTTGAAAGTTTTAAACATCATGAAAGACTTCAATGTACCCTACGTGAATGTTGAAGTCCTTACAAACCTTGAAAGTCTGGAAAGCGTTATAAGTTTTGAATGTCTTGATAACCTTGAGAGTTTTGAAAGTCTGGAGAATCTTGTAAGCATCGGGAAAGACTTGAACCTCTTGAAAGCGTAAAAAAATCTCGGAAATTCCTTAAAAGTCTTGAAACCCTCAGAAGTGTAAAGCGGACAACAACCGTGCAATAAATTTTCGCCATCTCTTTCCGAATTCCAATCGGGGGGTCGCAATAGAAATTCACATTATATAGAATAAATAATTAAATGCGGTGAATTAAGTGCGTAGTTTAATGCGCGGAAAGCAGCACAGTTACCGATCGCAGATTTATGATTCGATTATTTGTTTGGAGAATAACTAGCCCAGCTATTTTCAGGTGCGATTCTGTTTGCTGAAATGTGCTAGGAGGCTACTCTATCATTTTATGCGTTTACGACATGCCCGCGTGCACACGTTTGTATTTCGATTTAGTCGACGCTGTGAGAAACACAAATATTATCGTTGGGACAAATTTTGGTGTTGCTAGGATTCTCTCTTCCTCGTTTCTAATTCCCTCGTTGAACAATTGCGTAAATCGGGAGCAAAGACTTCCTACTTCACACGACCAGACGATCCTAATCTTATCCCGGCTTTTCTATTCGAGAACACATCAATCTCTAATTTTAATTTGCACACTATATGCACATAGACAAGTCCATCAATCTGAAGCAACCTTTTGACAATACGACTTTTATTATTATATACCGATTAACTAGTACTTATACTAGAATAATATTTTGGATATTATTCATCATTTAAAAATGAATGTATCAAATTTCTGGGACCGTGCGAGCTTTTAATAATCACTTCATTGTTATTCTAATAATTTTTCTATACCCCTATAGATCAAGGGATCTTCTCACCCTTCAGAGATCAATAAAATAGAAGAAAGCAGAGGTTGCCTTACACTTTCATTAAGAGTCCTTTATAGCCGGATGATCTTCTAAAAAGATTCTAACATTCTTTGTGTTGCCAAAGAGAATCTAAAAGACAAAAATCATCGCACGTGATTCTCAAATGTCCTTGAACCCCATCTCCCATCGCAAAACAGAGTCTTCGACTGTCTTCCATTTTAGGGTAGTTTTCCCCATGATGCAGACGCAAGCGACACACCAAAAAATGCACCAATCCGTCATGTTTCTAGCACAGTCAGTTCCCAGCAGGAACGGGATCGTGCAGCCTGGTATGAGACACAATTTCGCGGGTTAAAATTAGCGACGGGGTGCTCAGTGGCGATGCATATTTCCGCATGTACCGAGTTTATTTGCGGTAACTTGTGGGTACGAGGGCCACGGGGACCACCGGACGTCAAACGGGATCCGGAACGAGCGCACCACAGGGTTACCAACACGGAACCAACCCCCTTCAACCTCTTCATCCTGTTTAGAATCGTTTTACGCAACCCCACGAACCGCTTTTCGACGCGGCTCCCATTAAAATCGTTTTGTGCCCGTGACCAACCGTTTGAAACGCGGCGAAACGCTTCTCTGGCTTTGTCCAGCCGTAAATCATACAGTTTTCGGGTCTGTCCCGTTTACAGCGAGCCGTAAAGCCGCCTGTAACACGATTGATCGCGATGCAACTGGACCCGGCATTTCCATTTTATTGCACAGCCCCGGAAACCCTTCTCGCGTTTCTCAAGAAACCTACGCGCATTTCTTTATCTACGTTTACGTTCCCTGACTGCTGTGCGTCCATTTGTTTATCAGACTTTTTTCGCGTATTGCGACGATGTTACCGAAAAAAGAAAAGGTCTTCGGTTACTCGTAATCAGACCGTGGATTTTTTGGATTTGCGATAAAAATGGGTAGACGAGATTTTAAACAGTCGAACAATTAACGAAGTTCTAGAATGTCCAAAATGATTGAAGAGAGAAAATATGCTGCATTTTATACTTTTATATTTGAAAATTATACTATCATGCGTCTATGACATTTATTCAACTCTTCTAATCTGAAAACGTGTAGCACAAGCTTCTGTTTCCTAGAAAATTAATTTTCATGCATTGACGCACAAACGTTCTGTTTAATGATTTCACTTTAGATGTAACCCAAGTAACATATATTCTAACAATTACAAACTACGCACAAGAAATATCACCATCTTTTTAATTTCACCGTGATATATTATGTAAAAAATGAACGGAACAAGGAACGAGGAAGAATGTCCTCTTAGGGGGCGAATTTAGAGGGTCGTATAGCGCAACAATCATTCATGTATTCGCTGAGAATCGACGTGTTTCCTTCGTCCGGTAAATTTCCTGTGTTCGTGAGTGTTCGCGACAAAGTAGCAGATGACGATGACTACAGTGCCAGGAATTCTTGATCGAGTCTCTTTCGTTTCTTAAGAAGTTTACGTTTCCGCAGTGGCGCGCGCGAGCGTGCATCAAAGAAGACTCGAGAAAATCCGATGAAACAATTTCCCGCGCCACGCTCGTCGTCTGCCAAAACTCGTTTGGCCGGTGTAAGGCAATTCCGGTGGCCCTTCTTTGTACACTTTCGTCGAAACACGTTGATCCTTTTTATTGAAGTCCCTGTGAACTTATATTGTCTCGATGTTTCATCAAATACAGCTGATCAAATTTTTTACTAGACTCTCACAAATGGAGCACATGAAGACAAATATAAAAGTATTACATACTGAAGTACAGCTACAGTCTACAATATTACGTGCAGATTTTCTGGGAAAAATTGGCCACTTATAGGCAGAGCGAGTGGGGGAGAAAATGAGACAGATGAGGGTAAATATTGAATACTAAACTACAACTGAAGTCTAAAGAATTGCGTAAAGATTTCAAGGGGGTGGGGGTAGCAATTTTTAGACGGAGCGAGTGAAAGAAAAATGACAAACGGGGCAGATGAGGAAAAGTGTCGATGTAACCGGGAGTTCCAGGAAAAGGCTGGCTCCCCGGTTCCATTGTCGACTCCTGAGAGTGGCTAACGTTTCACGATCAGTGAGAGCTCGTTTGGAGAGGCTGGGATGGCCCAGATTGTGGTCTATAATCGGACCAGTATAGAGACACAGTTTGTTGCCTTTCGGTTTTTAGCTTGGCTTCGTGACGGCCCGACTACGTAGTCAGAGAGAAAGAGAATGTGAGAAAGAGAGAGAGAGCAACGACCACGCGAAACTCTGATATGTTCGATCACACGGCGGGACGTCACTTAAATGACGTCCTCTTTTTAGACCACGTTTGTGCCACGCGAGTCACGCACACGTGTCTTTCCCGAGTGGAACACATTTTCCGCGCTGCTCACTTGACTTCACCGAGAGATACGCTGTCATACCAGTTGGGACAGTTAGAACCTCTTGCACAACACGTTGCAAACGTATAATTCCAGTGAATTACATTCTGAATTCATTTTGTATTTGAAGAGTCCTCTGGTGTTCGAGTGCGTTGGATTATGTGTTGAGAAATGTGAACTGACGAGGGAATACATTCATAATGCACCATTTTGATGAAACTTATACGGAAAGTAGGTTTTCGAATATTTCTCACATGAGTTTCATAAAACCGAAATTGTGTCGAAACACTTACTTCATCTCGGGATGAAGATTCTCCTATTTTCTTGGGTTATATTCTTACTCTATGAAATTAAAACTATGTGTAGATGTTTTGAAATTAATTTTGAACATCATTCTTACGTTTCCCAGAAAATTCACTCATTTTCAATTTTTAAATACTATAAAACGTTCCGTATCCTGAATGTCAGTATTACCAGATGTATTTATTTAAACCGTGACATTATAAATAGAAGATAAAATTATAAAATGTATTTCTTTAAATTCTAACTTTTAATTTCGAACATAATTTGTTCGTTTAAAGTGTACAGCAAAGATTGGCTGAAGTATTAAGCTAGAATTTTTGTGTACCTGAGTGAAGGGAAATTGTCGTTCTGTGTAAAAGGAGGGTCATCGCTGAAATTCTTCGGATCTGCATTTCAGATTCGACGGGAGGCCTGGTATTTGGCATACCGCTGTCACAGTGTTTGGAGAACGATAGGATCGCTAGAATCGCCGCTGGCGAGGTCGCCGACATTGGCTGCCTGTCGAGGAGCAGCAGACACGGGAGCAGGACAAGTTTCACGAGCCTCATCGAGCCCACCGTGGCAGCCAAGACCGATGAGGTAAGTAGATTGCTCCTCGCCTATGTCAGACAACTTGATGAACAAGGCAAAACCGAGCCACGAGTTTATTCGGACGATAAACGATGGGCATGACGCACGACGAATTTTCTTCTGACTTCTCGATTATCGAAAAACTAAACGTCTCAGTTGTAACCATTCGGATACATTCATTAGGGATGACGAAGAGTCGAAGAGATTTTTGTATTGTACTGTGCTATTCGGCTGACCTGTATGTTTGAATGTGAAAAGGAGTACAGGGATCAAATGAATTTCTTACGCTTTTATGAAATGTACTACTGAGAAATATTAAAATATTCCTTTCAATCATATTTACTATTGCACTGCAGATTTTTATGCAAAATAAAAATTGTCTGCATTAATTTCAACCTGCAGGAGCTACATAGATTACTTTTCTTAATAATTTGAATTAGTAGGAAATAATGCAACAATATCTGTAAATTTTTAAAATGTTTTTACTGTTTTACAGTAAACCCGGTCTGGCCGGGTTTCTGAAAATTTTCAGATTCCCGAATCTATCGAGAATATGACATATGACACACTTGACAAGCGAATAAGAAACAGAATTGGAACCGACAGGACATACTAATATTAATGAACAATAGCCTGATAGAGTGATACAGCTTACATTACACCACTTTAAATACAGATAAATTCTAATCATTTCTCCAAGTAGAAACAGTATGGAATGGTCAGACACTCGACTCAAGTGCCGTTTACAATCGCCAATACGTCCATCAATTATCAACAACGATATTCTCGGAAAGAAATCAATGGAAGGAACATTATTTTATTTATACATCTATAAACATTTCCTTCCAAAATAATTACGATGGTACTAAAACCGTCTAAACTGTAAATTAATTCGGGAACAACAGAATGGCGTAGATTTCTCAGGGGCACGATCAACAAAGTGGCAGAGAAGGTTTATTTTGGCAGCTGGACCCGTCGTCCTTTCGAAACGAATCCCTCGGAGGAATTACGTGCGGTAAAAAATGTAGAATAATCGCCGCGAGCGATTTACAATCGGAGATTTAATTCGTCGCTCGTTACTCGCAAAGAAGAGGAGAGAGATGGAACGATAGAGGAGAGGAGAAGACCGCCCACGCCACCCCTGGAAATCCGAGTCACCTGTTTTAGATTGACGTTAACTAATCTGCGCGCGGAACGCTCTCTCGACTTGTCCCGATCGAAATTTTCAGCGTCCGTTCGTTCGGCCGTTCAGAAATATGGCCACGACGAGAATAGATGCATTACACGAATAGTCGCGCGGCTATGCTTTTTTTTAGATGAAATACGCTAAGCATAGCAGTGACGTGAGAGACGACCGATTGTAATGGTGGTTTTGTATTTTTATGTGTGGTGTACGGTTCCTCTGTAAATTCTCGCTGTCAGGTTCTCGATGGCCCGGGAAAATGAATAGCGCCACGTATATAGGAAATTTCGTTGACAAATTATCGGTCGGACACGTACTAGAAAGCACAACATGATTCTCGGGAAACAAATTGCTGGTAAGAGATGATTTCGTAAACGTTTATTGGACACTGTGTCTTATACCTTGTAGATTTAGTTGCTCAACTATAAAACAATTATAATAATAGCTTTATCAAGACTTTACCTAGCGACGTCTTTTAAACATGAATTTACACATTGTTCCTCGCGGTTACAATGATTAGAATTTCTTAATCTCTATGCATTTCTCTGAAGAAATAGGACAATTATTTTTACCATGTGTCTATATTTATGCTTAAATGTTGATGGAATAATAGTCATATTTATTGGACATCGTTTGAAATTATCATCACCAGCCTGTCTTATTATAACAATGTAATGTTTTAATCACCACAACGATTTGCTTCGTACATCAATAATCTATTGTTTCAAAGTAAAACCACAAATTGATATAATTTATTGTTCCAAAGTAAAATCAACATTCGAAGAAGATCTGACGAAAAAAGACGAAAAATTCAACGGTTTTCTGATACTGATTTAAAGATCAATCAAACTCGTCCGAAAATTCAGGAATGGAAGAAGACAGGCGTTTGACCCTGCGCGAGAAACCAACCGAGTTGCAATGCGCGTCGCATGACGGACACCGGTCGTGATCATGAATGCGATCATAAACGACGTCATCGGTTGCGTCATAGTGTCCGCGGATAGTAGGATAGCGGATAGCACGGTGATGGCGAGGGCGAGGGCGTTTATCGATGGCCACTTGCGCGCAAGACTCGACACGTCCCTCGTCGGCCAGCCGAGCCGCAAGTGGTTATTTTTTGACGGATACGTCAGAACGATACGCCGGCGAACAGCCGTTTATTCTATATTCCGTCGCGCACCACGTTCGAGAACGCTCCTCTTTGCCAAATCCTCTTACCGGATTTAACTAACGTTACTCGCCAATTAAATGCCAATGGGCGACCCTGACGTCACGTTCACTGCTCCCTACAAATAATCAGGGAAATGAGGATAAATGATTCTACGACGATCTACCTGTGCGTAGCAACGTCAAAGCGTCGAGATTATAAATATAAGAGTTTTTCATTCTTTCACTCTTTGAAATTTTCAATTTCGTCTTCAATAAAATCCTTGAAACCCTGGTGTCTTTGAATCTCTAAGCTTTTAAAACTACGAATATTTGAATCGTCGAATCCCTAAGTCTTTGAAGTCTCCACACTTTGAATTTTCAGATTTTTTAATTTTTTAATTCTTTAATTTTTGATTTCTTGAATTTTTATCTTTTTCAGTACTTTAAATATGTGAATCTTTGAATCTCTGGTCTTCCGATTACCGAGTATTCGAGTCTTTGTATTATTGAATCTTTGAATCTTTAAACCTTCGAGTTTTTGTAATCGTGAAATTTAGAATATGTGTATCTATGATCTCGTATCCTTGAATCTTTGAATCTGTTGTCGTGAAGTTTTAGGTCTGTGATTTGAGCAGCTTAAAAATACAAGTTTCCCCCACGAGTTACGAAACTATCGCTATAAAAATGATATAGGGTCGATCACTAAATTACCTTGGCGTTCCTCTATTTTTACCATGTTTCAACTCTATTTTTCTGAGAGCAATCTCTTTTGATACCGGAAGTAAATGTTTTGGTTTCAGAGGCACCGGCGCCACCTGGCCGCGTAACACTTTTATTCTTTTTTACTTCGTGCTCTTCCATGCCGAGAACATTGATCACGTTCCTACGTTATTTTAAGAAAGTCGAAGGTTCGACTTTGTGACTCTTGATTTACACGATTCCATCTAACGTCTCTCTGTCTGCGTTTACACTGTTGATTATTGATTTTTCAGTTTATAGCCCGACGCTAGAGTAATTTGTTCAAACACGTGGAGAAATCATTGGAAACGAGCATCCCTTTTACTCTATTCAGTCCAACGCTTTACGATCTCAATTTCATCATATTCTGAACATAGAATAACATATTTTAGATCACGGTAACATCATCCATACAACCACAAATCGCTTTTAAAAAATCGATTAAGCTAAAACTGTTCGGTAATTTCGCTAAACGTGGAAACGTTGGACTCGTGAATTTTTATCTACTTTCACCTAGAACTAGAACTTCGCTGGTGTAATGGAGACGAGTGATTCACGCTCTGTGGATGCTGCGTCGATTTATTGTGACGTCCGCCACGACAATGCCACCCTCTACTTCCGGGAAACCGATCGCTGGTGAAGGCGAACGCAACTTTTCTGTAAACGAGTGGGTGGCGAGCCGAGAGATCATTCCACTGATTTAAAGTGATATCCCGGGCGCTCTCTATTCTAATACAACCCATCTCCCTTGTTACAATTTTCCATTAAAATATCAATTTCTCAAATACAACCACCCTAAGATTCAAGCCAAAGATGAATTCACAATATCAATTTTGTACAAAAATATAATTTTCCTTCAAAGAGAAAATAGGACCTATATACAGGCCTCTGTTTTTCAAAATATCCGCTTCAAAAGCTGATTCGTTTCACTTGCGCGTTGTGGTAATGTAAGTAGAATCAGTGCGCAATGGTCAGACAAGAAATTCCGCGCTCCACTACTTAATTTATTCCCAAGTCTGTGTTGAGATTCGGTACAGAATTCGTAGCACAATCTTCAATTCTTTACTCACGTAAATTACGAAATCTACTGATTATTCATCCACCTGAATTTATTGATAAAATGTTCTCCACATTAAAATTATACTATGATTCAAAAGAAATTCTACATTACTAAACTATCTTTGCGTTTAATAAATTAGTAGCCGTTCACGTGTGGTACAAGTGGGTAAAATTCACAATGGTAGGAAGTCTAAAAGAATTCAAGGATACCAACACATCTGATGAACGTCCGAATTTAGGAATCGAAATAGCTTCGAGTAAAAGGAGTTAAGTGCCATGTCGACTTTCAACTGTTACTCTCAAAGAAGCAATTCGAAGTTGTACCAGTTTTACATCGAGAGACAGATTTAACTGTAGACACGATCGAGGGACGAAGGTTAAGTTTTAATATTTGCTGTTCTAATCGATCCGTCTTTCAATCAAAAGTTAGATCAGGAGACACGTGCGTCTTATTTATAAAGTTTTGCGGTGAACGTTTGCCCGGTGTCGCGATGGAAGGCTACACGCTTAAATAGCCCCGGCGGGATTGATCGATTTAAAGCGATCTCTCGGGGATGAACGACGTAACTTTGCAGCTCCCGTCGACGTCACGCGTCTCTCGGATCGGACGGTGACGTCACGGATTGGGGACGCGAATAGAACCACGATGAGAGAGCGCTCGTTTTAACCGGGGGATTAATTAACCTACCGAAATTTTGCAAGACTTTCGGCCGAGACGGACGAGCTCCATCGATTTTGAATATGTAGGCGATAATGCTATAGCAGCTCATTAGTCGAATATTGCGTTGTATGATCATTAGCGGCTCGAGGATTTTGGGCGTTTATGAAGTTGCACATTGAGAAACAATCAAATAATTTAACTAAAGATAATTATTACATCCACTATTGGATATAAACAAGAGTCGTCAAAGAAAGATTTAAGTTATGAATAAGATTGATATTATTTATCGAGGCTTCCTGATACAGATACACTGTCCTCAAAACCAATGAAATTTCGCTTTTCTATTTTTCTTATTTGCTGACAACATTTGCCTTAAGTTCATTCATATTTGACTATCATAATTGGACTGCGGATTTTACCAAGAACGTGTAGATGAAATTTGGAACACTACAAACATCAAAAGAATTCAAGAATGTTAATATATTATTTTCAGCATATTAAAAGTAGTAGTGAAATATATAAGTTTCATAATCATTATAAAAGATATAAATCTCATGAGCAACATTTTACAATTCATAACTTATCTAACCATAAGTTGGAAGAATGAGGACTGAATTGGGGTTAACGACAGAATTCTTGTGTAACAAACCAACTCAAGAAATTAATTAGGAAGGAACATAAAGTTCGGGCGAATGCTAATCGAAGTGAAGTAGTTCGTACAAAAAGAATGAAAGGACGAACCACGTGTTTCAGGGTGGCTCGTGCGAATCCCTATCGTCGAAAGGGGGTGCGTTGACCGGAAGCGATTCCGGTGTTCTGGAACTCAGTGATAGCGGCGGGGGAGGGCCTCCAGGGGAATGGGATGCTGTACCCGGAGTAGTCAGACAATGCATCAAGCATTTGGAGATCACGGGTCTTCGAACGCTTGGAGTGTTCCGGGTGTCGCCTTCGAAGAAGAGAGTCAGACAGGTGGGTTATATTTCATTCCAAATGCTGTATGGTTCATTGCAGAATCAAAATGCATCTGAATTAATTAGAAGACACTGACAAGCTCATCTCTTAAATTTGAGTTTGTTATAGAAGAAATAACTGAAGCTTTTTTATTTTTTTAAATAGAAAATCTCATATGAGATTTATTTCAACATAATTACAAAAACGAAATATATCACATACAGAACAGAATATAAAAATTACAAAACAGAATATGGTTATTAGAGATATACAAATATTATAATACAGACATATGATTAGTTGGAACAGTATAGACAAAACTTATACTTTAAGACCACAGTTCTTAAAAGATGATAACATGTTAGCTTTGATATTTGGTATAGCTATTAATATTGAGACATCCATTTGAAGCTGGAAGTTTATTTTACTGAGTTTATTAATTAATTTGACTGTTTGCTCATTTTTGAAACACTGTCTGAACTCAGATGTAATTTCTACTGCATTCAGAATTATTTTATTGTAAACAACACAGTACAGGAGAATTTTCTGTGTTTATAGTTGCGGGAGGACTTCGATTGCGGTCGAGAAACAAAAATCGGCCCCGATCAGTGTCCCCACGATGTAGCAGCACTATTGAAGGAATACTTTCGAGACCTGCCTGACCCCCTGCTATGCAGGGACCTGTATCAAGCCTTTGTACACACTCAAAGTAAGATATCCTGAATGAAGATTATCATCAGCGTATTAAGCTGCTTAAGCTAAGAGGTTATCAAAAAAGATTATACCTTTGAGACTTTCAATAGCGTTGTCATTCAAAGTGATCGCGTAAAGGATGTATTACTACTATTCGGCCAGAGATTAATCGATAAAGGAAAGTTATGTAGCAGATATAATACGTGGTGATCATAAGATTCAACGGACCAAGACGAACAATTGATTCATATTGACGTAACTATTTGTACGTCTGCCTATTACTAAGTTATTCCACTTAATACTCGCTTATTCTACTTATCACAGAGATTTTTCAATTTTCTGTAATTACTGCTCATTCTTCAATTTACAGTATCAGTACGTTAATAAGTTATCTTCTATCACTGTGCCTGTGCACCATTACCTTATTTTACTTGCCACTTGCTCATCCTACGTGTTACAGGAACTTTTCAATTTTCTATAATTATTCCATGTGCTGAAGTCAAAGTACGTAAGATCTATAAGCTCTATATTTTCAATTGATCAAGCATTATTTCTCACTAGAAGTTTTAGAGCACTCAAAGTGGCCCGCCTCATATTTTACAATTACTGAAACTAAATATCTGAAACTCACATCATAATAAAACTGTTTCCTGAATTATCAAGGTTATCCAATATTTTATAGACTGTTTCAGGGATTCCATTCACACCGGTTATTAAACCAGTGATTCCCAGTATCAAGTTTTTATATTTTTCTTCTCTCCCGTCATTGATCACTAGGAAGATTGATACCGACCTCGTTCCATCGACTTTCCAAGCTTTGGAATTTGATCGGTTATAGTTTTTCATTCGGAGACTGACGCACATGCGGCCCGCGGCATTCAGAGGATCCTGTTTCTTGCAGAGATCCGGAACAGGCGGCTTCAGCAAGAAGCTCTTCAGCATCTCATTCAGCTGCTGCCCACGCCGAACCGCGAGACACTCTGGGCACTTTTGAACTTCCTCAGCTTGGTGGCGGTGAACAGTGAGGATCAAAAGAACGACACTGGCGAGTGGGTGCCGGGCAACAAGATGGACACGACCAATTTAGCCACAGTGAGTTTACGCCCATTCCCTTCACCTTCATCCACATTAATCCGAGACATTTCCTCAAGTACTAATCGTCAGACCGAAACCTTACGGCCAGCCCAATTGGCTAACATTTGATCAACCTTCCATAGGCATCCACATACACAATCTGCCACAAACATGTTACACAATCTTTGTAGAGAGTGTACAAAGTAAAGTTGACCACAAATCCAGAATACATAAAAATTAATGCTTCAGTGTTGGGAATTTTGTTAGTAATTTTTCTATGTTTGTAGCAATTGGTAATGCAACCAATATTAAGAATGCATTTTATAAGCTTAATTGTTACATCTACTTTGGGTACTTTTTTGGGGGATAATGATATTTATTTTGGGAATAATGAGTTAAATAATAATGATAATATAAAGAGTTTGAAGCTGTTGGTCATTTGTGAAGGTATTCGCACCGAATATTCTCCACTGCGTGAAGCCAGGCCAGAGGTCAGAGGTGTCTGCGGAGAGGGCCGAAGAGAGGATAGACGTAATAAATGTGGTCCGAGCGCTTTTGGAACATGCTTCAACGCTGTTCACGGTACCGGCTGCCCTTCTAGACGAAGTCTACCTGCACATGATGGACACCCACCCAGCCGAATTGGATCTCGCCCTCTCTCGACGCTCCGAGGAGTGAGTAATTTACGAGGATCTTCTTTTTATCTTCCCTGAACGAGCCTGCTTCCACCGAATTCGCTCTTCCCGAAATTACGATACCGAAAGTATCGATGCTTCGATTTTATAACATGCTTTACCGTCTTCGTTTATTTACCCTGCTTCATTACTGCGATTTTATGCAGTGTTTCCTCATTACTCAAATTATAGAAGAATTTAAAAATACAGTCATATTATTTTCAACTTTGTAAAAGTATTAAGAAAGAAAATAATTGCAATCCAGGTAAAAAAAACTTTCATTTTACATAAAAATCTGGCGATGAATATTCAAACTAAGTTGCATCGAAGAATCCTTTTTCAATGAATGCGAACTGTTTTTCGTTGCAAAATATTCTACTGAAAATTAAATTGTTACAATGATAGATTGTTTTCTCTGTTCGTCCTACGTGACCTGTAAAGAGATTTAATTGTTAAAAAATATATATTATGGAGTATTATATTATGAAGTCAAAATTAATTTGACGAATGTTGCACGAAAAATTTTATTATTATTGTATATCGAAGAATGACATTGTGCACCGCTGCGATCGCGTTTTATGTTTTTCAATCCAACGCCGTACCGGTGGCAAACAACCATGGAGAGGACGAAGGGTTGAAAATGTTCACAAAGAGAAGGAAAAAATTGACAGAACATTACGTGCGTTTTTCCTCGCAGGCAATGCGGAGACGAGGCAGATCCGTGCAGCGAAGCGGAGACGTTCTCGGTGGAGGAGACCCTGACAACGTCGGCAACGACCACAGCCGGGACGACCACGTCGACCAGAAAGGTAACCGATCGAGATTGATACGCGATACGCTGCGTCGTAGTCGGACCCTCTTATCTTAACGCGTTTGACGTCCGACCATGGCCATCAAACTCCCACGTACCTAAAATATTGTCTCCCTTCGAGGAGGCACTGTATCAGCAGAGATTCGCAATTCTTCGTTCCACCCCTATCACATTTTCGCCTTCTCGCGTAACAATTGATAAGATTTTCCCAATAACGCTGTTGGACATCTATATTAATCGTAGAAGTTTAATAAATGTTTTTGATGTAAAATAACGCAATGGTACATGCTATTGTAATATTACACGTGTAACCTTCACTCTGCATATAGGGGTGTAAACGCACCCCAGAAAAGTTGTCAAATGGAAAATTTCCAACATTATCTTAGGAATGCAATCTGTGACATATTTAACAGATGATTAAAAACAATGGATATTATTAAATATGTTATTTTTATTCGAAGAGAATGATTATGTCAAATTTTTAAATTTTCTCATACCTACCATCATGGAATTTCATAACTATTTACGCTGAGAACAACCATGAGGTGTAATTACACTCCAGTACAAAGTTAACATTAAAATATACGTACGCAGAGTGAAGGTTAAAAACGAGTGAAACACGTTTGAAATAAGGAGGACGTTATTAAATTACCCGAGACATTTTTCAATTTGATATGAAACTTTTCTGAAATTCATGCTTTAGAAAAAAAATTGTCATTTCAAAAAACTATAACAAAACTTGTCCGAGAAACAACCAAAAAGAACATTATGCCAAAATAATTGTTTCAAACAAATTTCGAGAAACGATAACCAATCTTATTAGACGATGCGACCAATTGTCAACGACTATAATTTACGCGGTATCTTTATATAAATTATCATGAAAAGTCTCATCGGAGAATTCAACACAGTAGCCTCGTTTGTGTGAAAAGATTCGATGCAATTTCTCTGACGAAGGAAAATTTTGGTGAACAGGTGAAAAGGGCAATTTAATAAAAATGTTGTAGGTGTGGACAAGAGAACAGTGTCTTCACCAAACAGCAGGCATAGGTGGAGACATAGGTCCAAGGCCGCGACGATCGAAGAGGCCAGGAAGTCGCAGGAAGGAAGAAGGCAGGAGTAACAGCGTAGACAGCGGATCGAGCGAAGATCCAGCAGATCCTCGAAGAAGATCCTCACCTATGGTAATCACCGCTAGCCTAACGATACCAATGTCTGGAGCGTTCACGTTGAACCTCGACGATCCGGACATTCCTTATATCGAGGAAGCACCGAAGCAACCTATCGTCCCTCCTAGGAGACAGAGGCAGCGATCGATCTCCGGTTGCAGCGAAGGTAGCTAACCACATATGTCACTACCATACCCTTGTCATTTCTGATGAAACAGTTAATCCATAAATAACCTCTAATAACACTATCTCCCTAAAAATTAAAAAAAAACAATACACTAAAGTCGCGATTCTTGTCAAACAGCCTGTGTTCTGCACGGACATTGATTGCATACCGCCATTATTTTTTATGAACGTAGAAAATGACAGCATCACAGTGGAGTGTTTAGACACTTGACTGTGATCGCGATTGTAGGCTGAACAGGTTTATCTCAAAAACGACAGATGACTGTCTACAACAATTCACAAAGAAGTAGTTAATTCATAAATAACCTCTATATGTAACACTATGTCCTTAAAAGTTCAACTAAAGGCACCAGACTTGACTATTACTCATGGTACAAGGGATTAAAAACGTTGTAGTCTGGATTATTAAAAAAAATAAAGATGACTGTCTACATGAATTCTCTGTGTAAAATAAATCGTAGTGGAATGAATAAAAAAATGCAGAATTAAACAGAGTCATTGCAAACTGAAGGACGACTGTCCACATCCATTCATACCTATGGAACACTGTTCCCAGGTGGAAGACACGGCAGTGACAGCGCAGTGGGCTCATCAGCAACCCTATCAGGTGACCAAGCCCCAAGTTCTCCACCTTCCTGGGCATCCTCACCACCTGCAAGCCCCGACAGCGCAGTAACCGCCGTTTCCTACATACCTGACCAACAAGCCGTCCTTCAGAGGGTTTCCTTCACAACGTCAAGCGAAGTCCGCCAGGTGACCAGGTCGAATAATCAAGAGTCCTCAAGGAGCTCAGCAGCGCCGTACACGCCCAGTATCACTAGCATCGGTGGCGCAGTCCTCAGGTGAGAATCCTTGCCCTCTCGACTATGCGGACACACTGTCTTCGGCTCCAGGAATTAGGCGAATCAAAGTCCTGGTATTCGAGACTGACATTCGGGCCGGTTCGATAACCCCCGGGTGAATCTGGGCCAACGTACCGTATGCGTTCACCTAAATTGTTCGCTATTGGGTCATTCAATTAGATCACCTGGCCCTCAAACATTTCGTATTTGTTGGTTCAAGTTACTTCTGCTTTGCTCAATATTAGGCAGATCATGGTTTTTTCTGTATTTAGGAAAACAGTATTTTACTTCACTGCTGTGTCTCTATCCTTTCAATGAATTTTTATTAGACCGTGGATCTATATGCAAAATAAAAATCATTTGCCCCAATTGCAACAAACAAGAACTAAGTAATAATTTCTTTTATTCTTCAATAATGTTTTAAATTGCAACTGCCGACTCTTTTGTCATAAATGCATAAAATCCGCAGGTTAATTATTATCCTTTAGATTTACTTTTTTTCAAAGATCGCCATTTTGTTCCTCATATTGTGAATTCAATAACTTGATTACAGACAACTGTTTAATTTTTACCAGATCTGCGGCATTCGCTTATTGTATAAAAACCTACAAGAACACCGCGTAATGAACAATGTTTATAAGAATCTGAAATAATTATGGAACATCGTTATCTACCTTCCATATAGTAAATCCATATTATTCTCACTAACCAAAAATTATTTTTCAGGTCGAAGACCGCAGACATCGAGAGGATGCTGCACATCTCAAGACCAGACACCGCAGCGTCAGTGTCTCAAAGCAAATCCAGTTCCTCAGCAACCTCTTCGGACAGTAAAAAGTACACGAAGAGGCGTTACACGGACTCGAGGCATCAGACGCGTCATATCCCTGATTCCGACACCCTGGCGGGTAAAAACGCGATGACGGTTTCGTCAACGTCATCGGTTGCAATGTCCTCTTCGTCTCCGGTGACCGGTCCACAGAGTCAACGAGCTGCGGTTCAACCAGTCTGGAAACGAAGAGAACTAATTTCCAGCGCGCCTAAGGACAGGCAAGGGTATTTCTGAGCCCTGACGTTCCAGTGACGAATGGGTCGAATCTTGGATGACTTCGATGGGTCTGTTCGTCCGTATGTTCCTGAAGACTTTATGTCGAGAAAAGGAGAAAGCTATGTGGATCTGTATTTGTGTTCAATTGGTGGTGGGGCTCTGCAGGGTATGTTATTGGTGGTTCTGGGGGTTTGATGGTGAAAGAGCTTGGGTGTTCAGAATTGTTCAAAGACGATTGTTAAGAATTGTTATTTGAACGGTTTTTTGTCGAAATTGTTAGGGGATTGCAAAGATGTATTTTTCAATTCATTGATAAAGATGAATTTTATAAATAAAAACTCTCAAAGTACTCGATGGTATCGAAACTTGATAGTATTTTACTATTCGCGATAGCAGTTCATCAATGTTTTAGCAAAGTTTATTGTGTGTTTCAGATGAAGCTGAACACAATTTAACGATTTTATACGGTTTCATTAGCAATTCATTAATTTTCGAATAATATGTATAAACATATTAATAAGAAGATAAAAATTAGACGTTGATTCAAGTAACTGTATACAGCAATCCTCTGATCATTTCGATCGTTTATAAGAACGTACAGAGTGCAGAATGTAAAGCTTTAAAATTCTAAATTAACATAAGGAAGTACTTCACAAGCTCGCAACCAATTGTCACTGTTTCCGAAAATCGTGTGCAGTGTAGAATAATTTCAAACTGATTGTTGCATTTACGTGCATAAAATTCGTATATCATGAACGATGTTCAAAGAATCGTACGATCATGTTGATTCATTCACATTTTTAAATACATAAAAATTGCAAAATTTTTAGCCTAGCCACGTCCACATCTTGATAAAAGTAATTTGAAATTTTAGAAGCATACGGGAGAATTGTTGCTAATGCAACACAATTAAGAAAACACTGATAAATGACTACAGAGTTTCTGACAAAAATGACCAGTGGCAATTTAAAGCAATAGACAGATTAAAAAATTTAGTAATATCAATGCATCACTGAACATTATTAAAGAATGAAAGAAATTTTTATTTGACTCTTATTTGTTGATGCAAACAAATTTATTTTGCATAAAGATCCGTTGTCTACTAATCATAATTACTGAACATTTAAATATTATATGAGGTGTTAAATCAATGTCATATCAAGAAAATAATATACAATGGAATTATTCTAGGCCGGAAGAAATGTTTCATTTTGAAGTTAAAATAGCATTTCGCTCAAAAATTTTGTACAAAGCTGGTTGCGAGTTGGTTAAACTCGAAGAAAAGCCTAAAGATAGCCGGGAAAGGGGTCCAAGCGCGTGTCCTGTCCAATCATCGAAGTCTCCGCGAAACATAGTCACTGCCGATCAGGCGTGGCCTGGCTAAAGTGTTCCTCGACATGATCCCTTCGTTGGGATTCATGTCCTCGGTATCGTGGGGTGTCTATTGGTTCCTAGACTACCGTCCTCGCGCTTGCAACGATCTCCGTGACGAAACGATTCTCTCGTTCTCCATAGAGTACGTTTACATTGCAGTTGCACCAAAATATATTGATTAGAATGTTCCGTGAACGACCAATTCCAACAAGGGCGCGATCTAGCACTGCATTTTGTAGCTATCGGATTGTTCAAAAGCAATTCATGTTGAAACTCATTATGGTTTCCAGCTGCAAGATAAAAGTACTCTGACTTTTCTCCGCTCTGCTCCCGTTCTCGGTGGTTTCGCCTGGATAACGACCGTTTCTCCGAGAGAATCTTTCTGCGTTAACGACGGGATCAAGTACATACAATCTGTGTATATATATAAACAAACTTCTCGCTCGATCTTGTATATTTTATGCTAATACGCGTTGAAACAGGTGGCTCGCTTCTAGCGCTTAATTGATACGGATAAAGCACACGTGGATTGGCGGGGAATTACAGCAAACCCAGTGGTTACGTAAATGTATGCTGCATTTGCTCGAATTGATTTCTCGAATCATGTTTAGCATTTTTTTTCAATTTCAAGATACAATGAATCGGGGGAAATGATTCTTGAAAAGCCATTTTACACGGCAATCGTTTCTCTGTTGTAACAATGTCGAAATAAGATTATATTTTTCTGTAAGTAATGTTTAAAAGCTAGGTTAAATGTAAACAAACAAACATCGAATTATAGTGCATAATTAACGAAATAATATCGACAACGTGGATAGACCGCGAATCTTTATGCAGAATACAAATGATCATCGATTGCACGAAATAGGGGTTGGAATGAAATTGATTTGAACTCCTGATAACAATGTTCTTAAATTCTTCTCTTCTTTATACTGTTTTGTATTTTGATCATCAGTATGTACCATAATTTTTTAAATCAATAATTAATTGAATTGCATACATATCAAAGGAGCACATAATTTTTGAGACTCGATCGTGTTGAGTCTTTATCAATTCTAATATTGCCATAAGAGTGTACAAAATATCAAACGATAGTTGGTAAACGGACTACTGGATCTTTATTCAAGTCTTCATTTTTATTGGATGATTTATTGAATGATTATATTTTTTTGTCGATGACGAGGTTTCTTGTGATTCGAGCAAAATAAAAATGTGCGCAATGTTCAAGTCAATTACATTCACGATCGATTAGAATTTCTCTTGTAAAAAAAATATACATTAATATAATGTCATACTATACAAAATTGATTGTCAATTATGATCCAGTTTAATCTGTGTAAAATCTGTATAAATGTTATTGCACAAAGGTTAAAGTTAAAATATACTTCAGACGTGATGAACAAACAAAAGTTGTTTAAGTGAAATGCATAAAGATCCGAAGTCTATCAACAGAAAACTGTGACGACCATTTTTTAAGGTGACTGCACACTGCTGGGTATTGCCATGAATCGCGAAGTACTTGGTCCCGTCGCAGCTCACGTAGTATTTCTGCGGGAGGAGGCTGCGGACTATTGATATGTGTCTACGGATAACATTCTAATGTAGTAACGACCAGTTAGCGTCGATTTGTAAATTATTTTTATTACTAGAGCAACATGGACAATCCGTGTGAGAGTCCACGACGAGCCAAAGCCAAGAAACGAAAAGAAGATTAGTCCCCCGAGTCCCTCGAACTCGCGTCGCGGCCATTTTGTATCTCTCGATGAAAAGAATATACACAAACATACATATATTTTGGAGATTTCCCATCGATCGCAAGGCGTGTTCTCATGTAACGTGTACAATATCCAATCAACTAGGGATGGTGGACTAAATAAACGAGGAACGGAATTTCAGGAAATCAAATTTTCGATCCCCCTGTTTCTCTCTGCTTCTTCGGAAATCGCGCGCTTACGGTACGATCGATCGATCGAACCGATAATCCGCGTACTGCCGTGAGGGATAAGTGTGTCCCGAGAGACGCTGTTGTTCGCCGTTTAAGTTTTTCTTTTTTCAGTCTGTAAGCTAATAAATGAAGGTTAATTTTTTTACCATCTTGACCATCTTCTTGTACGATCCTGTCCATCTTTCGCGGCTACAATCGGTCTCTGCATCTACTTACTCTGCTACCAAGTTAAAAATTAAGTCGGAATTTCGGTGCAATATTTTAGGAAATTTATTTTAGTACATAGGAAATATTTTAGATTTAAGCAGTTGCCATTTTCCTTGTCAAAACTTCGTTTAGATATGTCTCCGGTTGTTGGTACGAAATGTTAACTTTAAAAGGTGCTTTTTGATCCTCAAGTACTTATAAAATACTGGTGCAGGTTTGGAACACTTATTGTGTAAAATACTACGAAAACCCCACATAACGAACAATTTTTATAAGAAAGTGAAACAATTAAAATATATTATCTATCTTGTGTATAATAAAACCACGTTGTTAGGTTAAAACCACGTCATTAACCGAAAATTAATTTTCAGGTCGATGAAACAGGATTTCGTCGGAGCGTAAATTATAGAAACTCGTTTATTATCAATTTCCTCGCATACAATCCTCGTCACACCTAAAGATCATATGGTCGTTATTACAAAAATTCATCGGGACGCAACGAACGCCGGGAAACAAGAGGTTCCGTTGTGATCGGGTAGTAAAGATGTGCAAAAGGTGATACATTAATTCGGTAGTTCCGTTAAGATACAAGGTTGGTCTGCACGTGCGAAGATACAGTCTGAACATACCCAAATACTCTATAATCACGATCGTTTTTCCCAGATAAAATTCACGGGGCCTGGTTGCGTAAACGCGTTCGAAAGCAATCAACACTAAACTTCGAAATGCATTATAAAATAAATCCTGTGGAAATCATTTTTGCATCAAGCGAGTTTAGTTTTGGTAACCTTTTCAATCAGCAATGTTCTTTAAAATATATGTGACAAAGCAAAACTATTAATACTACTGTTACGATGCGAAGAATAATTTTTAAGGAATTTTGTTTGTTAGTCTCCGTTCTTTGAATTGACTGTAAACTGTTTATACAATAGAGACGCAAACTGAAATTTTAATTAGAAGATTGTGTTTATAGATAGATTTCGGAACTGTTCACGCACAGGTTTCGCTCAACGACACTCATACAGCTCGTGTGATTCGACGAAAGGACGAATAAGGACAACGAACGAATCCAACGCGACCGAGTGGTAAACATAATCATCCACTTAACATTATCATAGATCACAAAACAATTTGCTACAGAAAGTAGTAATTAAGTTCCCAAAATATACACGCGAAGAATCAAGGAAACGATCGATAAAATGGACGAAATTCCAAAGTACTATTCACTGACATAGGACACGAAAGAATTCGAATTAAAAGATTCGCGATAACCAAAGATCATTAACATGTTCGCTGTCACCATTACACATACATGACACGCATAATCCCGTAATTTGCATGAAACTAGTCAAATTAATTTTATACAAGCTTCTAGTTGAAATCATAATATTCAAAAATTAATTTAATATTTCATAGATAGGCAGCGAAATGAATGGGAGTAGCAAACATGTTAATCATCAGTTCATTAAATAAATATACAACAAATATCGAAAGAAAGAGTCTCCAGGACCTCTACACGAGAAATAAAGATGAGAAGAATCTACGAAGAAAGGAAAAGAAATGGAGGAAAATCATCGAAAAGATAAGACGCCCACCAACAGTAACGATAAAAAAATAATTTCCAACGATCGAAACAAGCATCGTTCCCTTCTGTCACGAGCGAAAACACATCTCGATTTTTACGCGTAACATACATATTTATATATTTATATGTATATATATAAATATATTCTTGTATATACATATACAATCTTGTGTGTATATATATATTCTTGTATATATATATACATATATATTAAAACAATCACTAAAAAATATAAATATATTTATATATTTATATTCGTATATAAATCTCACCGTTTCACGGTTTAGCTGCCTATAGAGGGCTGGACGGATGCGACGCAATAAGTATTTTATTTATAATTCGTGCCCCTGAACAAGGGCACGCTGGATTAACCCTAACACGACGAACATAGAGTACACCGAGAAGAAAGGGTCCGGGTGAAGAGAGAAAGAGAATTAAGGGGAAAGAACGTGGAAGGGAAAATAAACGAGAGAAATAATCGTATCACGTATCCTGCGACTTATGCGACGAACAACAAATTGCTGGATCGTTCACAAATTTCCTTCGATCATTTCGATAGGAATCATTGAAAATCGTTAATTTCGGGACCAGCAGATTGCCACTCGCCGCTTCTTTACAACGATTATTATCGCGATCGGACCGCTTCGTGGTTAAAACGAATGCTTAACAACAATCACATTCCAGTTTCTATTCCTTCGAACGTTCAACAAATAGACTTAAAATTACGCGGTTCCAGCCGTGAATATTTTTTTGTTTTTCCACCATGGATTTAATATAACCTTGCATCTTCGGAATGCTATCTGATCCAGAGTCGTCAGATTAGACTCTTCCCCTTTTCTACGACACTATTCTTCCACGATTACGCCGCTGCCCGGTCCCGTGACGTGTCGTGTCTCTATCATGCATGTATCACAATGCCATGTTACTGATTCGGTACTGACACAGAGAGAGAAAGTAACTTTCTTCCCCTCAATTCGAGTCAATTCCCCTGCTCTGGCGACTCTGCTCTGATCTGGAAATTCAATCTTTTCTAAAACTATGAAAGTTTTTTAAGGAAATCCTTAAAACATTCCAATTTTTAAGGATCACTCTATCAAATTTGAAATTTGTAATGATTACAGACGTTTAGATATTCCGTTTTATTTCTCATGTTTGTTGACTTCTTAAAACCGTTTTTAAACTTATTTTTAGTTTTAGATATTGCAAAATATTTTATCACTTGGTCAATCTATCTGTACGATCTCTCTATCCCTCAGAAATTAAATTACAAGATTTTCGAAGTAATTTGACTCTCTTACGTTCCTTAAATAAAAAAGTCATCTATTTTCATGTATCACTGTATTTGATGTCTTTTTGTTTATGTTTGTGCTGTGTATTTGTTAAAGATATCATTGAACAAGAACATACTAAATGATTTGATGCTAATATTTATTATTTAAGTGAAATACAAACATTTTTTGATATTTCGAAAATTCGGTTTCTCCAGTTGATCTCTCCAATTAAAATGCGCTCGCGAGTGTCACGTTTAATTAAATTCGGCTCCCATTCGAGCCGCATCAAAGATGTATCGATTAATGAGAGCCATGGTTCATTTTGTGTCGGGTTGTCTCACGAAAGTTTATTAAACAGCCACGGGATTTACCGCGCACGTGCTAGGTGGTTTATCGTTTCACCGGATTATGAATCTTAGTGTTGATACATTCGCGGCCGATGATGGCTCGATTAACATGACCAGCGAGTCTAATACCGCCTGTTTGTGCGAGGATGATTAAGTCTTTGGGAATTCTTTTAACAGGAAAAGTGTGAGCCTAAAATATTGATTATGAAGCACAGTTAGACAGTGTATACTTGAAAATAAACGATCTTTGAATTTTCGAATGATTTCTGAAGTAGTAATTGTGTTCATCTCGCGTTCTACCTGAAATTGCTTCACAAAATTAACTCTTCAAATCTGATAATGCATTAAGAATACTTTGATTCGTTATAAATTCATGGTTAAAAACAATAACTATACTTGACATGTTTACCAACTCGGAAAATCTTGAAGTGTTTAAAATTCAACTAAAAAAATAAGATTTCAGGACTAGACAAAAATTCAGTATAATATAAAATCCATCGAAGAAATAAAAGGACGCCCCATACCATGAATTAACTATCCAAGATAATCGACTAATAACGACGATTCGCTCCAAGATGTTCGTGAACCGTCAGTGACTCTTAATTAACGGGCAATTAAGAATTAACGAGAGTAGAATCGTTCACGGCTGAAATCGCCCGGGACTTAATAAAGTAATCTCACCGAACACGACTTGGTTGATTTTCATAATCATCGACGATCGAGGGATCTGGATCCAACGGCGCCGTTCGCTTCGAGATTCAGGTACCTTCAGCGATCTTTCTTTTTAATCTACACCACCCACGAACATCCATATCCATCGTACACAGCGAACATAATATACCAACAATCTCTGTCTTCGAGTAGAACTAAACTGAGACACTAGTCGTCGAATACATCGATAATTACTGATCTTACCCCTAGAACACTTCCATAAAATAATATCTTATATACAACATCCCGAAAATTGCTGTTCGGGATTTCTTCACGAAATAAACATTCACAAAAACTCTCAGATACATATTTACCTCTGCTCGTACAGAATCAATTCTCTCAGTTCAATCAACCCTCCATTTCAACACGTTCCATGCTCGGCGGTTTTTCCTCAATTTTTCATTCGGGCTATTCGATAGTTTCATTTAAGACTGACGTGTTGTCATAAATTTTGTTATTGTTCCGACCGATAAGAAATTAGAATGTCTCGATATATGTCTTAACTTAACTTTCTTGATTTTAATGATTTTTTTATGCAATCTTATATCAACGTATTAGTAACATCTTCCTGATTAAAATAAGTCCAAACACGATACAATTTGGATCATACTTACCTCTTTAATCCACGATGTAATACAGTCTCTATTATCCGTACTAATCCGTGAAACACGAGTGTAAAGATTGTAGAACAGTTTATCTAAATTCTGGCTGTAATTTGTACAATGAATCGTGTTGTATATAGATTGATATGTTTGTATATGAAGCAAGTACTTGATGGAAGCTCCAAACATCATGTTCGGATAATCGACATTGTAAATATGTAAGTGGTGTCGTGTTTGGACTCATTTAAATCAAAAAAATATCACAAATCTGTGAACGTTTCATAAAAAAGTAATTCCCAACAAAAAATTCTGTGACTGAACTAGTATCGTCTCACCGATATATCTTATCACACTTCTCAAATTTTTCATAGGTATTGTGAACATCTTCTGCACACATATCGAGACATTACCGTACATACTAGAGTTTACACATCATGTGCCATCTGCTTTCTTCCGATGTTAATGTTCTTTCCAGTCTCAAACACACTATGAAATTGTAGATTTTGAACGCGTGTGCCATTAGCAGAACACGTGGCACGGGACGAGTTAAAGCCAGGTCCGCGTCGAAAGAAAAATAAAAGCTAGACAAGAAGAGTCTAAGATTTATCAGGTCGAAGATCCATCAACGTATCAAGTCCTCGGGTCGAAGGTCACGATTTAATGTTGCCACCTATAAATACAGTCGCGCGTCAGACGAGCACCTTCAGCCGAAGGTCTCACATGTTCTCGAAGACGTCACGACGCCATTGGAAAATTACGGTCGGAGTAATTTCTCGCGATTTTCCTCGATCCACTCTGGCAGGATCAAGAGGATCAACTCGCTTCTCTCGACTACCCTTCATCGTTAGCTTCCCGCGCGACGAAACAATCGCGTGAGTTACAAACCGAAGCACAATTTAGCTTCTACACTCTTCAGCTTCAACTTCGCGCTTGACACTTTATTGGAAAAAAAGTCCTCAACTTTGCCAAGCATCACTGATCAGAGAACTTTCTCTAACGATCACAACATTGGGAAATTTGGCAGCGATCGCACTTTGCCTATCGCGTCCTCGTTCGTCAGAACCATTGCGAAGTTCCGCGAAAGAACAACGTTCAGAGGAGCAGAGCTTGCAGCCTCAAGTATTTCGAGGGGTCGATAGGATCGTTCGAAATTTTCGTTTCGATTTTCGTCCCGTTTTCAAAAGACTCGTAAAAATGGGAACCCTTTAAACTTCGGTGGAATGCGTCTGGATTCGAACTTTCTTCTGCGAGCCGTTCCTTGACAAGGTTGGACTGTGAGCAGAAAAACCGGGATTATGAATCCCCAGAGGTTTTGGCTTCTTCAGAGAACTGCGAAGAGGGGAGGCTGTGCTTGTTACACTTCCGGAAGTCGCCACAGACGCCATTGAACCGTTTCCGGCGCCTCCGACGTAGGGTTTTCCGCTGGCGTCAGTCATCGAGATGCTGCCACCTGGAACAGAAATAAAAGTTACGGTTTGAGAAAAATGTTCTGTGAATCCTTACAAATATTTATTTTCTTTTGCATTTCCTTGAACAACATAGTTTAATGCAAAAATGGTGAAAATCAAAATAGTGAAAATCAAATCATTGGATAAGAAGGAATTAAATAAAATTATATTACAAATGTTTTATTTAATGACGATTAAACTCTTGAAATGTAGTGGCAAACCAAACGAAGAATAATTGACTTACATGTACACCACTTTTTTATTAAATGGCTCATATGTGCGAATTTGTGTGACCGAACTCTGAAAAGTAATGATCGACTTAATAATCGAAATACATAGAAAATAATGAAAAAGAGTACTCTTTAATTTCCCTAATGGTTGCACTATTTTTTTAAACTGCATTTTCAGAAACCTGACTTTTTAGGAAGAACACCACAGAATTTTTCCGACAATGAAATCCACCATCATTGTCGAAAGTGGCGGAGGATGATCGAATCATTAAAATCACAATATAAAAAATATGTACAGCATATTTCCAATTTCCACAATATAAAAAAAATCATCAAAATTAAATGTAGTTGGTCTTCCATATAAAAATTGGTTATACGTATTAACACATTCGCGTCGAAAGGTTTGAATAATCTAAAAACGCATGTAATTATTAAAACCAAACCCACCGACCATCAAAAGTGACTAAAATGTATAGTATGTATTACAAAAATAACTAGATTAAATTTATTTATATTTTGTGCGATTTCAACTATATTATATAGTATACTGAAGTCAAAAAATATATTCGATATATTCCCATGACAACATCTTTAAAATTTCAATAATTGTGAAATAAAAAATCTAAAATGGTTCATTTAACCTCTCGTGGTAGGTTCAGTGTTAAATTTCGATACATACCTCCTGTTTAACAAGATTTTTCTACGATTTTAGAGATAGCAGCGAATCTAATTTGGGACCACGTCCCAGATGTTACGAACACTAAATTCGGGCCAGAACAATAGACTGCTAATTAGATTTGCTCCATAAGTGGGCCGAAGATTTTATGGTCGCAAATTCCTGAAATATACCGAGACACGTCGTCCAATTAACTGCACCGTGGTACGGATCGTTCCACAGAGGGATTAACAAAACTAGAAGCAAATTTGTTTTTACGATAGCGCAACACGGAAGCGCCAGCGCAGCGGTAACGATAGCGTTCCCCGTGACGTCCAACCACGCTGATATACCAGAAACAAGTTCTAAAACGATTTCCTGATGCAGAGACACCAACAGGTTCCCGTACCGCTCGGCCAGAGTTTTCACCGGGCGACTGGCAAAACAAGCAAAAACGCGACTGAATTTCTACGGCAAACGAAAAACAATTACCGTTAATGTATTCGCGACAGATCTCGTTAACGATAATTGATGTTCATCCTTAGTTCTGCGAACGCGTCTGTGCACGTCTTCCAGCGCGTCTCAACCGTTACGATTAACGTCATCTGTCAAACTCGTTAAAAGTATTACCAATATGTATACAATTAGGCTTAATTTACGGTGGTCGGTACGACAAGATCGCATTTAACGACAATATCACTCGGCTATTATTATTAAGAACCAGTTTAGTATCCTTCTCAGCGACTATCGTTGGGCTACTTGGGAGGCAGGAATCGTTTGCACGGCGCGCCAGATGCGAAACCATGAAGCACACGTGTCAAAAGATCATGCCACGTATACGCGTCAGTAATATTTAGGTACACACCTGCAACCTCGCGCGCGTGCAAACTCTCGCCAATACAGTTTTCCTAGCTCGACGTGCTGCGAATGCGCAATCATTTCTTTGAATCGCCCGGAAAAATTATCGTTTGATGCTAACGAATCATTAAATAATACTAAACACAAATATCGAACCCCTCATCCTAAATACTGGCTTCCTAAATTCCCAAATCTTCAACCCTTTACAAACGAGGATTTTTCAGAATACTAAAACTATCTTCCTGAGGAAACTAGATCCTATGTATTCCGGAGAAAAAATATTTGCACAGACCCTTTCTTGTACAAATTATTAAGTTATTTCTTTGGAATTTCTGATCTTTAGCCTCAATCTTTTCATAAATTTTCATAAAGCCCATGTTTTCCCGAGGAAAAGACGACATCCTTGACCACACATTTACCATATTACTAGGGACCTCACACGCCACCTCCGAAGGTTTCCATCGCCCAGCAAAGTAACGTCGGAAAAACGATGCTTTCTGTCCGGCTTTTTCCCCAACCCATTCATTTTTTTCCATTTCCTCCTCCGGCTGCTTCGTCTTCCATTTCAACGATCCTTCAACATTTACCTACCAACGAGTGCATTCCAGTTGTTTGTTCTTCCAGAGAACAATTTAAATTAAATCGTGTCAATCTTCGAGCTCGCGCGCGCGCCTTCTTTTTTTATGACCGTTTTATTTCTCAGCCGTAAAAACGCGATCCTCGCTCGTTTCATGTTCTTGCACTATCCCTGCTTCATTGTCGCCGGAGGTCGTCACGGAAACATCACACGCGTACAACAATTTTATATTTTTAACGTCTGAACCTGTTGGTACAACAATTTCATTCGGACTCTTCGTTTTACAATCGTGAATTTATGTAGACATGTATTAGTATACTTTATTCTTAGCTCTTTGTCTATAAATTTAAAAATAATCCACATCATTTTTTATCAGAGTCGCTAGATTAAGACTTATGTCTCCACTGTACCTATTCCTTTTACGACGCTATTCCCCACGCTACCGACGCATTTTGTCTATGTCATGCGTGTGTCATATTTATAAACAAATTTGTGTTATAAATGTTTAGATTTTATGTATGAATCTACAGAGAAACGAAAAAGCATATCTGCGTTTATATTTATTGAATCACCAACTTTTTTCCAAACGTTCGATTTGTTGTTGAGTTATACTAAATTCCGTATCATCTCCTTCCTTGTCATATTGTTCTAATACAAAATTCAACTTGTGAAGTTTATGAAAAAATTTCGGCCGCTTGGCTAGCCATTGAGTTGTACTTCTGAATTTTCGACCGTCTGGCTTGTCGCTGAGCTGAAGTAATGAAATTTCGCGACACCTCCGTCGATATCATATTTTTCTAATATGAAAATCGATTTCCGAGATTGATCAAAGATCAATGAACCTCCATGAATAAAAGGGATTTTGAATGTTGTACAATACTGTACATTCTTCCAACTCGTGCCACATTTTATGGTAGCTTTATCTCCGCTTTCCCTCTCATCAACTCTCTCTCTCTTTCTCTTACTCGAGCTCCATACGTGTCCTTCGTGGCAAACACATCTTCTCTATTTTCTCCCTTCACCTTGACTCCCATCGGGCTCACATCCGAAGACATTTCTCCGGCATATTGAGTTTCCATCAGCTGCCAGGCGAAGGTCTCCTGTAGGAGGAAGCTACTCTTCGATCGATGCCCAACGTTTAACGTTCGTTCGTTCTTCTCCGTCGAATCTGTGGAGAATACTCTCCGAAAAATCACATGAAATATTTGGAGGACCAAGAAAAATTGGTATCGAAATCTTGCGCCAAGAATTTCTTAAATAACTACTCTTAAACCCCTTGTGTTCCTGCACGTTTACCTTCGTCTAAATATTTAATAAGGTTCAAACACGTGTGCCGGGGGAAAGTATCTTTCCCGAGAAAAGTTGAAGTATTTTCTTCGTAAAAATCGAAAGAAATTAATCACGAAATAAATATATTATGTATTAACAGTAAACCTACCGACCATCAAAAGTGACTGATGTGTACAGTATTATAAAAATAACCAGATTTTTATTTGTGTGATTTTTACTATAATATATGCTGGATTAAAAATATATTCAATAAATTCCCATGAAAATACCTTTATAATTTCAATAATTGTCAAATAAAAAATCTAAAATGCGTCATTTGACCCCACGTGGTTGCATAGGAACGAAATAGGAATTTATTTCTCTCATTAGTTTCTGGTTGCATTTTTATTAGTTCAAGCTACGAATTGTTTACAGTGATATGAATTTTGTGTCTTTGTTTTGGGACACTTAGATTAATGTTCGTCGACGCTTCTTGTATCTTAGGTTTCCTCCTACAATATCAAGTGTAACCTTCGGTGACCTGTTTAACGTGCTGCTCCTATACGAACCCCTTATTAGGAGCTAAATGGACATGTTTCCCTTGTTAGCGGCACAAATGACATTCCGATGAGGGAAAGGCTTCCCGTTCACGGTAAAAGCTTTGAGATTTCTCCCTATATTCCGAGAAACACTCTCTTCGTCTCGACTTGTTACGTTCAAAAACGATATTGACGAAAATATTTATCGCAAACCTACGACTGCTACTTCTTTGCACATCTAATTTTCCTAATTTCTTACTTCCATCGAATCGAGAAAATCTAATTTTTCTAACTAACACTAGAAACTTATATCGTCGAAACTATTTATAAAACAACAGAGGACTATTATTTCTATGCGAATTTAATTTTCCTAATTTCTATTTTTTTCTAAATCTACGAAATCTAATTTTTCCAAGTTTCAACTTGTACTATAAACTTATAATGATGAAAATATTTATCAAAAAACAGAGGACTACTTGATCCTGAAATTATGAAGGACTGTCTGAAGACAGGCAGAAAATGGTAAGCAGTAGAATTTGAAGAAAATAAAATCCACCTTTATGGAAATGTAGAAGTCTTTTTTATCGTTATCGCAACGTTGTTTGCTTTCCTTAAGTGGATTCCATCAAGACACGTATCTCGAGTTTCGAGTTTAATTCAAATGAAGTTCTCAACATAAATTGAAAAGACAAATGCAGACGGACAAAACGACATTTGCCATTATCGATCCGGGCAGCATCAAAACCCGGAAACTTCCAACGCAATTACACTAGTTGCGACCTCGTGCATAACATCTGTGTTTTAATAACGCATTGTGCACTCGTTCCTCTGTTCACGCTAAACAATTCGTTCCATATGTTTCTTTCACTTAACACGTTGACCGTGAAAACAATTACCAGTGTTTCACACAATCAACAATACGTTATCCAATAAAACAGAAAAAGAAATAATAAGCGTCGTAGCATGTCAAGTTATATGACAGATTGTGTAAGTTCTAATTGCTGAATTCATTTTTTAATTAAGGAATAAAATTTCCTCGGGCAGCTCAGGCCTGTCCTGAGGGTAAAAGCCTCGTCTCCATCCCCTGGTAAGTCTCGTCCCCTCCTGGAGGGGTGGACTCTTACTCGCGGGTAGGGGTAGTGCTGTTTTCCTATGTAGAAAAAACGTAAACAGGTCGCTAAATATCGGTCTATTTCGCAATACCGAAATGAGCCGAAATCCACTCAGGACGGTACATTTTGACCGCTGCGAGAAGAGCCGAAACGTGCCTCGGGTTTGCGGCAGCCCGAGCGTCACGGAAGAGCAAGGGGGTAGCTGGAAATATGGTGACATTTTACTATAATTTGTGAACCATAAAAGATATCAGGATGAAATCTCTACTAAAATTTATTGAAACATTATTCCTACCTACTGATAACAATCCTAATAAATATATTTCTTGTAATTATTTTTTTCATTATTCATGGAATTTTGTTGTCTTAAAATAAAATTAACAATTGTTCATTTGAAATATCCATAATGTGAAGAATAAATGTTGAGTAGAAATAAATAAATTTTCCGAGTATATACTCGTATGTTTTCACTAGAAGCTCCTAAAAACTCATTTTCCTCGGTTTGCTAGTTCAGCTATTATAATTTAATTAAAAAAATATTGATGCTTTATTTTTCGCGTCTGTAAAACCAACAGTTTTTAAGCTTTCAAAAAATTCAAACAAACAGTCATCCGAAAAGTATTCTGAAGCAGTGGGTCGACAAACGCGTGGCTCTGACTCTGGACTGCCTCGGAAGCAGAGTAAAAAAAACGCTTGCGTTTGAGTCTGGCGCAACATTCAGAGGTCTCGAAGCGAAAATACTAACGCAATCGTGTGGGTCGAAAATACGGTACATATCGTACATCCATCGACGCACTTGATTTTCTTCGCAAGTGAAAAACAAGGAAAGATGTGAACTTGTGCGTCAAGACGCACAGCAGAGAGCTACGACGTGCAAAGGAGATCCTACCTATAGACTGTTAATTGTTGTTTACAAGTTGCACAACGTATGTACTTTTAAATAGCATACTCAGCAAATTGTTACATTGAATTTTTCAGAAAAATTTCCTAGAGATCACGTTTGTTGATACGAAAGTTAATTTGTCTAATTTCTTAAAAACATGTAGTTTGAACGATTTGTAACTTGCGCAAGTAAATCTCGGAACGTGTTTATTGCAGTTTACCGCTACAACACGACGGAATCCGTAAACCTCGTATTACTCTACATTTCATGTAAATTGTTTGAAAATGATTAAGCAAAGCGGCAGATGCTATCACGTACAGCCGCGACAGAAACAAATAGGAGAATTTAAACAGAGCTCCTCGCTTAGGAATTCGAGACACACTCGTCGACTGCGTTTCGTAACGTCTCTCGTCCTCTGTAACAAAATTCCCTATCGCCTCTCAAGAAACCTTCGACCATAGCCGACGATAGTACTGTGACAGAGGTCTCCTTGAAACGTGAAACAGAAGAGAACTCCGCTTTATGCATTCCAACCTCGCGACCGATGGTTTAATCATGTGCGATTGCAAGAAGATAAACAAAAAAAAAAGCTTTTCGTTAAAAAGTTAAGAAAAATTATTAATTATTCTGAGTTTCTTTTTCATGACTGAGAGGAAAAATAAACTTATCTATCTATCTACAAGACATCATAAAAAACTTTCCAAACACTTAGTGTTAATCTAACAATTTTATAATTTTTTTCTTTGCAAAATAATTTTTCATTTTATGGAAGTCTACTTCTTTGTACATTCTTTTTCGACAGAAAACTCATAAAAAGTAGCTTTCCATTTCAAATAACTTCAGCATTTCAATGTCGTCACAGATCTCAACAGGAATGATGAGAGCACAAAGTATTATTGAATTTCTGATGAGAGACTTTCTGAATGAATGAGATATTGAAACTGGCAACGTACTAGAGAAATATATATATCATCCGGGCATAATTAAAATAAAGTGTAGGATGAAACTCACCGTTCGTGGGCTGATGTTCCCGGTAGCCAGGATTATTTATGGTTGCCGCCCGAGGATCACCTACAACCCTAATTTTCGTCGGGTCACCGCCTCTCCTAGCATAAATACCCTCGTACACCGCGGTGACCAGCACTCCGAAATTCAAGGCAATCGCAGCTAACTGTAACAACAAATTTCAATGCAATTGGTTAGGCTTATACAATTTTACAATCCAATAACCATAGGAAAAATAACTCTACTGTTTTTCTTCGAGCAATTGTAGTTCTTCATTTGAGCTTCATGGCAACGTCTACATGATACAGTTCTTAACACTGTATCCACGATATACTAATAATTCTCAAGCCACAATTTTTCAAAATAATGTCTACCTATGAAGAGGACATATTCTTCACAATTTCTGTTATTATCTCTCTTAATAATTGTCAATTTCCAAATTAGTTCCAGCAAGAGAAAAAATGTTTACTGGCCGCGCACCATAACCCACCTTCACGGTTTCGCAGCCACGGACAAAATACAATAGCATTGTTCCGAAATTCGTGTTCAAGTCGAACAGTGGCCACGTGTTACTAGTGTTGCGCCTTCTTGCGGAATACACCTCGACCAAGTAGGAACGGAAGACCACGGGAAAGGTCAGAGGAGAAGTACTGTTCAATTAAGACGTACAAAGAGACACCGGGAAGCCATTGTCTCGCAGCAATGATTAATTCCCCGGTTTTTCCCCCATTGTGGCTCGAACGACGCCAGGACACAGGATAGAAGCAAGAAACGGGAAAGCCAAATAAACGGACTGGCGACAAGATTATTAATTGCCTAGCTTTCGACTACCCTGTATCATCAAAGTATATCTTTTACCTCGAGAAGCGTAATTCTTTGGTAATTCAACATTTTAACAGAGGAAAAGTTTCGCTAATGTGCACAAAAATTTTAATCCTCACAGGGAATAATCTCGAAACTGGAAATTTAAAGAGTCAGAAACTTTGGGTATATGTAAGTACTATTTAAACAATTTTTTCCTGCGAAAATTCACTTTAAGGGCGTGAAATCGACCCTTGAAAATCTGGCTATTTCTCTAGTTATATGTATAAACACTTGATAAATGTTTTGCCAAACGAGAGTTCACATTAAACGAACAACTTTTGTTTGGAAAATTTTTTACTACGTATTCTTAATGTTTTACGTTTTTTTTATGTTTCTGACTTCGAGATCATCCCTTGTTAGATAAAGAGTTCGATCAAAAGTGAATTTCCCTCTTGTAGATTCAACTTGATTCTTGGTTTAGGGTCTTCCAAGATTTTTGCAAATACAACTTTCTAAATGAGTATGAAAAAAAAACGGAACTACGACTCGCAGCGACATTTAATACGATGTAAATTGCGAATGGGTTTTACCTTGCCCTGTTTCGGTTTGTTCATTTTACCGAGCTCGATCTCGTCCTTGGCCTCCCGTAGAAGGCTCCGTCTCTTCTTTTCCATCATCTCGGATTCCAGATTATACTACCTATGCGTAACAATTGTCACGTAACGTTCCGTGAGATTCCGTACTAAGTCTCCGTGGGTTTCACCATTCACGCTGTTACCGCGGCAAATATTACCGTCCCGTATGTCCCCGAGCACATAGTTATGCTTTCAACACTGTTTTACACTTGGTCTACCAATCCACTGTTTTCCTGTAGTCAACATTTACTCTTTCCACTGTAATTTATTTTTTCGACCCGGGTATTCAAGTTTCCGGAAAATTCTAGAAAGTTCAAGAGTTTTACTAATAGCCCAAATTACGTGATATCTCATTCATCATTCATTAATTTTGTTATTGATTCGATATTACAATTGATTCAGAATTACAACTGCACGTTTCAGAATTTTATGCTTTCCAAGAATTGAATGCTAAAATAGTCAAATAAATACTCCGAACAATTTCAGAAAATTTAAATTCATTTGATTTGATTCGATTAAAAGTGATTATTTTACATTAATTGATAAAAACGTCACGGATGTGTTTATTGAGATTTTCAGCGATTGTAATTACAATACGTATTTAAAGAAATAAATTCATCGAGCAATTACCTACAAGTATATCTTTATAATCTCAAAACTGCAACCGTAATATATGAATCTCGAGGGATAATTAATGTTTAATTCTAGATAAAGAGTAGCAGCGTTTAGCGTATTAAACTGTAAAAATATACAATTAATAATGTTCACAGGTTATTCCACGAAAGTCATTCGAACGGGTCATTAACTTCGTCGTAATTCCGTTTATCGTTCATTCAGAGGTAGTTCCTGGGTCATAAAGTCTTCAAATTAATATGAAATACTTCTTGAACGACGCTAGAGACTAATAAACACAGATAACTTCGGTGACTAATGAACAAATCAGAAGCGACGGTAAAAAACTTCATTCGTTGAACGATTTCGAAGAATGTTTAAAATCATACGTATATACAGGACCAATATACACAATAATTCATTGATGGATAAATGAGATAGTGTTTAGTAGGCTACTAATTTCAACAACGGTGAAATTCACAACTCACTTCAAGCTGTTACACGTTCTTTATAACAGTGTTCAATGAGCGACGCAACAAAAGCACGAGCTAAAGCCAGCTGCAGTTTCTAGAATCGGTATCCACTGATTCAGCAGATTCACAGTTCACTCCGCACACTTTCTTCGGATCGACAAGCAGTCAATTACTCGGCATTCATCGTGTTTAATTGCGCCGGCAGGAATGCGCAACAGAAATCTTCGGCACGATCGCGAAGACTCCATTCACTGATTAATTGATCGCGTGCACACGTTAAAAATTTCACAATTACGCGATTCCCTCGGTTAACCAGGGTTCCGTTCATTAATGGAGCAACAATATCGGCGGGTAACCCGCCGGGTCTCGTGTTTCACCGAACAGGTTACCCGAGAAACAGTGACCCGCTTAACAACTTTCACTGCGAGCACAACAATCCTTGCGCAACACACGTTTTTTCGTTTCCTATATCGAAGGAGACTGCCTCTTCCTGGCCACTGCACCGAAATAATAGACTACCTCGCGAACGTTGCGGACACGAGGAGTTAATTGAAAATTAATAATTTGTCGAACGTTTCGAAATGAGAGAGGTAGCTCGTGGACAAAATGGAGAACACGGACGAGCTGTCCAACGATCCGCACCAAAACGCTCACTGTCGTCCGCCAATGTCGTCTCATTGTTTTTAAAGTGTCCAAGTGCCGGCGAGTGCCCTGACACATACTAACTAAGCCTCGCAGGGGGGCTTAAGGAGACACCTGCGAGCAGTTTCTGATCAGGTGGCCTTTTAGTATTTAATTCCCTGATCGCGCGCCACTCGTATAAGTTTCCACGCGGCGAAGCCTTTCGCGATCGACGAATCGGATCGGGTCCCCGGATTATGCTCGAAATCGTGGGAATTATTCACGCCCGGATCAATGGATCAGTCGTAACGAACCACTCATTTTCTAATCATTTCAATTGTAAATTGTAGTCAAATTACAGATACGCTTCGTAAATCGTTATTCGATTTCATTATTTGCAAACGTACTGTGAGAAAAAATGGGGAAAATGCTAATAAACGTTGTTTTGTCTTCTTTTTTGTGCCACCTTTGGTTTGTTATGATCATAATTTATCCTGCTTTTCATTCTGATCGTCAAATTTAAATTGTAAATTACAATCAAATCATAGGAACGCTTCGGTATGTCATTCGATTTAAATTAGTTGCACACTTACTGTGAGAAAAAGTGGGGAAAATCTTAATGAACGTTCTTTTGTAATTTTTTTTTGTGTCATCATTGCTATTGTTGTGACGATTTATCCTGGTTTTAATCCTTTCGTAAAAAGTTTTACAAAATTGAATGAATGACTGTGGACCTTCGTGCCAAATAAAATTTTTTCTTTGTCGGTTGAAAGAAACAAAAGTTTAACAAATTTTTGGAAAATATTTAGTACTTTTCAATTCTTTCAATATTATTGTATTTTCATAAAATCTAAAGTCCATTAATATGTTTTCTTTTCTCTCTTTAGTTCACTAAGACGTGATGGATATTGAATTTCATTTTGTAAACACAATCGTAAAAATATTCATTTGCAAGAGCATTAACAGTGTCGTTATTACAGTAATGAAAAGTGATTCCGTTACCATTAAATACCACACATTAAAATCTCGTGTGCTGCAAACTAGGAAGAGAGAAATCTTCCTTATTCGCGTTTCCCACGGATGCGCACCAAGCACGCAACGATTACACACTGCAAACTATTATACTATTATAACTGAAAACCTCTCTCTATTCTCAACTTTGTTCTGCCTCACATTAAAATTTAAATTATTCAAATAATACGTCTAGCTCCAACCATTTCGAACAGTACACAATAGGGAACAGCTTTCTAATTGAATTATATATAATTATGATGCAATTTGAAATCTACAAAATCAGTCTAACTTCTGGAATTATATCCTAACGTTCTACAATTATATTATTTCCACTAGGCTTCCACTAGATTGAAGTAAAAGATGAATGCACAAGGATGAATTTCGAATTTTTATAATTAAGCACCAAGTAATAAATCCAACAAATTTTTGGAATTAGTTTTGAAATTTACAACTTGAAATTTGTATAGTCGAGCACTAAACATCCAATTTCAATTCTTTTTTTTTAAGTAATAATTCCGACTTCTTGGAATTAGTTTGTACAATATACACTTTGAAATTTTTATAATTAAGCACTAAGTGCACAAACACAATTTATATTCTCTTCTCACAGCAATAATCCCAAAATATCAAAAAGAACTACAAGCAATAAATAATTTGGTAATAATAAAAAATATGTACGTATAATAAATTTACAAAAAAAAGACTTGAAGTTCTATGATGAATAATCATTGGCCGCTAGATACCACATTTTTCCATGATTCGTCACTCGATCGATCAACTATAAAAGTTTGTCTGCGAGAAAAGTGAAACCGGAGACCCGGTTTGGCAATAATAAGCAAATGTCCGAGACGTGCCGTCATTATCGTTATCGTTCACAGTGTTCCAATAACCGGAACATTCTTGCACGATGACGACGACGACGACACATTATTTTCATCCACGGTAAACATAGTTCGGTACCAGTTCTGTGAGGACAGCATTGAATCCAGATATCTTTCTTTAGGCACGGCAATCGGGCGTGTTGCGTGTAATCGGTACAGTTATTAGGATACGGGGCTCTTTGTTAATGACTCGCTTAAGACTTGCTTAATAAAGCAATTACTGTCACGAGGTCGTGACGCGACGAATTTCAGAGCAGTTGTGCAACCTGGTTGATTTCAGAAAAAAGTGAAACTGGAGTATCCGCAAATTGGGGTTAAATGAAGCTATCTGCTTGGTTAATTTAATTTGGAACTTTGTTTCCTAAGAGACACTATTCAGATTTCGATGTTACTAATCACGTGTTCCTTTGGAATTGCTATTAAAATTAAACAGAATCAGAAAAATGCTCTTGAACACCTTCCACTGTTACCTATGCAAAATTTTATAGTAATTATACATAAAAAGTTATCACCTCACCGATTTTTATAATCTTAAAATATGTTGTCAAGGTCATCATTCTAAACAACTTTTTTTTGCATATTTCGCCGTCACTTGGCTTTAGTTTCCGAAATGTTCTCAAAAAACTGTTGCTGCTACTAAAACGAATTTTGCACACACTTCCACGTGCTAAAAGATATGATTAAAGGTATGATTAGTGTTTACAATCTGAAACGAGAGACATCTATATTCAGTCTACCATGGTACGCCGAAAATAAACTCAAATTTAACGCAGACCTAACTTAAACCAAACGAAAGAACACGAAAACTATTTTTATAAATATTTCGGGAACGAAGGCCGAGCGGCGGTAACACGTACAGGAAAAACTTGCTTACAATTATGAATTCATTTCTGTATGATAAACAATTTTATGGTAAGTTTATTAAGATCAAAGCCATTTTAAGGTACTACACTTGAGATGTATTTTTCTCTTGACAAAATGAGCATCAACAAAATGATTTCATGCATTTATGACAAAAATTAATGCATAACATTTCAAACCATTTTAAACACAGCATATTAAATTGAGACAGATTTTTAGTTGAACCACAAGAAATTGTTTCAAGTGCAATAATCTTATGCAGCGAACTTTTCCGAAATCCCTGTAAATTTATTCAATACCACATCGTTGTACAGTGATTCTGGGTCACACAAACGATTCTCTGGGTCCCGGCGCGAAGATTATTGGCTAGAATAAATTTTTGAAAGCAGCAGAATCAGAGTCGAAATGTACGCGTCGTTGGCAGTATCTGCGCGAAAATGACAGGAGACGTAGCATAATCAGCGCATAAAGTCGTAGCATCTGGCTTCGAACGGGATCCGTCGGCGTCAAGAAATTGTGCGGATAAATCATCCGGCGATCGTTCCTCAAGGCTAGGGGAACGTCTGAGCCGTACGAGACGAATGAACGCATGACGGGACCGAGTTGCATGTTGCATCCAACGGTTTCTCTTCCGCGAGATAGGATGCAACAGGTTCTGACGATGAGTAAGCGACGCTAGGAGTTCCGTCGATAGGTATTAACGGCGCCGCGCCGCGCCGAACACATTCATTGCGACAGCGTCGTGGCAGTTTTAGTTGCCTTCCGATAAAGTGTTAAACCTTTTAAAATTGATTTGAGTGAGCGACAAAACATTTTTCAAAAAACGGTTAAAACTTTCTACATTGATAAGAACATTTTCGAAGTTCATGATATTCGTGTTTCGAGAATTAAATTAGAGCACGGTTTATTCGACTCTTCTGGGATTCCAATTAAATTTAGATACAATGATGAAACCTTTTCTAAAAAAGGTTTGAACTTTGTACAGAGTTTCGAAACATTTTCAAGTCCCGGAAATTAGAAGAATCGTATTTTGAGAATTAAATTGGAGCACGGTTTATTTGAGTATTTTAAATCTTGTAGTTTTTAAATCAACGAGACGTTTGTTCAAAAAGAGCTAAAACTTTTAGTTAAATTCACGACGAGGCATCTTTTTAGAAAGGTTTCAACCGTGTGCACTGTTCAGGAATGTTTTCGTTCGGAGAATGGAATTGTGTCACAAAAATGACCACATGTTGCTTCCCACTACGCGATGCATCGAGGAACTCTAGAAGAGCAGAGTAGTTTCCCTTCGTTAAGTCTAGTATGCTAATCTGAAGTATCTGAACGAACGGTGGAGCTTAATGGAAGGCTTCAACGCGATACCAAGGAAATTGGAATGGAGAAAGTTCGAGTGATTTAGCATCTAGCGTCGCGGATGGCTTGAAACATGCTGCGCTCTGTTAGTCAATATGGACCCTGCTACGAAAGATCGATTGCATGCAATAAAATCTTCCCTTTAAACTACGTATAGCAATGTGTTTGAAATTACTAATGAAATCTGCTCTGAGAATAAGGAAAATCGGACATTAAGTAGGATTAGTGGTATCTAGTAATTTTAGAGGCTTCGATCACTGTCAGTGTACCAGTTCCCCCACTATCAACTATTTAATATTACCCCTACCATGCTTTGCCTCTCGTTACTTCGAGGATACGACCTCACACTCTTGATCTGCCCCATCTCATCTTACACTCCACAGGAGTTTGGTGAAGAGGACATAGGATTAGGGAGACGAATCTAGTAGAATCTACTGGGCAATTCTACCACTTTTTTGTCGTATATCTGAGAGGTTATAGTGTACTTATAATCTTCGGTTCATCGTGTTATAAATAGTCAATTAATTTAGAATCTTTCAATTCATCAAACTGTCATGTACTCTTTAAAAGTACATGAAGATTGAAGACTAATCCTTCCGATTCTAATAAAACTTTGACGGATCAAAATAAAAAATCGATTATATTATATAAAAACATATTTTACCTGCATGTAGAATGCTTCTCCCCTTGTGACAATGAAACTACCGGCTCTGTCGTCGGTCTGCAGGGCAAACAGGCTTGCTGCTACGATGGCCAACGATGCTGAAAAAGAAAGAAGCTCATGCTTATCTTCATCATGAAACACTTGCTTAGCTTAAACTTTCAAAGAAAATTTTATCTTAAATTTTCGAAGGAAAATGTGTTATAACCGAAGCAAAATAATTCAATCGTTTTTGGTTTAATTTTGAAAAAATAGGGGTTTGTAAGGCTTTGGGTGCGTTTCAAGATTCATTAATGCGGTCTGCTGCGGCGATCCTGTTCGATTCGACGAGATTAGACGGTATCGCTTAACGCAACAAGATCCACCGCGGATATTCGATTCCTCGTGTCTAAGGGTTGGTAAGTAGGCCGGTAAGTAGACAAGAGTCTGGTAATCCTATCGCAAACGACGGATTGCAAAACTTTCGCATTATCCTGCTGCAAAATCCTGCGCTCGGATCTTCTCACGCGCCTCGCTTCTTCTGCACTATCTTTTTAATTGACATACAGTGAACCACGGTAATATTCGTCCTTTTAATAGTGTTCGAATATTACTGTGGTTCACTGTAATGAATGCTTCTTATTTTCTTGCGATAAACCGTTCAAACTTTCGAAGATTGACATCATCCTTCTACTTATAAAAAAATTATTTCACAGAATACTTTAACAACTCCGTAAGCACAAGAAGAAGAAAATGGTTCATAGCAAACAACAATATGTTTCTGCGTCCCCGTTTAAACTTTTAAAGATTGACATGATCTTTCTACTTATAAAATATATATCTCATAGTACATTTAACAAGTTCGCAAGCAAAAGAAAGGGGAAATGAATGAATGTGATAAAAAAAAATAAAAGAATGATCTCGCAGAGTACTTCAACAAATTCACAAGCACAAGAAGGGAAAAATGGATTGTTGCGAATAACGATGCATTTCAGTACTCATTTTTTAATTTTAGCAGATTGAAATCGTCTTTCAGAGCATGAGGATGACTCTTTGTGAATCAGAAATACTTACTGGCCAATGTTGCAAGGGCCACTTTGCCTATCAAAGCCGTGCTGTACGAGACGAGCACCCGTTTCGCCGAGGAAGCCATCGCAAGCTGCAAAACTGCAAGACCGACCAGGACCGCTAAAAGAGCCGACGCTGTCGCCGCTGCTAGTCCTGCCACCCTCACGGCCACTGTGCAAAACGAAATAAAAGATAAATTCATCTGGATTCACCATTCAACATTTTCTGCCTCCAATTTCTACCGTAGAAGCTTCCTTTTAAAAGACTCGCTACGTTCAGAATAAAGTAGAAATCGCGCTTGAATGCGCATTGTTAAGTCTTCTCTTTCCGCGTTCTTCGCATTGCATTTCGAAAAACGAGAACTAAAAAACGTTACCGGAATTTCGATAATTTAAAATGTAAGTCGAGATTGAAATTTAAAATTACTATTTCGATTTTAGGAAATTGCTGCGACTGTGATACAAACGAGAACTTACACACAGGTTGAAACCTCGAAACACCCTGGTCACACCTCTCCCGACCGTATAAAAGGAGCTTGCACTGCCTCCATGGTCCAAAGTATCCTTTTTCCGCTGCTGAACCAGCTGCAACAGATAAGATTAAGGAAACTTTAAAATTGTTGTCATTAATCTGCATATCTTTATGCAACATAAATTTGTCGTGTCGATCCCGTAATTGGAAAGTGAGATCACGATTGGATTAAGGGCGGATGACTGTACAGGATGGGGCATTGATCCTGGCCACCTGGAATATCTCGAAGACTAAGTTCCAGAGAAAAAAATATTTCAAATAAAAATTTTGACCACTGAAAAACCTCATTTTTGCATTATCGAGAAATGAGAACGCACATCCCGTATCCTTGCAATCCTGGAAAAACGAGTCTACACCCTTAGTAATTTTAATAAGCTACGAATACGATAGTCGTACCAGAGTTGTCAGATGAGGAGAGAGACAGCAAGAAAACGCGTCACGTGACCGAACCGCGGGGGATGCTTGGGGAATAGCGTCGAGGAGAGGATAGGTAGAGTGGGGACAAGTCTCGCGTCTCTGAGTCGCACTCTTAATAAGGTATTTTCACTGTTTTGTATTTCTTTCACCGATTTTGTCATAAACGAGTCAAATCTGCAGACTATTAATCACATTTACTTACAGTTATTCTACCTCTTTTATGCTTGTTTCGTCTCGATGTGTTCACAGTTTGTGGGAACTCGTCTAATACAAGCCTACACAACCTGAATATTCGCATTCCGTCTAATGTAATCAATATACGCTACATTTAATCACATCTAGACTGTGGATCTTGATAATAAATTATCATTTTCATTCATCTTTTTATAGAAATCCAAGGAACAGGAAAATTTGTTACATCGACTGGAAGATTCCTGCACACTGCATACTTGTGGTATGCATAGGATAATTACGCAATTAATTTTCTTGCCAATTACACTCCATTAGATATGATTACATCCAATCGCTAGCCTCCAGATAAAGACCTCTAAAAAGAAATAGAAGATTTAAGGAAGAGATGGAGGACTAAAATTAGTGATACAGGAAATAAAATCCATCTGGAACTTTATTTTTATCGATTTCGTTTGTATACCGGGTCGTTTATTTTCGTGACTAATCTTTTTACTGTTCTCCATTATAGAAAAATCTAGAAATATTCTGAAATACGTATAAAAGTCCCTATTTTATTTCGTTCGAATATGAAGTATTTAATAATTTAATAATATATTAGATTAATTAGATTATATTGGTATAAACAGCCTCGATTTAAAAATATTTATACAGAATTTATACAGAACTCTCCTATAAAAATTTACACAATATATTGCAAAATAGTGATTGATGTATCGTCGATTAAAACATCTACGAGGAAACCTAAATATTGTAAATAAAAGAAATTCAAGAGTAATATTATATTATGCTCCGGACATAAACAACCCAGATTGCAGACGAAGGATTAAAATTTTCATCTACTCGTTGTGCTATCATAAATGCATAAAATCCGTAGTCTAACAATTACTAACATTTACCTTGTCTCTTTAGTTTCAACGATACTGATTAAAATCAACAACACTATGGTTCGTACAATACAATTTCTCTGTCCGAGAATGCAGTGCATAAACAATCTCCAAGACTCGCGAAAGTGCCGCAGAGATCATAGATGCAGCGAGCATGCAATTTTCTTCGTCTGACCATTCAAATGGCACAGGTATCCTCTAAAAAAACATACTATCCGGCCTCAGAATCACGTACGCGCCGTAAATCATTGAAACAAGCGTCAACGGCGGTGGTTGCGAGGTCGTGTGCGATTACTATGGCGAGTAATCGTCGTGGCCAGTTGAGCGAGACAAGTTTTCGGCCGGATGAATGTGGAGAGCGTTATACAACCGGTGCTCGATCGACAACCCGCGAAGAAAAAGCGGATAACGAGCACAACGTAGCCTCGATCTTAACCGTACGAGCCGTGATCCCACGCGAAGGAGATCGTTGAACAACTGGAAACCGTAATTTCAAGGAGCTCGTTCCATCGGGCCGTTCAAACGACCCGTAAAAGTCACCTCTCCCTCCGTAGACTGTTTGGAAATCGATTTTCTCTTTCTCCAGGAAGAAGGACCCCGGAAGTGCGAAATCACTCATCGGAGCTCGATACGGTTCTTATTGAGTGCTGAAGCTGATTGATCATCCCCTTCACCCGTTATCTCTAAACCTTTCAGAGACACGCAGTTTTCTTTGATGTCCTAAGACTCCAGCTTCACTGTTTTAATCCCTTACACTCGAAGCTAACTCAAAAATTATACATTTCTTTCAAGCTAGACTGATTTCACTTTATATCATGTTTAGTAATTGATTAAATACCAACATATTTCATAATTTAAACAATATTTTAGATTAGATTTTCATTGGAACCACCAGCAACTGACCCTGCAGAACACCACCGCCAATTGAAAACAAACATAGGATGACTCAATAAATGTATAAAATTTGCAATTTTTTTAAAATATCCGATTTCAGAGGATCAAGTCCTATGTTACAATTTTGAAACAACCTGTACCCAGTACTCCACTTTTCCTGCGTGGCCAATCGTCAAGCGCGAGCTCAAATATCGCTGTTTCATCGAGCGGCGATAACGGTTTCCTCTTAAAAAAGGGGATGAAAATCACGTGACGCGCTCTATAAGAGATGGAAGAAGATAGATGAGACACACATATTGCTGTCCTTGCGTAGGCGTCGATGATTCATAGGCATCGATTCAAAACGCACACATTTATTAAACCGACAGGTGACAGCGACGAGGCCAGTGAAGCGTAAACACTAGGACACCGGAAATTTCGACTGAAACGATTCCCGAAAAAATGTGTTTTACACGCCTCCGGCGATGTGTGGGTGGTGGAACGTCAATTTCCCGAGTCGAATCGAACGGTTCGACGCACTAATTAAATAGCGGTGGTGCGACGAAAAATTCGAACCAGGTATGCGCGAATAAAATGGTTGTATGGAGATTAATTAGTCTGAAACAATCATTGTTTCTCAATATTTTTTAACACTTTCTAGACACTCTCTTGCCATATCATTTCTCTCACAGTTGTGATAATTAAAATTTCTTTGTTGTTCATTATATCCAGACTACGAATTTTACTAATTTTTTATTAATTTTTCGAATGCTGTTCTATTATTATCGATTTATTATAATTAGACTGCAGATCTTTATGCATTTATAGCACAATTGAGTAGATGAAATTCAAAATTGTTGGAAAATTTTAAATATTGAATATTATTAAAATCATTAAGTGAAGAAATAACATCCAATTTGATTTCTATTTCGTGCAATCGATGCAGGCAACTTTTATTTTGCATAAAGATCCGCAGTCTAATTATAATTATACAGAGAAAAAACACATCTTCATTTAATTTCTGTATCTTACAACAAACTTAGAACATTTTTATTTTATATACACATATCGTAAAAATATTCCCATTGATCTTTACCAATAGTTCATCAACGAAACAAAAATAAAGTTTCTTTCATGTGCACCAATCTCCACCGTCATGTCAACTACATTTGCTCTTCTTCTAACATAACCGGACCCATAAGAAAGATTAATTTCTATATTAAGATCGAAGCAAAACGATGTGATTTGGCTTTTACGACATCTCGCGTTGTCATCGGATATAGCTCTGTTTTTACGAGCAATTCCCGGGTCTAAAGATCGCGTGAAGAATCAATTTAGGAAACCACAAGAGTCTCCACGCGAGACTAATCTCTCGAGCCGAGCCATAAGTGTCGTAGTCGTCGGGACGGACTCAATGTCAAGCGTTTTCGCTGCGAGCCGCGGCCTGAATTCCCCGCGAAAACCGTGGACACGCTCATCGTCAAGGTGCACGGGCAAAAATGCAATTTGTCACGGAGGCACGATCGCGTGAATCGCGTGTTCGCACGCATCGCGCACGGAATTGAGTAACTGGGCCACAAGCTAACGCTGAACACGCACCGGTTGTAATTCCCAGTTAATACTCTTTCCGCTTCGGCGTCTCCTACACGCCGAGAAATCCAATGGGAACAGGTGTTCCTGTTGCTTTTCTAAATGCTATTGCTAAATTCCGCTGTTTATTGAAAGCTGCGGGCAACAGTTTAATCTAGGAATGTAGCTGCAGTAGAGTTAGACGGCGTTGGTCAGACATCATATACTAAAACTAATTTGCACGAGTTGCAATTACGAAGTGCAACGTTAGTAAATGTTTAGTAATTGGTAATTTATGATAGATGAAAATTAGGTGTTTCCTAAGTTCATTTGAAGCGACATTTACATTTGCAAATATGTTTGCCCCAGGTTTGTTAAGGAGTTATTAATGAAAATCACGTGAGTCCGGCTTGGTGGCAGATTCTACTGAGTGTAGCGTTGGTATCGCGGTAAAGTACTGAACAAGAGATAGAGCAGAAATTGATTTAATTGAAACTCATTTATTGACCTACAATTGGTCTATGTTTTTGATACTTCTTAACGATTTTAATGGATTGGATAATAATACAACCACATCGTTAAGTTCTTCAAATATCTTTGCCGTTTTATATTTAATCAATTCGTGTTTATCATAAATTCAACAAATCATATTTACGAAAAATGAACAAAGAGGACAAAGTAAAATTTATTCGTTACTTTTGCAGAAAACAAATCGAACAATGTTAAATAGCGATTTGCGTTACTGAAATTTCCTGATTTGTCACGTCGAATTCCATTTAGCAAACCGATCGGAACGCGTCTGTAATTATTCTTGAACCGGATTCTGGCTGGTGCCAAGAGGAAATCGCCGATCTATCAAGTCGTCCGCGTCGGATCCGCTTCTCACAGTAGCACGCGAAGTTAACGGTCTCTTAAATATTCGTGTCTAACAATTCCGCGTGAATATGTATCGACGGGGGTTCGTAGCGGGTAACTCGATTCGGTGTGAATTATAGGTAATTAAATAGCAAACGATTCCGCGGCTTCGCTCGCCGGGATCCACGGTCCAATCGGGTTTCTCGGCCGAGCGATCTTATCGCGATTCGCGATTAGGTACGCGGCGGGAAAAGAGCCGTAAAACGCGCACCGTTGATGAAGTTCCGATGCGAGGTGCACACACGGGTAACGTTCAGGTAACGCGCGCTCAGGTAACGAGCGCCGGTCACGTCGCGCTATAGGAAAAGAATGATTAGGGTCGCCGGCTCGTTTCGTAATCCGCGTGTGGGCGGGCAACGGTAAACACCGCCGCCTTGTACGGTTATCGTTCGCAGGCAACCGTTGGAAAAATAATTGACGATCAGCGGATCCGACTAATGGCTCGCAATGCAGACATTAACATTTCATTTCGCTGGTTAATCGGTACCGGGGTATCCACACGGAACAATTAATACTTTCCTGTTGGCCGAGTTAATTCGTCGCGGATGCCGACAGACGAGACATGTATTTACAACTGGAAATACTCCTACGCTAGTTGAACGACCTGAAGGGTTAATCAGGAGTTGAAGATCTAATGAGGATCACTATGGTGTAATTATTTAGAAATTTCTCGGGACAGACAGAAAGTTGTAAATTGGTAAAATATATGAGAAAGTCGTCGTATTTAAAAAGTTCTACGGTGTTTAAAAAATGTCTAAAAAAATGTTTAAAGAGAAGCTTGCCCTTAGAAATAACCTCTCGAATATTGATCTGTGATTTTTTGTTGCACTAGTGCGATGGTAGCGAAATTATTAAATTTCAACAGAAAAATGAAGCTTGTGTTTCATACACGGGTTTCAATAGAACAGACTGTTTGAGAAAAGTAAGTTGGAGGGTTTGAAAGTAGAGAGTTCACCCTGTAATATGAATACAGATGGTATTTTGTAACAACGTTTTACAGGAAATTCCGGGAATTCAAAAGTAAGAGGGTGTTTCGACTGACGTGTCTGATCATGGCGCACCGTATCTACTTTGCTCAACGATCAGACCACGCGCAACGTACAAGTGAATTCCATAAAAAGTTTAACAATTTTCCTGTAGTAGTTTAGTATTTATTTAATCTTATGGAGTAGTGCATTATCGTTAGTAACCTCTAAATATTAATAATAAATGTATATCTCAACGACCGAGTATTTAGTTTAAGAATTTATTGTCTCGAAGGAACGTGAAAACAACGAGTCTCTTTGTCAGTGTAAAAACGGGATAAAGAGAACGAGCGTCCTGGAACGGGCGAAGCGCTCTCTGAAATTCATTATATCTTTATTTACAACTTCCTCGAACGACTGCAGCGATTTATTTTCCGCCGAAAACCGGCAGTCTATTCATTTTTACGATCGCAACGCGGTATTCGAGCAAACTGCCCATTTGTTTATGCTTTTCACTGTCACGATTCGCGTAAGCGTGCTTGTTTTATTGACCGTAACTAACTGTTTACCCCCGTGTTTACAATTTCTGTATCACAGTTCGTGCACCGGTACAGAAATCCGATATTGCACCCACCGTAGTTGCCTACAATAAATTAAAATGTTGAACTTTCGTTTGTTTTCGAGTGTACGTATTTCCATGTAGCAAATGTGAGGGCGTTGCGCGCACCGTTGATTAAAACTGTTACTGCTTCCGCCAACTCTGTTTACGCTAGAAAGGATAGCCGTTAAACCTTTGTTTGTTCACAATATAAAAATGTAAGTGTTAGCTTTAAAGAGAAGCATACTCCTTTTATTATTTTATTATTATTTTAGACGTTTCTTATCCCTGGGAAATGTTATTTCTTATTAGGTGAATCAATTTTCACGAATCAATTTCATGAATCAGTTTTCAATATTTTGCAAGAATGTGTAAAAACAAAACCTTGGTTATAGTGTTAAATAAATAAATATTACGTTAATTTTAAAGTGTGCTATCTTTTTGTCTCGGAGTGTAGGTGAAGCTAGAAAAGTGGGTCGTCGTCACGAGAAATTTGTGTTTCGTCACAATAGGACCACAAGGGCCCAAAGACTGGGTCTCCAGATAAGAATATAGGTTTGTGGGACTACTAGGCTAATACCTTTCACGTAACACTTTTTTGTCCTATGTTGTCTTTAAACTATAATTGAAGATCTTTATGCATTTAGTGCACAGTGAAACACAAAGGAAAATGTACATTTTAATAATGCTGTCTTTGCATTGTAATTACTAGACTGTGGATTTTTATGCAAAATAAAAATTGTTAGTATCTATTACAATTAGTTAGTATTTATTACAAGAATTATTTCTTTTCTCAATAAGTTTATAGCATTCTCATCAAAATAATATTAGAAAATTGTTAACTTTTGCTAAGTTTATTTGGTATTTTTACGGATGTGTGTCAGATAATTGGTGAGACCAATTATATAACCAATTTCTACGAGATATTCAACAAATATATACATAACTTGTATGAATCTACAAAGTACATTATCTAAAATTGTGTTACCCAAATAAAACAGTTGCAACAAGCAACGTTTACTATTTCTTTTTTTCGGAATTCCAACAAAACCATTTTTCCACAATCTTCTTGTCATCTGGTAAACTAATCCTTCTAGCTTGACAGAAAAATCGAGGTCAATTTATAGAACAGTTATTCTGTTTTAAAGTATGTACTATTAATTATATGACTGAGAGCACTAAGATTTAAAAATATATTTGTCACCGATGTTTCTCAGGGTGCAGTCGACATCAGGATACCGATGCGTATCTAGCGTGGCACGCATGTTCACAGACGATGGGATACGTATCGTCCGTTGGTTATAATATCAAACTGCCCGCGGTTTTGTTCTAGCAAACAATGCGTCGCGAATCAACGCGTGGGCGATGAATGGACGAAGCCGTATCCGTGAGCAGATCTGTGCGGTGGTAATTCGAAACATGTAATAACGACGCGCATTTAATATTCCACGGAGAATAGAACCACGGGTGCACGAACAGCATAGAAATTAATTGAAATTCTTGCTTAAGATTAAGGAACTCGGCTAGCAAGTGCCACGAGCGACAACAATTCTATTTGGTATAATCACGAATGAAATGAAAATTAAACTTCTCCGCATACGCAAAAACCTGCTAATTGTATTAAAATCCGCAGACCAATTTTTCCGAAATTTCTATCTTTTTATTCATAAAATACTATTGCAATCTATAGATTTATTACTAGACTGCGAATATTTATTCACAATAAAAATGATTTGCATCAATTGCAAGAAACAAGAGCTAAATAGACAAATACAAATGTATTTCTTGTTTTATTAATTGAAATAAGTTAGTACTAATAATTTAGCATTGTTAAATTCTTTTAACCAGTCCACTGTTTTAAATTGCATTTATTTCTTCTTGCCCAATATTTTAAGAGAAGAATCTATTTTCGCAGAGAGTGAATGTGCTTATTTATGTTGGCTCGATCTGCAATTAAACACTACCTGTTGTTAAGCAACAACCTAACAATTACAGCGACAAAAATTCTCTAAGGCAGTGCAACTTTCGCCACTAATGCATAACACCGCCACGGGGATTGCCTAATAAGGGTGCGCAAGGATAGTTAATGGCCCTCTTTTGCCCATTAGAGTTCCTTTCTTAAACGTGCCTAATTGACGGCGAAGTGTGAAAGCTCGCAAGCCCGTCTGCTATTGCTACCATCTCGTTCGTTTATCTTCATATCCCATATTATGCAATATCAGTAACGTGCGCGATTAGTAGAACACCGTTCCAACGATTCTAGGTACTCACGGGTTAACGACTTATGGGTGCAGCGAATCGTTGCAGATATAATCAAGTGCTTATGTCTTCCAGCTCTGAAAATGCTAATCGAATTACTACCTTCGACTCTTTTCCTATTTCGAGAAGAACTATAAATATCGAACACAAAGCTATTTAATCTCTTAATAATTTTAATGAAATTTTAGTATCAAACTATACTGTTGGTTTCAGTAGCTCGTTTAAATAAAATTTATGGATTAACATTTTTGATAAAATTTTCAACGTGTATACAACTTTCTAAATATTTTAATATTTCTTAAGCAGCTACATATCGCTCATGCACAAAAAAAAAGAGTGATAGAACTCAAAATATATATCTAATAAAAGTATAATAATACATATATAAATTGTAGTGTACTTTATATATAACTAATGTATATGAAAATCAAACGAATAGATACTCGGATACAAGTAATGGTTACATAAATAAGAACAGATTATTTCTAAGTTGGTGATATACAATTAAAAAAAAATTGACGACTTTAGGTAATTTTCAAATGGCTTTCTTGTAAAATTTCCTCTCTTGTCTTATGTCACTTTTCTTATGAATGAACGAATATCGTCCCGTAAACTAATCAGTCTAGCTCGGCAGAAAAGCAGAAGTCGTTTAGTCGATTTATAAAAATGTTTTTCGGATTTAAAGTATGTGGCATCAATTATGAATTCCGACTGTAATTGAAATTTCTGTCTAAAATTTTAAGGGTAGCATCTTCATTAACAAGATTTTTTCAAGCCAGTAAACCGAACTCCTCAAAGTATCAAGACCTCTATTCTCACAGATTGGATAAAACGAACGGGCATATTGGTGATCAATGTTCCTATTTTAGGCAAAAGTAGCCGAAGTGATGGTACTTCGGGGATCGATATACATAGTGGTCCCGATCGACGGCTAAGGTTCGCAGGATCTCGTGTGTCCTTCAGGTCGAGTGACACCGGAGAAGAGGATCGTTTCTCTTCGAGGATCGTGCAGACACGGTCCGACAGCTCCTGTGAGAGAAGAATCGTCGTGAGAGCGATTTTCGCATTAATCGGATATCGTGTTGCGCATCTTTCATCTCGCGAATCAAATCGCTCTAGATCCGTCACAGGATCTTGCGAACGATCGATGCTTTGACGTCAGCATCCAGTTGTAATAGGAATACGGATTCGGAGTATTATACAATGGCAGTCGTGCATGTATACCTTGCTACAACATTGATTCATCAATTAACCATGAACCGATCAATTCCATATTCATATCTGACGGTCTAGATCCACTCGTTAATATTCACAGTGTTTGCCAACACTGGAAACGATTATATGAAAATTTATATGCGATTCTATCTCGTGAACTTGACACACTTGATTCATAAAAGAGAATAAAATGTTCGTAATAGCTGTACCATTATTTAAAATATTGTTTACATTATTTGATATGTCGGTATCCAATCAATTATTAAACATTTAAGGATTGCATCAGATATTATATCAATTTCATATCTACCAAATCTAAGAAATCCCAGTAAATGTAAATATTCTAGGTCAACAAAAAAGTTTGATTTTCGAGTTAAAATAGCTCCGAGTTGCAAAGGGTTAAAATGAAATGAAACTTATTTAGACTACGGATTTTTATGCATTTATGAAGAAATTAACTGGATGACATATGAAACAGCGAAAAATGTAAAAAATCTAAGATTATTATTATGTTGTGGTCAACGTAAAAAGACTATTAAGGGATGAAATTAATGTTTACGTAACTGCAGTAAAAATTGAATTTTTTGGTCGTTCACGGTCTTCATTTATGAGATAAACGATAAACCTGTAGATTATAATAGTATGGCTTGATTAAAACACTTTCATTCTGAAGTCCAACATTTCGTATGCAACTACTTAATAAAATTAAAAACACTATGAAAATATTCGTCTCACAAGTAGTCAGAGGAAGTATATAAACAATTTCCCAACATTAATATCGCCGTATCTGAATAATCGATGTGTCAACCTATCGCGGCGATCAAATCCAGTATAATTACACACTGCAACATGTAGCAAACAGTCCGATGTAGTTACACGATTTTTTATGTGTCGTCCTTCGATTGCATAATGCGTCGACAAGTACTGGAATCAATGATTACACGCGCAAATGGAAACTTCGTTTAGGTTCCCGTACGAACGGCGTCGATAGGGAATTACTCATTGCTGATTGGTATCTTATAATCGCTGCACCGTGCGCCGGCAATCGAAGGGAACTGGTTTCCTGTCTAAACTAAGGAACGATAGAGTTCAATCGACCACAACCGTTAAGCCACCAACCCGGCAGAAAATTCTTTCCTTTTTCTCCGATCTCCAATGCTGCGAAAGAAACTGCCCGACCGAAGTTCCTTGCCGAGACACATTGCTACAATGAGACAACCTTTCCTGGCCGGGAGACGTTGCACAGTGGTCTATTTCAACGATCTAACTAATGATCCACATGTCGAAGATCGCATTAGAATTCGATAATAATATGTCCATTTAGCCAGGAAATGTAAAGATTATTGTAAAATATAATCTACAACGATATATTAATAGTATCTAAAAATGTAGTTCACTTCGTTTATTTATTTAATGATATCAATGCTATTTAAAAATATGTATTGTTATCTTCCACTATTGAACGTTGAATTTTTTTGTCTAGATTATTTTTGTTCCGCTAAATCATGAAAATCGCCCACTGCGCTTGTGAGATAATCCGGAAAGTAAAGGTTTCGAATAAAAGTTCATCGAAATTCAGTCATTTACAAATCCCGATAGAGAAAAACTGCAAAACATTTTTGTTTTGATAAAACATTCTGGTCACCTGCAATTTTTAAATGCCACCGTGTATTTTTTATTACACAGTATCTTAAAATAATGCTGAAATAGTTATGACCCGCTCGATTGGCATTTGCGCCCACTGTGCGCTGCAACGACATGCAACAGGTCATCGGGGCACGTTCTCGCATCCTTCCCAGCTAATCCCACTACGATCTCCAGAAAATTGAAGCATCTGTTAAGTTGTCCTGTTGCAATGCAAACCTTCTTTCATATTTTCCAAATGTAAATTACAGAAAAATAAATTACAGACATTGCTCTTTATGACGGGCTTTGTGAATGTACTTGTGAAGAAATTTTTTTAATCGAATAATAACACTGCTTACAAAGTGGATCATTAGTCGTAATTCTTTCTGGTGTACATAATTAGTGAATGTTTTTATCCAAGCAATTTTGAATTTACTTAAATCACTGTTACGAGATCTTCATTTTATAAAAGCAACTGTTACGAGATCTTCATTTCATAGAACGACTGTAGGCGGTTTCCAATTAATCTTAGACACTGCAGTTTAGAACGTCCCGGCGTTTTAAGGAAAAATAACTTAAGTCATCGTACAATAAGATAACCGAAAAGTGAATTATGACCTCGGTTTCGTGACAGTCTGCGGAACACCACGTGTTGAACGAATTATATAAAATCAATTTCCCCGACACCGTGCGACTGAATGAAACGGTCGATGTCCGCGCGCCTGAGAGCAACACGTAGCGTAACTACCTGCGTGAGTATGTGTGACGAAAGTGGTACACGGTTCCTGTGCCGCCGAGGAATACTAGTGCGAAACAGTAGTGCAATAAAATGCGACGGTGTTGCGGTAATGTCGATATTATCTCCATGCACACTTTGCTACTCCAATGGAGTAAACATGAAATGAATAAGTTGAAGATTTAGACTGCAACACTGAAAATGTTGCCAATCAACGTAACAAAGACAACGAAAGAAAAATCACTCTCAACTATAATCCTTCAAGAACGACATTGGTACACCGTCCTGACTCTGAGAAATATTTCGAAAATGATTATGGTAGAGATGTCTGTATTACAATATCTGTGTATCTCTAATAACCACATTCTATTTTGTAATTTTTATATTCTGTTTTGATTTATATTATCTTTCAGATTTTCTATTAAAAAGAAAAATGATGTTGTGTTTCTATGCATTATTGATCGCCTTCGAGAATTTGAAAATGGCTCGGGAAAATATCTTGATAAGCTGAAGATAACATAACATATACACACATTCTTAAATGCTCTGAATACTTCTGTCGTTTTTAATTGTGCCAACTCGTTTTTTAACCAATCTAATAATAATAAAGAAATTGATATATTGAACGATGCACTTTTAATGCACCTGTGCAATATTAATGAATTTTTGTTGAAATTATGAGAGTTGTTTTTTTTTTTACTTTTCGTCGAGTATTTGACCTTCTCTGCCCGCAGAGTAACATAAAGGTCAAAGAGTCTCACATTTGAATTACCACGTTTTCTTACGGAGGAGGATTTGACGAACTGCGTGGGCGTATAGAATATCCCAGTCTGCGATAAAGCCGACGGGAACAGAGAGAAAGAGAAAAAGAGAGAGGATCTAGGCGAGTCGAAAGGACTTCCGGCGTCCGCCACCCGGAACATGATAGTTGCTCGAGCGAGAACGCGAGCTGCCCTCGCTATAACCGAAGAAGAACTCGCTACAACTGAAGAAGAGCGGCGAGAGAGCAGCCGCGTTTCACGTTGAAACGATCAGATGACCACGCAATCCACTAACGAGCATTTCACCTATTCATCGTGGAACGTCGACGACAATGCCGAGCATTTTTCCACTAACAATTTCTAGTGTCAACCGTACGCGAGCGGAACGATCGAGCGATTTTCCGCTGAAGGAATGTCTCCTGCTGAGCGATCACACGCCAGTATTTTTTGAAGAGAGACTCTCTTTCTTTCCCTCTCTCACTCTCCTTCTAGGAATCTTTCACAGCGGAAATCCATAGGATGACCTTAATCGAGGCGAATAGTTCGATAGTAATGTGTCCGTAGTGGGTTTACGATTATTAGAGGTCACTTCAAGGTCGCAGTGCCGGATGTCTGCGGGTTAAAGTAGCGTTATTGCTGCGACAGATGGTAAAGTATAGTCACTTCTATCAAAACGTAGCGCTGAAACTGCAGTGACTCCTATAAAAATATTATGACTAGAGTCGTTAGATGAATGGAGGGAGTACGAATTGAGGGAAAAAAGTTACCCAATCTCTGCCAGTACCGGAAGCATGCGCGACAAAGACAAAACACGTCACGTGTCACGCGTCGTGGAAAGGGAAGGTAGAATGGGGACGTAAGTCTTAATCTGGCGACTCTGGACTATACTGTGGATTTTATACATTTATGACAAAACTGTGAACACATTAGAATAATTTCAAAATACTGTTGGATTACTTCCAGCTAGCTGAAATTATTCAGAAAAGAAATAAATGTCTACGTAGCTCCCATATCCGGCACTTAATGCAATTTTCTTTTCTCATAAAAATAGCCCGATAATGACTCAGCCAAGCAACTAGAATCTATCGCAACCGAGGGGAATCCGATTCATGCGAGTCCAGCTCGCAGTATCTCCGATATCCCGTGCCTGAACGGGAACCACAACCGGAAGGCCTTGCAAAGGTGCTACAGGTGTTCGTGTATTCAGATAACCGTGCGTTTACCATTTGAACACGATAACTTCAATGGAGTACGGGGAAGAGCGGGAAAAATATCGCCGCAGGCCGATGTCCAATTCCAGCTGGCTTTAGATCCTGTCTTGCCTCAGCCCGTGACCATGCGAGGGGTTTAAGGAGATTAGACCGGAGTAGAAAGATGATAGTAGCTACCCGAGATTATTCTAGTCTCCCTTCTGGAGCCGTTTCACGTGTCTCTGCCGAGGGGCTGTGTCCGATTGCAGACAATTTTGCTTGTCTGAGTAAACGAGATGGAGATCAGGAAATGAATGGGTTTGCGGAAATGACAGTGAATCATAAGAACTATGGAAAATAGTTCTGAGTGTCAAGGATTAACCCTTTGCACTCGGAGCTATTTTAACTCGAAAATCAAACGTTTCTTCTGACTTAGAATATTTCCATTCTCTATGATTTTGTTTTTAAATTGATAGATATGAAATTGATGTAATACCTCATACAAGACTTAAATGTTTAGTAATTGGTTAGATACCGACATATCTGATAATGTAAACAATATTTTTAATAATAGTACAGCACTCTTTAGTGACGCCTCTCGAGTGCTAATGATTAAATTGTTCTAGGTAGTTTGTGTTTAATTTTTCTAGGGCCTGAAGATTTGTAGTGGGTCCTAAGTAAGCGCCTAGGACCTACGGTGCCTATCGCATGATCTTCTCGTTCCCCTTACGGCGTTCTATTAGCCATCTGCTTTTCCACCTGGTTTTTCACGACGCCCTTCCTCTCACCGGCGGAAATTGGTCTGTTCTCTTTAGTCTTGACTTTAAAACCAGTCTTCGTGGATTAAAAGCAAGTTCTGATTCTCTTAAAGCTTTATCGTGAGAATTAGATAGGTACTATGTCTGGGATGTTCATTGGATAATCCCTCTCTAAATTTAGAAAAATCTGTTGGCCATTTTGTGACTTTCACACAGTGCTCTTCTCTCTGGTGTCTCTTAAAAATTTGTCTATAAACCAACTGCTATGACTAAGCTTCCCATAATTCTCCTCTGGTCACGTAGATGCCTAATCTTCCCATGTTCCCGACCAAGTCATCTCCGAATCGTTTCCCGAGGATTGTATTTTTAGAGCCAACACGTTCGCGCGGATTACGTATCGACACGAGATAACGCGTTTCCCCATGTTTCATAACTCTTTGGCAAAATCCTTGCAGTCGTGTATACCATAATGCCTTGGTACAAAATTATTGGATCTTTATAGGAAAAACAATAAATTTATTAGAACGAAATAGCAGATTTATTTTGTTCTGTATTATGAAATACATTCCAATAGAAATAATGAATTTATGTCCCAAGGGAGCTACCACCTGGACCGCGACGTGAGCTGATCGATAATTCTCCCCGAAACGAATAAATCAAAAATATCTTTCTTACTATCATTGTACACGAAAATGGCGTTTTCCGAGGTATGCGATTCTCACTTCTTTAAGATCCCCCGTATCAAATAAGGAAAATAGTGACAGGAATTAATACTGGTAGGGAAGAAGGAACTCTGCTGCAAGGCGTTCTAATGATTAACCGTTCTAATGACACCGATCTATGTTAAACACCGTACATCATCCGCATGACATCCTGCAGATCCCGGCGTCGTGTTCGCCGCGAACACGCGAACCATGACCTGTCCTCGATAGGTCGATGACTAGTGAAAAAGAAAAAACAGAATGACCGTATCTTATCGTGGGAACAAACAATCTCTGAAAAAATATTGACGTGTTCTTGATATCATCTTTGTATCTACAATAAAACAGCTCGTGTACATATACAGGGTGTCCCAAAATTCGTGTAACTCCTGGAAATGGGAGGTACCTTGGGTCATTTGAAGCAATATTTTCCTTTACAAAAATGGCGTCCGCGGCTTTGTTTAGTACTTATTAACGATAAACACGAACCAATCAGAACGCGGCTATAGCGAACTGAATCCGACTCGGCGACAGGTTCCGCTAAGCGTGGCATAGCCGTTGGCCGAGCCAGAATCAATCCGCTGTAACAACGCTGTGATTGGTCCGTGTTTTTCATTAATAACTCCTAAACAAAGCTGAGAAAGCCATTTTTGTAAAGGAAAATGTCGCTTCAAATGACCCAAGGAACCTCCCATTTCCAGGAGTTACACGAATTTTGGGACACCCTGTATATTATTATTATGTAACCCGTAGCAGTCGAGAGGTGACTCAGAGAGAGAGGCACCACTAAAAATTGCTGTACCATTAGTCACAATATTGTTTACATTATTAATCATGTTGGTATCTCATCAATTACTGCACATTTAAGTATTGTATGAAGTATTGTGTCAGTTTGATATTCAAAAAATGAAATACAATGGAATTATTCTAGGTCAGACGAAATGTTTAATTTTCAAATTAAAATAACTCCGACTGCAAACGGTTAATCTCGTATAAAATCAGAAATACCTGGTCAATCTCATAATATTCACTATGCTCCTCCTCTCAGTAAAGAAACAATAAAGAATTTATTACTGTCTTAAGAAATGGGAAGTGACCTCGTATTAAATAAAAAACAAAATTCTTACGTTCTTCGGTACTCTTTCCGCTTTATCCAGGGGAATTTGTATTCGTTAAACATTTTTCCCGTTTAATAGCTACGTTCCATAAATGTGTAGAAATGTATTTCGCGTAAATACTAATCAGTAAAATATTACTTTGCTTATCTGAGCATGTTCACAAGCTATGTTCACTAGCCACCGGCTGCTGTTGTTAGTTTCGATAATAGCAATCAATGTTCGGAAAACTTAATCAAACAATTTCGACCCAAACACTCAGTTACATAGTCAATCTATCTACGTTGGGATAGTAGAAACTCAATTATGAGTGCACAAAGCAGACGCTGAGTATAATTTCTCGAACAAGTTAACACTGAACCTACAGAGCCTTTAAAATACCTGACCCCTTATAAAAATGACAAGATTGATTATATTTAGTCACTTTGTGAAGCTTCTATAGTAATATCTGCTCCACTAAAGATATCTATACAATCATTTCTTATAAAATTATTTTTATTATAGCAATAATCATGACCAGTGATGGTAGAGTTAATGTTAAAGGCAACTTCATCCTCAATAACAGCTAGCCTGCAGATCGTTAAGCTAAACAAAAATTTTATATGTTGCTCTAGCACATCACGTCTGCGAACTGTCAGACTTCATTGTATCCATTCATCAAAAACGCTGAGAAAAAACTTTATACTGTTAGTAGACTGTGAGTTTGATCCTGTCGAAACATCGACAATTGACCTCTAAGAAACGATTAAAAAACGAAGAAAAAACGTTGGAGAGTCGTCGAAACCGAGATAGAACGTCGGAGACAGATTATCCGGGAGCCGATCATGGGGCTAAACGGCTCGTAAAGTTAAATGCCGCGGGAGGTGTAAAAGATATGGAACTGTCTCTTCGAAAATGCCGCGAACCGGACAGGCTTAAACAAGTGCCTCGTTAAATCAACCCGTTTATCGTCAGCAAACGAGACAAAGTTCCATTGCGCGTGCACCTTGAAGAAACCCCGGCGAAAGAACATTACGAGCGCTTTACGCGATAGACCGCGCCTTTAAACCCTTTCATAACGCGAAATCCGCATTGATGACTGTAAAAACGAGAACGTGGCGCCTCTCGCAACGATAAAACACAATTCGTGATATTTACGCAATCTCCAACTTTCAAAGCTAATGTGCATTTCATTGGGCACAATCTATCAGTCTTGTAAACACCATCTCTTATTCGGACAAACGCGTAGACCAATGTTAAGTATATGATAAATCGATGCTTGTTTACAAATTTCGTACGTTTACAACATTCTCTAGTGTGCATAATGAAAAAATTATAATTACATTCATTTTTCTATATTGAGTAAATGCTCGATTTTCAATGGTTTCAAAAGTATAGTTGCTGTTTGTCAGAAAATCTTCGATCACACACACACACACACATAAAATGCTACATTGATACTAGTCTAATAATTTTGTATTTTTATAGCATCCTCCGACATGCGGAATGAAATTGTTAAACCTCTTGAATTAGATAATCATTTATAAGATTTCTCAGTGGCGCAAACAATTATAAGTTTTTGAGGTTGTCGACAAATGTGTTGCTCAAGTTTGTTGATTTCAAACCTGCGAAAGGAAGCTGCATAAAAAATGATTAAATGATACAATCTTCCATTATTGTAACAAGACATGTTGCATTTTGAACAACATCGACGAACGATTAGAGAGGATACGACGAAGATAAAATTATTCCAAGAATATAAATTGCAAAGTATTAGGAACAGTTTCCTACGCGAACTATTGCATCCTCTTTCATGTTTCGTATAATTCGCGACGGGGATCGCGGCTGTACAGTTACAGAAACGCGATTATCCGGTCGGCTTCTCACGAATGATCCCGAAAGCAAGGTTCGCCGGGTAATTAGCGAGAAAATGTGGTTATTTTGCATACTAGGGATCGCGCCGCATACGGAGAACAATTCGAGAGCACGTAGCGAGACATTGCCGTGTAAACCGCGAAAGATTCGACGTCGTTGAACTTCCGGTTCATCTATTGCACGGTATACTATTTTTCATGGACACCGTTACACGTGAGAAAAGCCGGCATCCAGTTTTTCTCGGGCGCAGCGAGAGACAGAGAGAGAAATGAAAAATACATGAACGTTCGGGGGAAAAATATTTTTCATCGTTGAATATGACCCATATGTACTCGTATACATACTTAGACGCCTGCATAAATCACTTTGCACAAGTTATTGCACCGCTCATAATGGCAAACTCACGATAAGGATTATTTATCGCCACCTTGCGCAACGAGCTTGCATTACATTATTACATTATCATTCTTTTTTAACCAGGAACGATAATAATTTTTAATCTTTCGGCGAGAGGTGTTGTCTTCTTCGTCTGTAGAGATAATGTTCCCGTGTACTAGGTGTGATCAAATTAATTCGTGGCTTTTCCTTCCTGAATTTATTGCGTTTTCATAAACAACTAAATTATCTGAAACAGTCTCCATCACTGTTTACGCATTTACTGCATCTTACAAATAATTAATACAATGTAATTAATACAATGATTAAAAGAGTCGAAATAAAAAATGTTAGTCTCATAGTTAATTCATTAATAACTAAGAATAATTAATAAGAAGCCACAAATTAATTTATACAACTAATACTTGTGCTGCATTGCATTTGACACCGATCTATCTGTTCGTCTAAATCGTAACCGACGATTTTGTTACGCAAATTAATTTTGCAAATGAATCCTCGAAACCATTAAATATCAAGCATAATCTCAATAACGAAAAAGAACGCGATAAGAGTTATTTCATCCTGAGCACTAAAGATGGACATAAAGTACATCATTCTTAAATTAGGTTTGACACGGATCGATACGTTCAATGCACTACATACATTATATCGTTTCTCCGAATGATCGGCAATTTTCTCACGAATGGCGGCAAAAGGTGACTCTCGAACCCGTGGGATACCATGGGACATCGTCCCCTCGACTCTCCATTTGGTCTCCTAGGGTTATTACCAGGCAAGACAACCATCTGTAATTGGTCCGAATGCCGAGCGTGCGAGCGAATCACGTGTCGTGTGTATATCCGCGACCGAGACCGAGTCGTACTCGTTTTCCGTGCTAGACAGTGCACACTCCCGTTTCCGTTTTCATACGCCGGATGTTGAACTCCCAGGGAACCATCCTGCCACGGGTAAACACCGATCCACCGACTAGAACGTCCGTCGCTCACCTTTTTTCACCGCTCCTCCCGCGATCTTTCTTTTTCCTCTCTTTTTATTCGGGGAAAATCCGTTTTTTGGCAGTCTTTGTCTGGTCCAGCGGTTCTCAATCACGTCACAAATAATAAGAACGTGGTAAAATATTATAAAAGATTGTCGTAAAGGTTGCGACACATTAACGCATTATTTCTGTTTATAAACAAACTTTTTCATGAGCATTAGACTCAACAAATCGTGTCACTGTAATTGTGCCAAGAAAAGACTGAAAATATTAATTATAGATATTATATTATATATTATATGTATAAGTATATTATAAATTTAATTTTCGCATAAATCGTCTTGACTGTATAAGTACCAACCGAGTTTTCGCAGTAAAAATTTAAATATAAAGATTTGGTAACTAATGGGTTTCTTTTGAAATAAGTATTGTAATTCGTATGCCGAGGAAGGCGGTCCGTCGTTAAATAGAGGAAGTTTAAATTTTGTAGACCAGTTTCTAACCGCAGTACGTGAATAAAAACTGACTCCCTTTTTACCCACGGTAAAAATAAGCCTTAATGGCTCCAACACTTTTGTTAATACCTAGCATAGTATCTGTTTTCGCCTGGAAAAGTTCTCTGACCACAATGCGACCGTAACTTTAGACACGGCGTTCACGCGTTCCGGAAATATATGTTTACACGTATCTAGCAGCTTAATTTTCTCTGGGGACGTCGAACGCTGCTTCGAACAATTTCCTCTGTGACTACCGATCTGTGGCTGTAGAATCGTGTTTTACGCTTTATAAGACCCCAATAGCTTCGCATTTGCATTTAGATAAGAGAACATTTGTAGCTGTTCTCAATAAAGATCGATATCTTGCACGGAATTCAAAAATATCGAGAATTAATTGCATCCTCCTATAACCTATGTTTAAATCAAGTTTATAATGCAAATTAAATTTTAGTAGAATTAACTTTACAGTCATTATGCATTTGCAAATACCGAGGCTACAATTTGCACACTATCTCACGTATGCTCCATTTGCATGATGTATTTCCGAAAAAATCAAAATAAATTAATGCTTTCCCGGCGATGAGGTTTCTTGTTATTCAAATAAGATAAAAATCTTCTCAGATGTTCCTTAACATACGCGTTTTCTTCTAATTTACAAATTTACGGACGCTATAAGTACACAAGAATCAACTGCCAACCAACAAAAAGCACGCAAAAAGAATTAATCCAAACAAATTATTATATAAATTTAAAATTTTCAGAAAAATGTGATCTGTGTGTAAAATATCACAGTAATTAATTCTCAGAGAAAATTGAATCGACTCGTACAGATTTAAGATCGCTTGATCCCCTCATCCTGCTCATCTGGACGAGTGTCGACGTTTCGATAAACAATCTCGTTTTTATCATGACCGTGATCACCAAACGAACTGCTCTGGTATGCGAAAAGCTGTGTATTAAAGTACAACATCCGGAAGTGAAATTAATTCACCCATGGCGAAGTGAACCTAGCATAGATTATCCAAGAACGTCCACGATCAACACGAGCAAAATCTTCCAGCAACGATCTTCATAAACTAGTTGCACGATGCGATTAACCGTGAGTTCGGCTCGATCGCAAATATTCAGTGGCGCTGGCGAAGGAGATTATCGTTTTCATGCTAAATGCACCGAGAACTAAAAGCAATTGGAACTTATGTGTTGCATTATGAGAATTTCACGATGTTGGAGTAGCATTTACTGGGATCATCCGCGATTGTTACAATAATATGTGCTTGAATAAAGGAATCAAACAATAATTCCTCACGAAAACATCATTATACAATAATTTCAAGAATTGTTAATGTGCTGATACGTGTTGCCTTATAAAAATTACGAAATTAAATTCACTTAAATCTGTCGCAATTTTTGCAATAATATATGCTTGAATACAGCTATTTATTCAATAATTTTTCATAGGAGCATCTACACGATAATTTTAATTTAAGTTGTTAATAAAGCATAAAATTTGTAGGATGGTGACACCAAAAAATGTTCCAATCGAGTTCACATCGATTTTTTTAACATTCTTAAAACATGTGCTTCAACCGGAGAATGTATTTAATAATTTCTCATGGAAGCTCGTTTATAATTTCACGAACGGTGAAATAAAAGTTTCAAACCCGGTTATTTGATCAGGCCTGGTATGTTCTGTGTTAAACAATATTTCCTCCCTCACGAGTGCATCGATCGAGATCGAAACGAATAGTGGTCACGATTCTGCAATCGTCTCATTGATTGGTCGCTCGCTAGACTGAAACAGGACTCGCCTGCCGTCGACTAGTCACATGATATCGCGGGAATGGCGGTGCTATTATAAGCAGAACGTCGTAATTACAGGGAGGAAACGTTGCATTTCTACTTCAAGGAAAAATGCTCGGCATTAGAGCCGACATTAAGAAACACGAGAATTTATTACTTCGTAATGCAATCAAATATTCTACGCCAAAAATAACAATCATTCTCAAAGAACGATCCAAATATGACGTCTCTCTCTATATCTTATATTAAAAATCTACATTCCCTCTTCGTCAATAAGTCATCATCGGACAATGAAGAATTACATGAAAGTTCTACAAAATACAATAATATTGAAGGATATTGCATTCGTTTTGGCAACCCACGCTAAAATTATATTATAAATAATGATTTTATTTTGTTGAAGTATATGATTGGAATGGATTTGCTTTTTAATTAAAAGCTATCACATTCTACCCACTCGCGCCACGTGCCGATCGTTATTTCGATTGTCGATCATTATTTCGACTGGTGACACATACTGTTGCATACTATTACACATTATTGAATATGGCAACAATTCTTGGATTATCAGTTCCTTCCAGAACTGTTTTATTTCAACATATTTAATGCCGATTAAACCCTCGGGACGTGATGCTGACACATATTGGCTTACACTAAGTTTTGCACTAAACGGTACAAATGGCACAAGTACAATGGCAAAAGTACAAAACGGCACAAATGGTCCAAGTATCTATAATCTTCTCCAAGAAAATAACGAAGTTCACTATAGCACAAGGATCAAGATAGAAAGAACATCGGTGCTCTTCAGTTTCCTTCGGGAAACTGGCTGCGGTTTGTAACAAGTCCGCGGTACGATTTCATTGGCTGGTAAGGGAAACCTGCTATTCGCGGCGTCGCATTCTCTTGCCAGGCCAAATTGATGTGTCATTGTCGATTCCCGATGCGGCACAATGCGCCGCAACGTAACACGCCATTACGCTTGGAAAACAAGTACACTACCCTGTCGTATGAGCGCACACACGCGCGCGTGCCGACGCGTACGATGTAAAAGAGGGAGAGAAAGAGGAATAAAGGAAGACAGACTTGGAAAGCTGGAGAAGAAGAAGAAGAGAGCGAGAGAGAAAGATGGGGAGCGTTAAGGTACCGCTATGCACCGTCAGGAAAGTCTTCGAGCCGGCGAGTGCAACGGCCTTTACCTGGCTCTCACTCGGCGTGCCATCTTCCTCTAAAAGTTATAGTCCTCTCGTTCGCCAGTGTGAACAGGCCGGACCGTAACGGAACGCGATACATTATTATAAGCCGGCGGGATTTCTCCATCAGCCACTGCGTTACGACACCAAGACACCGTGTCTGCAGTCTCCAGCCGCCGGGACCCCTCGAACTTGACGCCTATGCACTCTCGTCGACCACGAAGATCGCTATCGTTCCGATCCCGATGCCGGAGGGTTTGACCGAATAGTGGACACGCTGTTTTTAAATCGTGAATTACAGCTTGAGGATCAGCAAACACGAAATTGTTCCTTTTCCTTGATCCGTATCGACTTGACACAATTTTCACATGTATCGAATGCATATCGTTTTATTCATTGTGAACTAATAGTGAAGGTAATTAGCTAACTGCGGATCTTTATGCAAAATTAACATTTTGTAAGAATTAAAAATAAGAATTAAAAAAATTAAATTAATAAATAAAATTAGTAAAAATTAACATTTTGTAAGAATTAAAAGATTGAGAATTTTAGCAAGTTGCAAACAATATAATCGAGTTCTTAAAAATTTTAACAATTTTGATGTAGTGATTCTCTTGTGCAAGTAAGGAACGAGATAAAAATGTCTTTGTTCATTTAACACTTTTAATGGACCTAATTAAATGTTCTTAAATAATTGTAGTGGGCATGATATAATATATTGATGTTCTTCAATTCTTTTTATCTTTTTACAATTACAAATTGAACCAACCCACTCTCGTCACAAATGCATAAAATCCGCAGTCTAATTATTACGTTTCTACATAGCTGGTAACAAGATATATCGTTAACATTTGTAAAAGTGTAACAAGGTTCGCCACACACTCTGTAACGCTATTATGGGGTTGTTAGTACAGTAAATCGTTCCATAATGTCAGCAATTATTACACACGTGTTCACTTCTTTTGTGGAAGCGCTTCATTCTGATGTAAATGGAGCTTGAATTTGACATTTCGAAATTCTCTGAAAGAAGGTGTGTGTATGGAATTGCGCACGTTGGCTTGTGATGCAAATTATGTTCGCCATCGTGGCGACGCCATGGAGTTATGGAGCATATGAATATCGCCGTACCGACGCCAACGGAGTGCGAAAAACTGAAAGAATATTCCTGTGAATGGCAAGATTATCTTCTGTCTTTGAGACAATGTGAAAGCTCTCGCAAAGGTGGAAAGAAACTAATCGCCGAGTAACCATTCTTGAATCCTGCACCTCTTTATAATCACGAGACTGCGGATCTTTATGCAAAGTAAAAACTTCCTAGTTTAATTGTGGGGAAGAGAACTGAAATGAAAATGTATTCCACCTTTTAATAATTTTAATAAGTCTCATAACTATTTTAGCGTTAATATTAATAAAGTATGTTGAAATGATGTAATTTATTATTTCAATATTACATATGTAGACCGTGAAACTTTTTAATAAGTAAATATATATTTTAAGAAATTTATAATTCTTAATATTAATTTTTATCAGGAAACATTTACAGAATAATTGATTATGTTCAAATATTAATAATTATTACTTATTGTTATATGTATTGTTATTAATAATTATTACTTCAAACGTTTCTGCGATGCAAGAATTTATACAGTTTCCTTTCCAGTCAAATACCCTACTATGTATGTGCCGGAGGCATTCTTCTAGGTACCCTGATCCGAAATACGACGAAAGCCGGTCCCGAGCCATTGTCTTATATCGAAATTACTGACTTATTGTTAGTCAAAAAACCGGCGTGTTTTTATTCTTCGGTCAATTTGTAGCTTTAGACTACCAAAAGCAGAATATGTTCCTATAGTTTCGAGTGGAAACTCGCCTCGTGTGTTAGCCTAAGGAAAATACAGAGACACCTCGAGGATAAGTACTAACTGAAGGCATTGCGCAACAGCAATAGGTAAACAGATATCTGCGAGTAGCACACACGTCTCGTCCATGACATTCTTTCTCGAGCTCAGAAGTTGTTCTCACGACAGAATCATAGTCGTTGCGTGCGTGGGCCGAGCTGTTCTGAATATTGAATCGATTCGAGATACTTGTCTATAACCAGATACCGTTGACGCGTGATAATAGATGCTGAAGAAGAACGATGACCGACTAACGAGCATTTCGATGAAACACCACGTGATATCAAATTGCTGTCGATATTTCACATCAATTGCAAATACCTCGCTGCTGAACGCTGTAAGGAAACACCAAATTTGTAACAAAAAGTTATGAAATCCTTCGCAACCTCTTCAATTTAATCTTTTATTAATGACTTCGAGGATAGCCTCCACCTTCTAATGACAATAGGAATCAATAGAAATTCCGTAATTTATACATATCAGAATTTAATTTTCCATCGATGAGTTTGGGGGTAGCTTTATCCTCCAACATTAAATTTCATCAGAAAAATATAAATTAGAATTAATTGGATGTATGGTCCTTTTTTAATCAGACAAGAATATGTTACCAAATATTAATTTAGAAAGAGTGGTACAGACCTTGAATTCAATTCAGAACATAACTAAATTTTGTTTTGCCAGGAAATAATGAAATTGCCTGCACGAAAATAAATTAACATAAATCTAAATAAGAGGCTTCGTGCTCGTTTCCCGGAAAGTATTAATTTCAAAGCTCCAGCGTTTTCTACTCAAGTATATTAGTTTCATTATGAACTACCCTACAATCAAAGACCAGCACGCAGCTGATTGGCTCCTAAATCATAATACGTTTAACAGGCGTAATGCAATGATTATTGCAATATACTACACACTGCTCATCAGTAAAGCGATGCAGTCTCAGATGAAGTGTGTATTCATCAGCCCAACCAATTTTGTTTATTCTATTTCACGGCATTCATACCAAACTGCTCAAACACCAATCATCGACATCACGCACATGATTGTCCTCACCTGCCTCATTCACTCTGCTCTTACAATATTCGTGTTCATTTTATCGGGCCCATTCATCTTCTTGCAACCGGTCCTGGATCCTTTATTTTCCATACGTTTTGCGCAATGTTTCAACTAGTCTATTAGCCTAGTTCTACGAGTTCTTATGTGTTTCAATTGCGTTCTAAGACGATCGAATAACATACTGTGAACACTGTGTCGTGTATATTTTTTTTTGACGGCGCACCTATGTATCAGCCGACGGTAATGCGTATCGACTGCCTATGCTTTTGATACTCTCACTTTTTCCGCGGCAAATTGGAAGTTTACACATGAGAGTCTTCTTGTGGTCAACGATGATCACTGTTAATCTGTAAGACTGCTTTCTGTGGCACTTCAAGAACACTGAAGCCTTTCAAGTACTGACCTCTAAATACTGCTGTGAGACGACGTGACAAGAGGATTTAAAAAGCCAGACTCACAATGATGATCGAAAATTGTTGTGGCAGTAGCCAGGGGTAATTGACAAGATTCTGAAGGTGCAGTTAAAATCAGGAAAATTGACAACAAGTCGAAAACCAAGATTCTAAAAGTGTAGCCAAAATTAAGAAAATTCTAAGAAGTAGCCACAGGTAATCCATAATATTCTGATCAGGAAGGTAATGACAATCATCAAGATTTTGAAGAAGTACCCAAAGATGATCAAGTACCTTCTAGTTAGGTAGCCAAAAGCAATCAAGAAGGTCCTGAAGAAGCAACCAAAGATGATCAAAGAGAATCTAATTGACTACATAGCCAAAGATGCCCAAGAAGAATTTGGGTGGGCCAGCAGCCAAAGACGACCAACAATTACAGATCAAATAGTCAAAGGTGGCAAGAGAGTGCTTAAAGAAGTAGCTGAAGATTATGATTGAATGAAGACGATCAAAAGTATCAAATTAAACAGCCAAGAATGATTAAGAGGACTCTTAGAAAATAGTGAAAGGTGATTCAGTAGTTTCTTATTGAATCAAAAAAACCAGAAAAAAGAAACAAAAAATAATTCACTATTTAAGACTTTCATCCGATGAAAAATGATATGAATAATAGATAAAAATAAAATTTAAACCTCTTCTTCCATCTTGTACCATATAATTTTCTATCATTCCGTCGCCTGTTTCCTCTAACGCATATCCTTTTGGTCAAGTTACATAGGAAAGCCAAGCCCGTTTTTCCGTTGTAAGATTATCAGGGTGGAGAAATTCGTCCAAAAAATGCTCGCGCGAACTCTTATCGTCTGCATCGCGGAACCTTTCCGGTAGTTCCCGTTTCTCAGCCTCTGATTAACATTTTTGCGGCACACACAGTCCCAGACCCCTATCGTAGTGGATCCCCATCACGTTACAGGACGATACGTGTGCGTGGGTAACAGTATCCAGAGCCACCTACTCACACCTATGTGCGGCTGTTAGTTTCCCGGTAGACAGCCACGTACCGGGCGTACCACTGTCATCGTGCTTCTTTTGCGACTATAGTACCGTTCATAATGATACGGACGACATTTCTGCGACTTTTTATGCGCGTATTATGCAGAGAAATTCCGCTATTCTATATTCGTTATCTTACACGTCGACAAAATTTTGTAGCATGGTCTGTGTGCGTCAATATCCTTGCGACTCGTAATATTCTTCGATCAAACTTTACGTGTATGCGAAGGAATGAGAAATACAATTGTTACACCCACTGTAGATTTTCAAACTATTCGAGCAATAGTATTTTACCACGCTTTCATTATGTGTAATGTTCCGATAATATTTTATGTCAATACTGGAAGGAAGGTCTCTATGCAAAATTAAAATATTTCGAAGCTGTCGCGTGGAAGAGAAGGCGACTAAAACTTTATTCCTCGGGAATTTCCAGATGTTAAATACAAAATTGCTCTCGGATTCTTCCGGGGATTCTACATTTAATAATAAAATCATGTATTTAAATATTTAATAAAATCACGAACGAGGAGAGGAAAAAGAATTGATAGACATTGAAAATGAAATTTGCTTTCACGAAGATTCTACTGTTCTACATGAAATATTGTACGTACCCAGTTTTATTATAAATGCATTAAATCTGCGGTCTAATCAATATTATACAGAGACGAATAAGAATTTTAGAACGTGGAAAATGATTCTCTCTGGTACCTACTCAATTTTTAAAGCCTTCAATGAAATTTATTTCTAAAAATTAACCGATGCGTCATGGCACGAATGCAATTCTGAGAAAATACACTGTATGGCCACGCAGTAATTATAATTCTGAAGTCCACCGACACACGGTAGTCAGCCAGTTGTAAAGACAACCGCATTATGCGCGACGTGAATCACGCGAGTAACAGTATTCGAGGACCGCAGACTTACGGTCGGGAAGGTGTCCCGTGGAATCAAGCATTCTAGAAACAGAATCGATGGAACAAGACAGCGGCATAGCGCTTTCGACGGTGAAGAACCGGATACGAGGATCGCTGTTAACCCATTTTTATACGAAGATCGAATCACTATCAACTGGCACAAATCTTGTTCCCAGACGATGTTTTATTCTCCGGTGTTGACGTCGGAAACTTTCTGCGGAGGCTTTTCTCCGTTTTAATGAAACGATGATGCGCGATTACACACGTTAGGCGAACCAAGATCCGCGTTCTCGTGACGGTAATCGCGGAAACTTTCTCAGGGTTTAGTTGGCATCCTTCTATCGCCGAAGCTTTAGCATCTGAACTCCGTTGCAACAAAGAGTATAGAGAGCTGGCTTCATGACTGCGTTACGAATCCAGATAATAACGTCTCGGATTTAGAAGGTGTCCGTGACTGGCAAACTCAAGCAAAATGATGCTGTAATGGAGAAAAATTGTTTTCTAAGCGAAATGAAGACGAGATTAGGCGTGTGTAGTTCTCCCACTGGAACCGAGGTCTTTGAGGACCAAAATCACGGCGCACATTTTTTATACTTTCCTAGGTTAAGCTAGTTTCTATATAATATAAAGACTAATTTTGTCGTGCTTTTAGACAAAAATAATGCAGATTGAAATTTTCTGGAATATTGATAATTAGCTCAACAAAATTTTAATTCAATTGATGAATCCATTTCCTTAATTTTAGCCACTGTAGACATTCAGGCACACTACAAAATATTAGTGAAATGTTGCTAATATTTGAAGGCAAGTATGCGTTCACTGGAAAGTCAAGTGAACAACTAAGATCTGTAAATAATTTTACAGCTTTAATATTTACGATTTTATCGAATACATTTACTTTAATTTTATCTAAATTAATGTATATAATAGAGTTCGCGAAGAATGTTCATTCAGTACATTTTCGTGAAATTGTTAAAAGAACATGAAAATTAATTTTCACAAACATAATTTTCATTTCTAGAACATCACAAGGTGCACAATGCACAGAAGAGTATAAATACAGAAAGGTGATTAGTATCGTCGAATAATCGAAGAAAGAGGCTCGTCAATGGCGGCGATCTTTCTCGTGGCTACGTACCTGCGACATCCATTCACAGATACACCTGTTACAAACGTACGACCGCCGTTCACACATATTTATCACGGTCGGCGTATCGTAGTAGCCACCTGCTAGGGCCACGCACACCTTATTCATTCTTGCTGCATTCGTCAGAGACCGGCGAGTACAATGCACCCGGGGCACACAAAAACCATACAGCTGACGTGTCGAACGCGTACGAATCTATCTAGATTAAACTCCGGCCTTCATCGGGAGAATTAAAATTCATTTAAAATTTCACGTTTGATTTCATCAACCCTCTGATGAACACAGTTAAGTCCGTATTATCTGGAAATTGTAAATGTTCTCATTTCAGTTCTGATCTTTTAGCCTGCAGTCTAAATTATACTTATAAGTAGACTGCGAATTATATGCAAAATAAAAATTGTTTCCGTTGATTAGAATATATACAGAAGTCAAACAGACCTTCTTCCTTTAATAATTTTGATAAGTTGAAACATTGGAGCTGTTACATTCTTTTAATTTATTATTATTACTCATTTTTATCATGAATGCATAACATTCGCTTATTAAGTTGACTAAAAAGTTCTCGTATAGTTTAATGTTTCAAGAAAAATTCCACTTCATTATACATATTGAACTTCTAGTGTTGTTATTCGAATGGTTGTTATATATTTATTCTTGTAACTAATACCATCATTATACTAAAAAGGGAAAATGATGAGGTTTTCATAGCCAATTCGAATTAAAAGGATTCACGTTGATCTCATAGAACTCGTTCAAAGTGAGATAAAAAAACAAATTTATGATACTATTATGATACTACTAAAAACCTCAATGGCCACTGCCATGAGTGGTAGATTTTCCCTGTAGAGCCGGGATGAATTCTTAATCTTTAATTATGCTTTCCTGCTTGAAGTGTATTACTATCGTTCGATTGTAAAGGAAATCAGTAATCGGGAACGCGATTAGTGAATGAGATTGGACTGATACGTTAATGAACGCATTAACAGAAATCGAAAATTGTGTTCAGAAATAGTTTCGCTCGCATGTGTGACGCGCTCGCGCTCCTTCGTAAATTGTGTCTCGCTTCGTGAAGGCCTTTGTGCAACGAACACACATCGAACGGATCGACTGAATTCTTTATGGTCGTATTTACGGCACACATTCCAGTGGATCGCGTTCGACTGGATATTAGAGCCGACCGAACGAACACCCGACAAAAGCGTGGCGAGGGCCTCTGTGTTCTATACAGTCACACTGTTCAACAAAAATTGTATAATTTATCTCTCATTATTTTTTAATTACCCATCTTTTTACCACAATTTATTACTTGTTCCATTTTATTAGATGCTTCCTCAATCTTCATGATATTCGTTAGCTGTACATGGAATTAACTATGTATGTGAAAAAAATGCTAACAGTAAAATTATTATTGTTCTTGAATTGATCCCTCTTAATTGTACTTTTTTATTATATATAATCTTGTAGATTGTCTCTATTTTTAGATTTTTATAATACAATTTTTATGGCTCAGAAAATTGGATAGAATGCTGACAATAAAATAACTATTATTCTTGAATTGCTCCTATTAATGTTTTTTTATATTATACACATTTTTGTACATTGTCTCTATGCTTAGAACACTTTGGATTTTCAGAATGCAATTTTTACGGCTGAGAAAATTGAATAGCAATTACTGCAGCTTGAAATGCAATTTAATGAAAATTTAGTATTTATTGGAGTATTGATAGACCACTCTATAAGTACTTCAAACTTTCCTACAATATAAATTGTAGAAAATGAAGAATATAGTGCCTATCAAAAACTCCAAAGGAAAGTCGCATTACTTATGAGATGATCCGATAAAATCCTCCACCAATAACTATCATACTTCTGTATCATCAGCGGCTGTAAAGAAATCCAAGAAAGATGATGCCTTCTCTAAAGCTCCGCTGTCTACTTATGTCAGAATGTAATGCTTGTATACCATACATTTAAGAACCTGGGCGTTGAGAAATTCTGAGAGGTTGTTGATCTAAGGAATACTAGAAGAGTGTTGAGGAGCAATAAAAACATATCTGAAACTTTTGATTGCCTAAGCATTCTCCAAACAAATACTTGAGCATTCATTTGGTTCTAGAAACATTACTGTGATACTGTGAAACATAAGAGTGTCTCCATAATTAATAAATAAACTTTTTATTCGTCTTCTATTTTTTGCAATTGATGCGAACCATTTTTATTTTGAATATAGACCTCTATTAATTAATATCAAAGTACCTCCAAGATAATATACACATCAAATACCAAAAATTTCAATTACCACATAAGAAACGTCCAGAAGATAGCAAGTGTATGATCGACTGATAACCCATCGATAACATCATAAAAAGGAAACAATCGGAGAAGATAGCCAAGATGTCGACAACCTTTTGATCCATCGATCAGCGCGACGTTGATAGCTCGAAAAAGGAGGAATAAAAAAAACAGATTGCACGGTGGAATCCGCTAATAGCTTTTCACGCTCCGCGGTTCTCACAGTTCCTCGGGTCCGTCGTCGATGCCCGTTACACCCTCAACCAGTAATACCAAGGTGCATCGCGGTTGCCCAATATCCCACGAGTTGCGGCTTTCTGCCTGTCGAGCTCGAGGTCTACCTGCTGCTAACCGAGGAAAGTCCTGACGTATGTATATTCCACACGTTTGTGTGGAGTCGACACGGTTGCATGCGCATATGGCTTACATAGAAACCATGTATTGCTGTCTGAGCATTCGAATGAGCTCCGAAATTCGAGCAGGTGAAAGCTCTCTAGACGTCTGCGACGAGGTTTGCCCAACAACCACCTTGTCAATGATTTTTCTAACATGTAGAGGTCACAATGGTGAGGTCATCGATTTTAATTAACCCCTTGCCTTACAATATCGTGTCTGACTCCTGATGAAGATTCTGTACAAATTTTGAAAAAATGTATGTTAATAATTTCCTGTAAACCGAAATAACATTCTGTCTTGGTTTTGTTAATCTGAAGCTGTTGAAGAACATATAGGCATACAATTTATATCAATTTTCTCCTTTTTTAAGAAAGTACGATCTACAAAAAATTTCTAATCACTGAAAGCGGTTAAACTTTTTCTGGTAGAACGTTTGTGACAATACTCATTGTTCATAAAAATAACTAACATTTAACTTTATGATATCCAGAAAATACTTTGATATATTTTATTTCTTAATGATATCTTGATTTTCCGAGCTTTATCTGATTTCAGTATTCTTGGTACGCAACAATATTGATATCTGACAGATCTGCTTTTGCAACATGAACCAAGTTTACTTTCCGAATGATATCAGAACATCAAAGTGCCAATGCAATTCATTAGCATTCACATAAAATGCTCATACTGCCGAAACTGAGTACTGAGAATCTTTATGCCAAACTTTATGAATTGATTGCAACAATAATCAACCGTATTTCTATCCCACCGTTGAATTTTCCACTATTGAAAAACTGCAAGCACGGTTTGTGTTGCACGTTCAGCAATGATTGAGAATTGAAGCGGTCAAGGTCTGAGTGCCGGACGCTCAAGAACGTCGGCGTTGTTCTTTCGTTCGAGTGCTCACTCAGTCGTATAACAAAATTTCATTCGATTAGTTCACTTTTGCTCAGAGCTTGTCATCAATCTTCGAAAATCCAGCTGACAATTAGTGAACAACTTAAGAAAAATGAGAGGAACATGTCTCACTTGTGGAAGAAGCTAAAGTTCCTATATCACGATCAAGTGGAACAAGCATTCCTTTGTAATGCACTTCTGCTACCAATTAAGCATGTTAGAATTTCTTTAATTACTTTTATGCATCTAAGTATTGTACCTCGTATTCCAAGTCGAAGGTATTGAACTTTTCATTGACGACGTCTGTGCAATGTACTAACTCATAGTATCGACATTTATTAAACGAGGTCTGACTATAGAGAACCACTTACATTCATTATAAACAACAATCATTTAGATGATTCCCTTTTTCCTTAATAATCTCGATAAATTAAACATGATTTATTGACGTGTTCTAATCCTTGTAATCTTTTATAGGGTTGAAGTATAGATGAGATATATGTACATGTAGAATAACCCTATATATAGCTAAATTTATAAAAATTAATTTTACTAATGTTAAAATAATTGTTAATTCGAAGAATTAAATAGAAGGAACAAAATTGAAGGGTTAATTCGAAGAATTAAATAGAAGGAACAAATTTGAAAAGTATAATGGAAGACTCAAATTGCCATCGCGAAATAATCTTAGCAAAGAGTTGAAAGTGTCGTTAAATAAACATAAAAGACAAAACACTCAAATTGAAGAGTTAAGCAACTTGAAAGTAAATACTTCTATTCCCGAAGAGTACAATCAACAACTACGACGATTGGCAGTCACTTAATATCAATTTCGACTTGGAGAGCAATCTCTTAGAAGCCAACATCGATTGCAAAAATTAAGAGCAAGAACAAGGAGGAGTGTGCGCATATAAGATTAATTGAAAAACGCGATGATGCCGGTCTCATTTTTCCGGAAATAAGGCATCGTCTCGATTTTATGTGTGTTCGCACGTTGGAATCATCTCCTCGCCGGTTGTACCGCTAATTGCGGACCGCCTTGTACAGCTAGAATTTCCTTCCATTAGCCGAGGTAAAAACGGTAACCGTGTCTCACGCGGTTCTTCGGTTCTTCGAGAAACGCGGCGAGGAGAAGAGGTTAAAGAAGTATCTAAAGGATAAAGACCGGATCCGAGCAGCCAACCCGCGTCTCGTTATCTGAAGGGGAAACAGGTCGAAGGGAGCCGAGTGACGAAAGGCGGGGCCGGCGTACCACGTTGTTGTTGTAAAAACGACCTGCTAGAATGAATTAACTCGATATACGGGGAACCGTGTACTGAATTGGGTCAACTCTGGTCTCGTAGACCGAGAGTGGGAGCAACAAACTGTCCTTTCTAGATCCGCAAGATCCGATATGAATGAAGGAAACAACGATGGGAGGAGCCACGATGCGTGGATAGATATCGATGTACACGGGAACTCCATTTGCTGGAAAGAAATTACTCGCTGCCAGATTTACTCGACTATACTTCAGACAGTCATTGTCTGAGTGTTGTAGCTTTTTTGTTGATAGCCGCGGCGAATTCAATTAACTGAACTCGATTATGAGGTACGGACGAGTTAACTGGTGAGCTGGGTCTTGGAAACTTTATGGAAAATTGTTGAGGTAGTCGCGGTTTGGCTATCTTTATTGCTGGTATGTAACTCTTGTGTTTAAAGTCGTATAGTTTGAAGTACATGTTTAAAGAACAATGGAGTTAAACGTTCACTAGAATTCGATACTAATGACCGTTCTGTCAGTACGGTTTACTTTTAATTGAAACTTTCAACAGTTTGTAAAAAATGTGAAGCCTACTCCAACTCAACTATCATTATTACTAAACTTCTAATTCGTGCATAGCAAATCAAAATATTGTAGAAGCAAGGAAATTAAATGTTCGATAAAATTCGGTACAGTTAATTACACTGGAAGTGTATTTTATTAAAATCTGTCTATAAATACACAAATCAGTTTTTCATTCGTGTCAAATACAATTATGAGGACACTGCTGATAATAATTTTTATTTCCTAAGAAAATGTCAGAAGCTCACACTGTGCGTTAGAATCCATTCGAATAATTAATGGTTTAACTAAAAATGATAAGGAACATCACATTTGATTTGATAAATCGATTCATAAACCATGCTCGAAGAATCCACATAATCTAGTAAAATCTGATTCGAAAAATTGCTAGAATAAAATGTGAAACTGAAGTATTGCGTAATGGAAAAAATGCCACCATTTCTCTTATAAGAATATCCTAAAAAGCATTGAATTTGGAGTTGTGCAATTTCGATTGCGAGAGGAAAGATCTAGTTGTCCGAGCATTGTATCCTATGGCTAGATATCTCTATTGTATTCCGATCTGGAAACAGAGCGAGCCGAATTGTTATGCAACAATCTGCGAGCCGAACGTGTAACGATTAAGTAACAATAAGTTCACCGCCTAAAGTGCTCGCTCCCCGTGTAACGACTTTTAATTCGCGTACAAAGGACAGTCTATACACGCGGCTGGTGTGCGTGTCCTTGTAACAGTTAAATGAGGAGCAGATGTATAGAAGGGTTTCGATTTAAATACCCTGGAGAACCGTATATTCCTTGGAAAACTAGTAGGCGACTTGTCTCACTCGGTATATGTTTAGCCATTTTCGAGATATTATCGAGCCTCTATTGAATCATGCTGCACATGCTACTTCCGCGTGAACTATGCTATAGGAAAATAGGAACCACTGAGGTAATCAGATGCTTGCTAATCTCATTTGCTAGTCTGTGCGTCAGACACAGGAAAAACATGCTTTGGCGACAACCGGCACCAGTTCAACGTGAAGCATCCGAAGAATTGATGAATAGGAACTGATAATGTTTGCCAAATCAATTAACTGCGTAAAAGAAAACGTGTAGAAAATATTGATAAAATGCAGTTAGGTTTGAAGTGATCATAATTATTGCTCGTTTGACAAAATCTATTTACTTTAGAAAAGATAATACGTGGAGGCTATTGATGAAATTGTATATAATTAATTTCAAAATCTTCTTTCAATATTTATTCGGTGGTATTACACCTGACTATTAAGGAAATTATGTTTTAGCATGTGTTTGGCAAGTAAATGGTGGAATTAGCATGCGAAAGGGGGACAAGGAGTAAAATGACTCAAAAGAAGATTAAAAACTTTTGTAATTATATGTGCACATATGATGCACTCTTCTGATTAAAATTATTTTTTTTATTATGCTTGACAGTACTTGTACGAGTCTAGAGATAGAACCTTGAAGCAAGGACATACTTCTTTCGAAAATGAAAGCAACTGTTATAGCTTCTTAGGACACGCCTTGGAGTACATACGTCAAGGTCATTGGAGAACATAGATAATTCATTCGAAGAAAACCTAACACTGCCTGCATTCTGTGTCTTGTCAATTAACCATCTTAACTCTTTGCATTCGGAGCTATTTTAACTCGAAAATCAAACATTTCTTCTGACCTAGAATATTTCCATTCTCTATGATTTTTCTTATTGGTTAAGTTTAATTGGTTAGATACCGGCATATCTAATAATGTAAACAATATTTTAAATAATAGGACAGAAATTTTTAGTGACGCTTCAGAGGCGCCACTCGAATGCTAAGGGTTAATACTAGGATTTCTGAAGTGTACCTGTAAAGTTATCGTTTTTACGCAATTTTATAGTGTACATAATTGAACCAGCCATTTTCAATTAACTTATCACGTAAAATTATGTTGTATTTCTGTTCGTCTCTCTGAAGCAAAACTCGAGAGGATAATTTTACTCCCGAGGGATGTTTTTATGGAAAAAGAAAGACCTTGAGAACGCGTATTTTTTTATTTATGAATTTTGTGCATGTGCATTGTTTAAAGACCCAGTAGAGTAGAGACTTGTTCGTGGTTAATTAACTAACCTGTTCGTCACAAAGAAAGGCCACGTTTTTAATTTAGTGAAAGCATTATTAACTAACTTCAATTTTGTTTAAGAACTTTTCATAGATGCATAAACCTGGGCATTTTTATATTTAATATAATCTTTATATTAAATATAATATATGAATACAATCTCACTAATCGTACATTAAAAAACATTAGAACGTGTCATCTCGACTACGGATTTTATACATTTCTATCAAAAACGAATATTGTGAATATATTAGTTGAACAGTTACTAAAATTATAAGCACTAGCCGTACCCAGCACAAAATCTGACTGATGCGCATCGTTTAATATGAATTGCAAAAAATGCAAATAAATTCCGTGTTGCACCAATACGTGTTTAACTTCAGAAATTTATTTAATAATATCTAATGGCAGTGTCGTGGTATGGTTAATATTAAAGAAAGAACTTTTTCGTTGCCTCCTCTTTCTTGCAATTGCTAAATAAAATTTATATTTCGCATAAGAATCGACAAAATCTAATCGTCACCCCGTGCTCAATCCAATTCGAGACCATCGCGGAAACCGTAAAGCGCATACGCGATCGATGATCGACCGACGTGTGACACGTTGTTTCGATATCGCCCGTGGAATCGAGAAAAACAAGCGTGGTTCCGATCGGAGGAAATTTCAAACTCGTGACTCACCGTCAGGATTGGTGAAGTATCCCCAGGTGGGGGTCGCCGTGGCCGCCGATTGGAGGACCACGGCCAGAACACTGAGGGCCAGGGCACCGGCGGCGCCTCGCGCCGCGACGGCGCGCTTTTCGTTTCGCTGCGAATCGGTAGTCGTCGTGGCGACCGCCCTTACGTCTTGACGGTTGCTCGAATCGGTTGCCATTCTTCATTCCGTTCCCGTGTCTCTTCGATCTCGTTCCGCTGCGCAACAATCGTTCCCTAGCCTCTTCCAAAAACTCTGAACTCGATCGTTCCTCTCAGTCCTCTTTGTCCACAGATATCCTTCACTGCTTTCGCGTACTTTGGTTCCACGACCAAACTTCGAGACATCCGCGACTTACCTCTCGAGGATGGTACTCTGTTCTAACCGCGCCTCTAATGCTTTCTCTCTATCAAGGCCGACTAATTGCATCCGCGACGCGCATCGTCGTGCCTCGATGATCGAATCTCGCACACTCCCCTTAATGTCGCGTATAGCACAAGCACGGATAGGGCCGGCATGCGTGCGTGCACACATACACGCAATCGATACTTCGATACACACCGGTGGGAGAGAAAGTAGCGGCGGGGACGAGGTGTATCGGCTTAGGCGAATTCCACGTTCCGTGTCACTCTTTCTTTCTTCCCTTCCCCGAGAAGGACACGCAACACACACACCGTATACTCCACCTTTCCACACAGGTTCCTGTACGTATGTGTCCGTGTGCCTCTCGCTTCCTCCCTGTTCACCTAAAACCCTTCTCACCTCTCTCGCATATACGCGCCTTGCTACCTCGTGGCACGGCCCGGCACTCTCCAGGAACCGGTTTTTGCGATGCGCGAACCGGCGTCGGCTAAAAATAAAAGCGCCTCGTATTCTCTCTCGAGCTCTGGCTCCATCAGACGCCCGCAATTTTCTCTGTCCCCTCGTTGCCAGGAGATCCTATCCCCTAACCGTGTATCCTTCCGGGTTACCTCCGTAGGAACGATCAGCAACAACGTCCTCCTTCTTCTTCCTCCTACTCTTCTTCAGTTCTCGGTATCGATTCGATCGAGCGTGTTCGATCGTCCGATCGAATCGCCCGCGGTCCCTCGGATCAGCAATCACGTCCACCACCTGTCATCGCTGGACGATCAAAGATGGCGCGCACACGACGGGGTAGATCCTACTTCCTGGATCGACGATACAACAGAAGGGCTTCACAAGGATTCCAACGGTACCACCGTTCAGCAAAGCGGGGTGCCGTTTTGTCACAAAGTCATCCTCGAGGAACGTCGAGACCCTGGCGCACACGATCGATCGCGTTCGCCAGCGTCCGCTAGGTTAGGTTCGTGCGCGCTGGACATACGAACCGCTTGATATTTACCAAGCCGCTAACTTATCGATCCCATGGTATACCGGGGTGATACACTCACTTCATTTCCGCTTCGTCTCTCCTTCGTTGCGCGTTTCTCGCAACCAGTTTCTCCAGACTTCGTTCCTCCGTTCGTGCATCGGTCCTACCACCACTTCTCCTCCTTTTCTTTTTTCTACCCCCACCCTCCGTTGATCCTGCGGTCCCGTTTGAAAATCCCGTCTCGGGACTTTCCCGCTCTTTCGTTGGCCGCGCACACTCGCTCACGTACCAACCTCTACGCACCGTGTCACTGTGTCACGAGTCGCACACGCACGTCAAACGAACACGCGTCGTTAACAGGTTCCGATCGAATCCTAGGCTCAGCCGCGGAGCCACTCGGTACGCTCGGCAGCACACCCGAACGACGACACCTGAATTTCCACGATTACGATGTTTTACTTGGTGTACTGTACTGGGGAACCAGTTCCACGGGGAAAACGATGCGACACGCAAACGGCGCACCGCGAGATGTTTGTACTTGCGTATTCCAGCCGTGTTGCGCACCGTAGGTGAACCAAGGGTGCAACGGAGATAGGAGAGCAGCGGCTAAGGCTGCGGAAAAGAGACGGAAACAGAGAGAAACAATGCGCGTACGCGAGCCTGCGCGCTGCGCGGCATACTGACGCGACCGGCACCGACAAGCTGACTCGAACACCGCGGCTTCTCCCACCCGTACTCTCTCTCTCGCACCATTGCACACTGCCGCTACCTAACCACTCCCCTCTCGCTCTCTCACCCGCTCTCCTTACCCCCTCCACACATCTTCTTCGCGCGACTACCCCTTCCAACAACACCCGCTCGGATTTGCATCGCTGTCGTATGACTTTCGTACGACGTACACCCGTTACAATTGCATTCTTGGAAACTACTTGCAACCTTGCATTTTTATTGCACGGTTCCCTGAGGTAACTAGGTGGCCGCGTCTTCCTCGAAATTTTGCGAACTGGCTTGACTTTGAATCTGTTCGGAATTGAACCGGATTCGTGCAATTACGTTTAAAGTTTTAATTATTCTTGATAGGGTAGAGCAAAACTACCCGGGTATCTCATAAGTCATAAATGATTTTGTGCAATTTAAAACAATAATGAAATTAAAAGAACTTATTGGATTGGAAATATTTTTGTTGTTGGACAGTGTAATTTGCTCTGTCTTTTGTGCCTATTGGGTCAAAAAATACGTTTGACTGGTTGAAGAAAATTTAATGCTCTTTCCAAAAATGAAAAACAAAATTTCATTAAGTTCGGAATACTGTCTAGGTAAAAGTACCTGGCGACTGGACTATGAGAAGTTTCGAACTGTTTTTTTTTAAGATATGACTATACTATACATACTATACATACTATACATACTATATATACTTCACTGCACCATCATGTTTGTCTGACACGAATGTGCAACAGTGTTTTATGTTCATATTTTTGCGATTGAACGGTTTTTGTAAGGTATAGTAATCTTTTTTATCTGCATTCCCAATGGATAATGTTACCATGAGTTCTCATTAGTAGAGATTGTAGATCTACATTCAGCGCGACTCGATATGAGAACGACGATGATGATTGCATCGTTGAACAACGTTGGGAAGATGCTGCGCCGTGTTATATTATAATTAACCTAGTCTCACCTGTAGCTATTCCAGACTTTCCAGTGTATGCGAACTGATATAGTTTTAGCGCAGACTTTTAAACGGCCGTTAATGTTGCATCTTTGCAGCACTGCTGTTACACACTTCCATAGATTGTGATTAGGTTGCGGATGCTCGTGGTAACCTATAATTTACGTGGTCTCGAGTTTAAACATGAAGTAAAATATTAATTTATGCACGCAGCGAATGCATAAATTCTATGGTGAATTTATTCGTTGTAACTGTGAGGCTGAGATCATCGTATTACAATTTTTATTATTAACTAGTAATATTTATAAATTTACAGCGAATGTGAACTTTCCAAGACACTGTATTACTTGAGGACTATAAAATCATTGGTAGCATTAATACATAAAATAAATTATAATTTCTGTTCACGAGGTGTGACTGCCACATAATGCAAATTACACCTCATAAATGTAAAAGTGGAATTTAAATGTGTTCCTTCATTGGACAATAACGGTACAGTGACTCCATATGGAAAGAAAATTGAGTAAAAGTATTTGCAATATATTTAAACTTATTCATTTTATTTTTATTTCTTAAAACGTTCCTTATTGAATTATTATATGTACGTATACAGGTACAAATACAGAGAGAGATCGCCTTCATAAAGATAATATTAACATTACCAAATCATCTATCGTATCTTAAAACAGGCTTCGACTAAAGGATACACTTTGTTATTCCCACGTGCCTTATCTAAATTGAAGCATATGCTTTGTCTGGCCTGTCAGCTTCTGCCGGTACACTCTTAATGAGCATCGTGGCGAATGTAAATAGAGTGTGAACTGGAAACGGTTGATATAGAATGGAGCAAACGTTCCAAATCTTAAACATTCGGTACCAGAATATTTACATTACGCTGAACAGGAAGGCAATGCAAAAAGGTGTCCCCTGACGTCAGCGCATAGTGTGCGGTTTGGAAGATAATAAAAGGCTTGCGCGGCGAATTCATATTGTCTTTTGTGGGCGAAGAGAGGACTCGTTGATGAGAAAAGGCGAGACGGAAGTGCCAACATTGTGCACGTAACATGTCGAGAATTTTACAGGCTACTAAAACCGTCGTCACCAGCAAATCTGTTTACGAACCACACATTTGCACTACGAACGATGCAATTCGACATAGATTAGCTTTCGGATCTCGGCTGGGGACTAGGATTTAATTAATTGCAATTAATTTGATTAAATGCATCAATGTTGATGTCTTCCCGATGAATTCTGAATTTTATGGATAAAAGAAAGTATACACAGATATATAGATTTATTTATTTCGAGTTCCCAAAACAAATTCCCTGATGTACTATTGTATTTAATGTTTATATATCGCGTGTACCGATGTATTCGGAATTTTATGGACCAAGAAAAGCATATGAAGATCATGATTTATTTATTTCGATTTTCCAATTAATGCTAATTAATCTGGGTATTTTTCATAGACCAATAAATTCTGGATCTCGTGCACAAAGAGAAGGAAAATTTCTTCCTACGAGCAGATTCTCGCATTGCGCAATACCGCCTAAGCGACGATTTTAAACACACATTTGCGAGGAAAAAACACGTGCGACGCAGAACCGTGCAATTACGGAAGTGTATTTTACTGGTGCGCTTTGCACACAATAAAAAGGAAATGCAATGGTACGCGCGCGCACTGTCAACAATTGGGGGACGCTAACGTGAGCGAAATACGCATCGGTGTAATTAATATCAAGGTCGTTAGTCGCTTAATGCGTCAGTGTAATCTCGATGCTCTTTCTCCCCTTGTACGCGCCGCTCGGAGGAATTTCCGTTCCGATTTCACCGTAATCATCACGATTAGCGTTGGAAAATAATTCAGTAAGTAATCGTTCATGATTGCACAGTTTAAGGAATATCTCCTGTAATCTCGAGTATATCATTCCTTCCGCGTTCAATTTTCATTTTAAACAAATAGCTGTCGACGCCAGATGAACGCGAAACGAGTCACCGAAGATACAGGAAAGCATAGTTATTCGATTAACGCTCGGGAATGGTTTGCAATGGAATGATCATTTTTTTATCAACGGTATAGAATACCAAGAAAATGATGATGGGCAGAAATTCATTAAAATGTTAATGAATTCATTAAAATTTCAAGGTTCATATCGATATCAAGACCCATTTATTTAATTAGCGTTTGCAGATTTGTGGAAGAACCTTTAATTAAGAATTTTCTGCATGGATCTACGTGGGCAGATGTGGGTTATCACGGCTGATAAACTAATTAACGTATTCCTCGTTAAATCTGCGCGACGCGATTCGCACGTGCAGATAATCATTCGCGGATCCGTGACAAGTAAACTAATAACAAAGTCCATTCATACACATGGTGAAATGTCATGTCGAATCCCACTGGAATTATGGTTGCCCTGGCAATCCGGAGCAATAAACCTGTATAGGGGGACATTAAACGGGTGGCGTCATTTCACGATCCATCGATCGCACGCTATCGCAAAAACGCCCGCAGTGGTCATTATGTCGCACTTTCCGCGCAAATTGGTCAAATGATTCTCTACTTAGAGGTTGAATATTGGATCATTAATGCATAACCTGGCTGCAAAGTTACGTTAAATAAATGCACATCTTGTACTCTGATATACTATGTATGTGTACATGATACTGCCTGACTAGAAATTCAGTTAGGCATACCTAAAGACGAATGTGGGCCTAATGCGGAAAGAATGGTGTACGCCTAAGTTAAACATACCTAACAGTTGCTGTACATGATCCAAATGAGGTTGCATTGGTTTGAAAATGTAATTTAGGAAAGCAGTAGCGCGCACCTCTCAAGATTTGTCGAGAAAATTGCATTTGAAAATTTGTTTCCAGTCATAACGAGATGGCGTTTACCTATGAACAACAACCGGAGTGATCCAGGGTGCAGCAAAAAATATGTACTAGTAATCAGTAGGTCGCTAGTAATCTACTAGTAATCAGTGGTTCGAGTCCCGCTCTGTCAACATTTTTCTTTTTCATTTCTTGAACTTTTTCAATTCAATCCTAACATTTATGACACCTGTCAATAAACAGTTATTTTTTAAATAGAAAATGCGAGTCTTTTATTTGTGGGTATTGAAAACAAAAGTCTTTGGGAAAACTTAATGTGGCCCTCACACGGGTTTCCTTATGCGGGCCTCACACGGCTTTCCCAATTAGGTAGTCGTTGATATTATTAAATTAGGCTAGCCTAATGCGGACCTAATGGTCTCCCAAACTAAATTTCTAGTCGGGTGTGTATGGCTACAGAATTTCGTTAAAGAAATGCTCACCATTTGCTCTTTCTTCTAATACAACGATTGATTAGATATCGACGTACCACGACATATATTTCGTTCACCGAATCAATCGCCATTAAATTGACTCCACTCTTTACCTTCGGAACACAATGCTTAATTAGCATATCATGTTCCTGCAGATAAGGAACTGCAAATCAAATATTGGCACATGGCAGAAACTGGTGTAGTATTAATGGCTACCCAGCATCACACTTTCTCGTGGACATTCTAATTAATTGCACTGAAAGAGCAATTGCAAAGGAAACAGCGTTATAACAATTTCCACGTGCATATCCGCTCCGAGACAATTGATTCCGGTCAAGTCCGGAATCTATTCGAACTTTCCCTCCCTGTCGCAAGACTATAGAAGTTTCGACGCGCTCACGCGCCTCCACGCTCATTTCACATTCACTCGGTTCAAAATAAAAAGTTCGACAACTTTTGTGCGGTACCGGCAGCTATTCAAACATAGCAATGTAGGTCTTCCTATCTTCTCCTTCCCACCTTCGAATCACTTTCGAAACCTCGACAAAAGATCGCTACGGTTCGTTACGATAATAATGCTATGCAACGAGGAACATCCACGGCTCGCGTAGTTAACAATGAACTGTGTCCATTCCAGTTGCTCTAGCAAACGCCGAAGGATTTCGAAATAAGTGGAATTTATATGATCGAAACTGAAGTTGGTGGAATTTCATTCGAAGTTGAAAGCAATTTATTCCACCTACATTCTGATGCATATATTCATTGACTATCAACAGGTAGCCAACGTTTCCGATAACTGAACATTTATTTATTGATTTTTCTACGACATATTTTCGGAAGACTTCTTTTGGATACATCGGTTTTGTTGTTGCACCTAATTTAACAAGATAGGAACTGATTTTATCGGTGCAACGGTTCGATCAAACTCTACACACTATAGCTAATTTGTAAGAATACTGTTACAATAATTTGTAATACTATTACAATAATAAACAAAGAATACTATTACAATAATTCGTTACAAGCTACCAAAATGACCACAGAACTTGCAAATAGAACAATCATACAGACACACGTCACTTGCAACTTTAGGATCATAAAGATCAGGTGTCCAATGTCTCTAATTTCCACTTAGGATCCTAACGCGAAAGCCTACTAATAGGATTTTCAATAATTCTGCTGTACAAAAAGAGAGCATAGAAATTTTCTTTTACATTACAGTTTTAAATGAAAGTTACTACATTAAAGATGACGTTATTGAGGCTGACTTGTTAGTTCACAATGAAAGTTGCTGTTGCTATTGAAGGTTCCATTAGAAAAAGTGTTCAGCCACGTACCATAGATTTTTAGAATGTGTTGAACTCATCGTCTAGCACTGAAAAATCAGTAGTGTACGTTATCCTCTACAAAGATATTAACAAATAAATTAAGAGAGATGCTATAAATGTTACAGTGAGCTAGAATATTGTTATGGAGTTGAATTTCTTCGATTTTTCCAGCTGCACTCCGTTTCCCGTGAAAGTATCCGTTCTCACAAATACATACAAGATCCCACTCGCTCAAAGATCGATCCCTTTTGGTTAACACCTTCGAGACCCACGTTCTCGCTGAAAACCATTGATTTCTTATTAAAATCGTAGCTAGCATCAAGCAGGCTTTATTGTATCAAGAAAGTACCCGGAGAATGGTCGGAGCAACGACGTTAAGGCGTAGGCAGCTCGCCTGAGGCTTCTCAAGGTTACTCGTTGCACTCTCACATAGTAATCTTACGCAATAACCGAGACGAGGTAAAACGCACAAGCCGACACAACTCGAGGGTGTTGCGGGGACGACGGACAGCTTCGAACGAACGTAGATGCTGTGTTAGAAAAAGTAATTGAGGCGATCTTGCAATTAGTTTGGTCACGTGTTGCTCGGAAATTGGCGCAACTCATTATTATCTGACCGAGTAATTCCATATAAATAACCCTTTTTTTATAAAACGAGAAATACATTGACATTGTGGTCCTCATAATTAATGTAGAAAATTTTGTTTTTCCATAAAGGTCCGTTGTATGTTCATCACAAGTAGTTTCCTAATCATATTTCTTTCTTCAGATTTTTAGACCTTCACAGTTTAACAAACATTTTCTCGGACACTATTTAATTTTAAAACTGTTTTATCAATAAGCTTTGTGATCATTTATAAAAATTCAAACTATGTACATATCTGGTAGAATATCAGTAACATAAAAATAAATGATTAAGTTTTGTAGCAATTCCTCAATGGATTTTTTAATTCTTTTATAAGTTAATATTAAAAAAATATACCAAAGGTATATTCATTGAGAAATTGAATTGATAGCATACATACAAATCATTGTAGACCTAAAGATAACCGTAGTGGAAAGGGTTAGTATACAACATGGTCTGAATGAATAAAATAAACATCATAAATAGAATATTATGACTGCACGAGATGCACGTGAAGTTTCGATGGAATGCAGAAGCGAAGATGCAATCGGATAAAGGCGACACAATGTCGGTTTGATCGCGAAAGAGGATCCCGCGAGGGTGTAACATCTGTTCACGTCATCGGACGGTGTTTAGATCGTTCGGTTGGCAAACGTGTCGATAGAAGGCACCCTGAGGAAAGTCGATTCATCGGAGGGCCCGTGATTTAACGAGCACAGAATACGGTGCACGTTTGAAAGCGAACCACCGTTAGTTAACTGATGCCGCGCGCTCTCGGAGCACGTGTTCAACGGCGGGAGGATCGATCGATCGGTCGATAAAGGTCGAACGGATTCAAGGAAGATAAATCCCACGGATCGAGAACCGTGAACGTTATACCCGGTGCTTGCAGCGCGAATATTAAAGCCGCCCCACAGGAATGCCATTCTGCTGCGATATGAATCCGCAAATCGCGACTGATTGCGCGTATCGGTAGCGAGGTGTATCCTTCATTTGTTTAACGAGCCAATCGTGATGAATGACGGAGAATTTTCACGGCTTCTTGCTGTCTGCACCTCTAAGTGACTTGTTAATTGATGGACCGCTGTTTACACAGTCGTTTAGACTGGCAAAGTAGTCGTCTTGGAGATGAAGCTCATGCTAAAACTACCTAGCAACGCGACAGATAGATAGTCAGCCTCATAATTGAAAACGAATTCAGCATTTCTGCCAACCTAGTTAGATCAGTTTACTTGATGATGTGTAATGGACATTTTAAAAAATTGCATTTAATCCGAAGTACGCGAAAAATGGTAAAAGTAATTTTTCAGAACTATTTTATTCGGGTTTGTAACGAAAATTTAAAAAAAAATGTGTTATGTATATAAATTGTATAAATACATGCTGTTCGAAATTGATAAATTGGTACATGAGTTATAGACAACTTAAAAATGATCAAAATCACGGTTCTCCACGAATGAGGCGTTAAATGCAAAAGTGGTGTGTGTGTCAATATTTATCTTTTCGATTTAACACCACAATTCAAGTGTTAATTTTAACGTGACTTACATAAACCAAATGTGACATTCTTCGATATCATTGTATTTTATAGAACTTTTACTTAATTTCCCATTATGCAATGATTAACTATTATGGCTTGTGCCATTTTTTAACGACTCAATCATACAAGAAGAAATCTGAAGCAAGTCATTATGAACTATCCGATAGCAGCTAAGTGAAAAGCGCGAGAATTTGTTCCACCATAAGCCTGATTAGCGTGCTACATGGTTGCAAATTGATAGGATGCTTTAATGGTCTTATGCATTCTATTTGAACTTTGGAATACCCCGAGGGTCAGTGACGTAATGCTGCGAGATGATATTTTTATCAGAAGTTTTGGAATGGTTCGAGACTACTGCCAACAAATTACAGGAAGTATTACTTAACTAAATGAAAGACACAAAGAGGGACAGGAAGGTCAGGTGAGCTGCTTCGTTAGCGACGCACAATTTTATTTAAGCACGAGAAGGTACGGGATCTTCCCACGAGTGTAATCTTCGAAATTACGCTAAAACTGTGGACGACCTTTCCTTTTTTCTGGCTTCCATTCTCCTTAGCTCTCTTCATCGACCTTTTTCTTTCAGATACAATTAAAACGACCCCAGGACGACTGTGACGTCGGTGTCTTTGACCTAGAGATAACGAAGACTCGTGCACAATTTAATAGGACGATAAACTGGCAAAATTATGACTTTAATGATAACAAATAATTAGCGTTAGTATTACAGACTTTGGGAATGCTAGATTTAGTAGATTGTAGCTTGTTTTAAATATTTAGCACAATTTAAGCAATATCGTTTTCAATACTGATTACTCTATGTATTTAGAAAATTTAAGGAAATTAATTTAATCAACATCGTTGACAATTCTCAAACATTAAGAAGAATTTTCTGTGTTAGATCTGGATAAGATCATAAACTCGTCAACTTTGGGAATTCCAGATTTAGAAGATTGAGAAGCTTGCGTAAATATTTGAGCAAGATCGTTTGCAATCCCAAGGAATTAAGAAGTCTGCAAATGCTAGTCCACTGCGAAAATATTTAAGGAAACGGTGTCGGAATCGGAACGGAGAGCAGAAATACTTAGGTCGGCTGTTTGCAGGGTCGGTGAACTTAAAAGGTCAAGATTATTCGTGTGGATAAGACGAAATGCCACGAGAGAAACAAAGGTACGTGTTTCAATTCCAACGTTCACTAAACAGTCGCTGCTGAGTTTTGTTAATTAGTTCGTTTTATTTGTTATTTGAAGAATGGTAGAACCAGTGAAAGCAATGCTCGGTCGGAATAGATAGACGATAAGCCATCGCTATCCAACCGCCATCTTGAATGATTCTTTTCAGCGACCCTGCTAACCTTTCACTACCTCGATGGCACGGACACCGAAAAACAGAATGGCGCCGTAGAAGATCAGGCCTGGGGGTTCGTTGAACTCGAACCTCGTGCAAAACGTGATCCACAGATTGTGGTTCCTTCTGCGCCCGTGTCATCGAACTCGCTGACAGTGATTCCGAGCTTCGCTCCCAACCTTTCACTCCGAATCCAATCATGCCACGACCGTGCACAAATATCAATTACAGGCAAACAGTACACGCTGCACCAATTTCGAACGGCGATGTTGTCTCGCTAAAATAGAAATTGCAATACTCTATACACACAACAACTCAACTCTACCAATCCTACAATGCTCGAGTAGTTTATCTTGGCAGACAAGATGGATGTATTCAAATTTCTATGTATCATCTTTTTTTAAAATTTTTTTAACTTTATTTTTTTTATATAAATGAGAAATAATGTTAAATCGCTTGTTAAGAGATGGTACATTTTCTGAGGAAATGGCAAAATGTTCTGATTAAAATATTATACAATAATTAAGGATCACAAGTTCTGTCATCCAAGGTTTTAATCATGAAGAAAATAATTTAACAGACCACTTAATCCACAATGTACCGTGTCTGAAATGTTAAAATTATATTCACCAATCTCCTGATATAAATGCTGTTCATTTTCGCAGCGACCTTAATTGCCAATTATCAGGGTTCAGATGATTCTTCAACATTGTGTAAAATTATTTCAAAAATTGTATCGTTCAGAACGACGCGTGAAACACCATTTCTGGTACATGGAAGAGCCTCAAGGCCAGCTTGGCCACGGTTTGTTATTTTCGGGTGTCTGGTAGATGCGAATAGGCTGCGTACTCGATGATGTCACTGCTTCAATCATCTACGCATGGCAATCTAGGTGACTCACTCGATGTAAGTAGCAAATGTGCACAGCTTCAGAAGACTCCGATACAACTCCCATGTTTCATGCTCAGGGTTATCAATTATTGTCGAAGTTTCGATCGCGATAGAATCTAGACAGAGTGTAGAGCCATTCGAGAACAGCTAAGGATCACATCGAACGTCCGAGGAAAAGGCTCAACCGAAGAGCTTGTTGGGATTTCGTCACCTCGGCGAGCACTTTATTTTCCTTAACTGGATTACGCTAGGCGGCGTAATTGAGAGAGGCCGCACGACCTGGAAAACCAATTGACCCAAGCCCAATGGAACGTTGGAACGTGCCCCAGGAGAAAGTGTGACATGTCCCGTCAATCTTCAGTGTCAGTAATCTTCTTCAGATGCATTTGTTTCGAATGAACGACGCACAGTGCAGCATTTGCCCCGAAAAGTTGGCCGAAACTATTTTAGCAAATACATTTGAAGACTTGCGTGGGTAGTGTAGTGAGTCCTTGGATTCGTCTCGATATCAGCTACAACAATGTGTAATAAAAAATACATAGTGACATTTAAAAAAATAAGTTGGTCATAATTTTTTATTAAAAAAATATATTTTATAATTTTTTGTATTGGGATTTATTGATGACTGATTACCGATTAACTTTTAAAGATTTGAAAAATCCTATTTTGGCCAAGTTTTCGAAGCAAATACTCCACTACGTGACGATCGTTTCAGCAGACCATCTTCTCTATTTAGATGAACTTGTTTCGACGCAGAGACACATGCGTAACTGGATTATGTAAAAAAACCTTCTTCCTATTAATCTGTATGTCATGTTGATAACACGTAGTAGAACAAGTTTATTAATGTTTTATATCATGCAGGATTTTATGCATTTATGATAAAACTGAAGATGAAAGATATGAAAGAATTTATGTTATTCATGACTTTAGTAAGATCGAAGATTTTATGCATTTATGAAAAAAAAAATGGGAAATTGAAGTACAACATGAAGCATCAGAAGAATGTCTCAAAATTGTTAAAAGAAAAATTTATATTGCTCGTGAATAACTAGCCTGCGGATTTTATGCATTTTTAATAAAGGTAAGGAGACAGAGGAATTTATTAATAGTATTAAGAGAAGAATTTATATTGTTCATGAATAACTACATTGTAAATGTATGCATTTCTAATAAATATGGTTAAAATGCAAGACGGTCAATACATTAAAAATTGTCTTTATTAAGAGAAGAAATTAATTTTTATTTATATTCAATGCTGAGAAATGTCCTACAATACAAAATGCGATAGATTTATGCAACAATTCCGTCAACTATTTTTGCGAACACATCAAAGTTGAAAATTGCCTTTTACGTCAAGTACCGAAATATCGCACGATGTAATACATCGAACAAATATGAGAGAAAGTTGCGGTACGCTCAACAAGCAGATGAAAATTGTTAAGAAGGCCAAGTTCGATCGTGGGCAGTCCGCCTGGAAAGGAATGCACGCAGATTTCAATGAAAATTCCTGGCCGATCGATTGAATCTCACCCAGTTAAACCTACACGGACGATTAACCTTAACGCCGGATGCTGTGACATAAATATACATGCGTTTCCAACATTCCAGCAATGTTATCGCCGTGCTCGGTTTTCAAAATAAAACGATACAAAGAGACATTGCGCTGGGTGGATGTAAAGCGGAAACCGAGCACGATTATTCCGCATAGTAGCCGACTAATTAAACAAATTTATCGGCGATTATTATGCCATGTAGAGTGAGAAACGAGTTCACAATTCATTGAAAATCCTATGCGTTCTTTTTAATAGCCGAAGGCGTCTAGTTAGTTCGCTATTCGGAGCTATAAACTCTTGCAAACAGAGTTCTATTAGTCGAAGAAAGACTTTTATAGGTCCTTTTCCATAAATTAGAATAATTTATTTCCGTACAATTTATATTTTATACTAGGTCTTCCATAAATGTTGTACTTCCGTGAACATTCACAGAAATGAATTATCAGTTACCCTCAGAACCAATAAACCCCGGTATCACGAAAATACCATTCGCTCTTAATAAATCTAAGAAAACCGAATTCATATGTCCACCAGAACCCACAGACTCTCCAAACACAATTCCTTTCGATCTATCACCCCCAACGATCTTCATCACCCCAGCAAACGCTTGAACTCACGCGTAGCTCCGGAAACAAGCCATTCTAAGTAGCCGTAATAAATTCAAAGCAGGAGAATCTGTCTAAAATCAAGAACACCTAGAAAATCCTCTTTTCTTCGAGAACATACCACAGGAGCAAGGACCCTTTGGAAGTTTCCGTGGACGCTCGAGAGATCCCGAATAATCCGGGTGACCGTTCGTAGCCGCACGTTTCATTGCTGCGAGGCGAGATTCTTTGCGACCCGTAGGTCGACGTGGTCCCTGGAGGTTAACTCGTTTAACCTTCCCCTGCCATGGTCGACCGAGATCGGGGATCTGCCCGATCCGAGATACGTTGTCCGGGGTATTCGATCGGGTACGGAATATCTCTTCGTCGTGGTCTCCCTCGGTTTCGAGAGGGCCCTCTCCTTGCGATCCTTTGGTTCCACCGAGATCCTTGTCCGGTGAACCAACCAAGAGCATCGTGATATACCGGCACGTCACGATCCAGTTACTCGACCCACTCGACACAAACTCGGTGCCCGGACTCTCGTGTCGTACCAGGAGGTCGCCGGCTGATCCGTGACAACGTCTTCTTTCGTGTCCTATCCGAGTTTTTCGGCCTCGTGACTCCTCGATCCTGCCAGACAGATCGACGTCGTGTCCTTTACGCCACTCACTCGTGTTCTACGAATTGCCTGATTTAGGATCATACACCGGGTGGATCGCCAAACACGACAATGCATCGACACAACTCACAGTTGAGTTTTTGAATTTGGCTCGATTCCAATAAATCCTTAAATACTGTCCAACAGGCGTAGCACAAAATATTGTATACACATTCATATAATATTAAAAAGAGATTCAATCTTTTCTTAATATTCAAATATACATACACAATATTTGTTTTATATTAAGTAATAAATATTTCTTTTTAATATGCAGGAAATATCAATTTCATGTTACGAGAAAAATATTTTTTTTCTAAATATTAAATGAATCTTTATTTCATATTAGAAGTAGAACATTTTTTTCTAATATATAAATAATATTTGTTTCATATTATGAAAAAAATATTTCTTTCTCATTATAAAACAAATTACAGTATAGAATAGTTTTTATAGTAAATAGTAATTAACAGACTGTGTATTTTATGCTTTTATAGCAACAAATGTGAAGGAACAAAGAGGACATCGAAAGAATTTGAGGATATTGTTACGTTGCTCTAAAATTAAAATTATTAACCATTTAGTGGACTATTGGAGTATACACTACTAATTAATAATTAATATTTAATTAATAAATAATTAATAATTTATAATATAACTGTGTAATTAAGATTAAATTGTATTTTACCACTAGGTTTATAATTACCATTTCAATAGAGCTGAATATTAAAATCCAATTGAATTGAATCATTACATTTTTAAAGTACATTTTAAAGGTCCACTTAAGGGTCAAAAGAAGAAATAAATTTTATTTGACTCCTGTTTTGTATAGCTTGATGGAAAAAGATCCACAATCTAGTAATTAATCTACATGTATTACAGCGTCTCGACAAAACCAAAAAGAAAATATTTTTAGAAAAGATCGGATGGGAACATCAGGCGATAGAATCATTTGCGAGTACATATATAATATATATTATATTTCCATAATATATCGGTACATGTACATCCACCTTCCGATACGATACGATAACATCCATTATTGTGTGTTTTCAAATTTTAATAATTAATATGCATAGACGTACATATACACGTTTTTCCAAAATTCAAATAGAGGAAGGAACACACTCCTTCGGGGGAATAAAATTCTTTCTTCTGATATTCGAGGAAAAATCGTAATGTATTTGACAAATTTCAATTACTCTACGAACATAACAGAGCGCAATCATCCCCGACGGCAACGGACGTACCTACAGGGGGAGCGGAACACCGTCGTCTGATTGGGAAAAAGTGGCTAGAAGAAACACTAATCAGAGAACAGTGTGCCAGCACGAATTTCGAGATTGTTCATTCGAGATCACGTCCTGTAATCAATGTAGCCGCCCGAACGAAGATAGCGCTTCAGGCCAGAGGAAATCGGGACAGAAAAAGTATCGTCAGAATTTGCCGCGCTTCTCTTCTCCTATGGTAAATTTGTACAAGTTCCATACGTAGTGAAACTAATTCACCCCTTAACCAAAGAAATCGCGCGAAATGAGTCAGGAACTAAGAAATAGGAACTCAAGTTTTTAAATCGGAACGAATCTAAGCTACTACGACTGAATCCACATACTTCTGCATATTGTTTTAATACATAGAAATACTCTCACATACATTCTAGATCATCCTGAACCCAGCAAAATAATGCAGTCACTGAATCAAAGCATTTCCCGCGGAAGTGAAAATCTACTGCAAAATCTTTTATCAAGCGTAGCAACTCTCGGCCATTTTATTATCAATCTCGCAAAGTCTATCTCTCGATAGACAGTTTCTTAATCTAATTCTCTTCCGCTCTCTCTCTATTTATTCTCTCCGCGAAACAAAATAAAGCCGAAAACGCAGACATTGTTCCATTCTTTCGTGCTCCACTTGAATGGGGTTTCCGTGTTTGCGACAGATCGCGAAAGGCCTCCGAGTGCGCGTTAAAAAGCAAAGTTCGGACAGAGGAAACCGGAAGAAAGGTATCGTCACGCGAAAACATAGAGAACGTTATTGTCCGAAGAGCTGTTTGTTCAGGATCAGGACGAGCGAAACCGCTGGGGGAATTAGAATAATAAAAGAAGCTGCAGTTTGCGCTGTATAATGTCGAGCGGGGAGGATAAAAACGGAGAACCCGGTGAAATTTGTTGCCCGAGTATTGTACGCGAGGGAGGTAGATACGGGACGTGCAACGCACAGAAACAAAAACGAGAATGGACAACGGAGGGTAAGAAACATCGTCGAGGTCGAGGCTGACTCCGGAATGATTCCCATGAAAAATTCATCCCCTCGCGGAGCTCACGCTCGATGGACTAACTGATTTCTTCGATAAAATGAACGAAATCTGAATTAGTCGCTTTGCCTCAGACTATTTAAACAACTTTTCTTCGCTCGTGAGATTAGCATACCGCAGTTGCACATTTTACAAATTTTCAGTTCGTGTTTCAGTGGTTGTCTGTTTAGTATTTCACCGATGGCGAAGTTCTTTGTATATTCTAAGACTAGAATTCAGTTGTATTCATTGCAAACGTTTGTTTGAATAGTCTCCCAGACGCAGGCACTTAACTTATAAAGAACGAAGACTTAATTACGTTCACTACCTTTTCCAATCTAAATCATTTTAACTTTTGCAAATGAAGGGAGTAAAGAGGCCGTTGCGATCTTGCGAGATTGGTAGTAACACCAAACCTACCTCAGTCAAAAATGTCCGGTTCTCCGTTCTACAATTGTTGAAAATTATAAAAGTGCTTCTATGGAGAATTGCTGACTTCGTTATTCGAACACGTAATCGTATCCTAACGAAAACCGTATAAATGCTAAATAAATACAATTATCTATATCTATCTTGGGTAGGTTTAGTGTTAAAGTAGTTTCCGATCGACCAAGATCATTTCGAATTTACTTCAGCAACTGATTCGTATTTAATTATAAAATAAAGAATGATTGATTGGCCGGCAGCGAACGTGATAACCCCTTGTGCAGATATTTGACTAGAACCTGACTAGAATCACCGTCATCTCTGAAAGATAATTATCTTATGACTTTACAGAACCAAAGTGAAGTTTGTATCGACGAACAAAAATTCGATTGTTAATTCACTCGGTGCGCCCTGGAAGATAAAGGATAAAAGGGCACAAGGGGTTAACGAGATCGACGACAGAATGAAACGATCGCGAGAGACCAGGTTAACTTCGAGGTAGTCGTAATTAAATGAAGTCGTTGCGAGTTGTGCATCGGTTTGAAGGGTCACTTTGCAGGTAGTGAGGTTTTAGCCCCATTTCTGGAAGACGCCCACTCGCTGGCACCGGCAATTCGAACCCCACAGGTTGCATCTGCAGCTGGAGCTGTGGCAACAGTCTTTCGGCCGATGGTCGCAGTTGCCGCCGCGTTTTATACAGGCTCGCCTAAACAGGTAAATCAACGAGGTACGTCTACTCGAGATTAGGGGTATCAGAACAATGCCTTGTCGTGACATCGAGACATCGATACGGGGATGGGACGGGATTCCAGGTCTCCTCACAACCCCTTTCACATCTGTGAGGGTGGATTCTGCGACGCAACGTTGTTCACAATATTTTGAAAAAGCTTTCCTTATGTCTTTTTACTAGACAACGGATCATTTTGTAAAATAAAAATTTTCTACCTGAATGGCAACAAACTGGAATAAAATGGAGATCTATTTTCTTTTTTACTATGTTCAATATATTGAAAATAATACAACAGTATGTGTAAATTCTAATTTTTTTACTGTTTTAAGTCACATCTACTCATTTTTGTGATAAATGCATAAAATCCATTGTCTAGTTATGCCTTTGTACGCATTAACGTGATATATTACTGTTAAAATATCTTTTTACGTAAATTTTTGTCGTAAATGCATAAAATCCGAAGCCTACTTGAATACACATTGAAGGAAAATTTTGTTTAATATTTAAACAACATATTATATTAGCATTAATATGTCCATCATTGTGTCAGGAACATATCAAACAATGTTTATCCCGTAATCTAGTTTGTGAAACAGACGTCACATCGCATATTTCAGGAATGAAGTGTTAGGGTACATCAATTAATCCATTCAAGAAGATAGTCTACAAATTAATTCGTAACTTTTTCTTCACGGATTCTAAGATTCTAAAATTTAACGACACACAAAAGTTTGATTGAATTGTTACAGCATGCATTTGCACGTGGGATAACGAATTCGGTAAAAGAGTTCGAGGGAATGTATGGATGTGTTTTGTATAGAAAGATGAGAAGGGAATGAACAATTGACAACGCAGAGTAATAAATGCTCACTTTTGTTGAGCTCCCCGCAACAAATTTTCTAGTGCGTTGTCTGTATAATCGGAGTCTCCTTCTTGGAGAGCATCTTCCTCTACAACAAACAAAAAAATACAATGTTAGTACAATTATATTACCTTTTATTTTCTTTGTTTTAGGTGCATTATAGTAATTTGATGAATTTCCTATATCATTTGTTTAATATTTGTAAGAATTAGCAATACATAATCAGTCGGATTGAAGTGTCAAACGAAAATGGATTAATATTAACCGAGAATTTTTTTTAACATTTCTTAAGAAAACAGTAACAATATTCTTCGATCAGAATTACAAATTGATTATTATTGTGATATATCGTAATACATTCAATTTTTCTTATTGTTGCATTTGTAGGATTCAAAGAGGCTAAAGCAAAAAAGCTATGATAAATTTTAACTTTTCTTTTTATCTCCGTATATGTTTACAGAAATAATTTCATTGAATAATTCTCCAAAAATGCATTTTTATAATTTGAATAATCGAAAATTAAAAAATATGGAACCCATAATTTTGAAAAGTATAATTTTCCAGCATTAACAAATTATAAGTTCTCGTATCAACTAGTATAATTTTTGGTGTTAATATTCGCCAGTCGAAGTATGAATACCATCTCAACTTCATCAGCACACTACTAGCTAGAAATCGAACGAGACTAAACCCATCGATTGAATAAGTCGATACAGAATCGTCTCCAAGACTTTCCCATCTCCCAGCAGCAATGGGCCATTGATTCGTATCACTGAAAAGAAAAAGGCAACCGGAAACCTTTGAAACATTCATTTCCGGGGTATCCGGGAAGTATCTTCGAAATGAATCAATTTTCCACTAGACTAAACGTATCGTTTAACGATCGATTAATCACCGAGAGAGTAATAGACCTTCTCGAGGTTTCCAAAGAGCACGGAACTAGTTCGTAAGGAAGCAAGACTAAAATTAAACGAATCCTTTGATCGGATGTACTTAATTGTCATTCGACGATCGTGCCAGTGTGACATTTTGCCCTGTGTTCTTGGTAAATGACTCAATCATTCTGCGAATAACGCCTAAGGAGTTGGAGCTACCGCAGCACTCTCTGCGAGAATGCAAAGCGAATTACACACGACTTGGATTCACCAGAGATATCTGTTTCCACGAAGGTCAGAGGTAGCGTCATGTTACTAAGACCCTTTCGTCACGAAAAAGGCGATGCTGAATTTATGCAGATCAGGCAATGTTGAAAAATTGAATTTTTCTGTAGGACTTTTCTTGTTGGCTGCAGAATGCTCTTGATCTGTCTCGAGCTTTTATGAATCCTCGGATAAAGGATCCACTCAAATCCTTATGTTACAATTTTTTATATTTTGTACTAGCTAACTTGACAGACGTTGTCCTGTTCAAATTTCAATAAAGTTTATGATCGTTTTAATTACGCATGTCCAACGTTCGAATCGTAAGTTAGAAAAAAGCACATTCATTTTTCCGGGGAACTTTTCCAAGTTTTCTTTTCCTAAAAACCTTATTCTAACTATGTATTACAAACCTTTTTTTTCAAATTAGCCATGTCGGTCCAGCCGTTCTCAAATGATGCGCTTACCAACGAAAAACATTTAATTTTTATTTATACAGATACATATCTCTAAACTCTGATCTTACGTCTTTGAGATCGATATAAATCCTCGCGATTCTCAGTCTCTTATTAGATCTAATATAAATAACTAACCATTCTAATTGGTTGTTGAAAAATTATATTTTGGTCGAAAGATTTATAATTCCGAATGAAAATTATTAAAATGACACACAAACTTTATTTCACTTCTAATAGAAATCAACGACAGATATTGAACGTACACTATAAATTACAGGTGAAAAAATAATTGCAAATTATAGATGCAATCAATAAATGCAAAAATTTCGTTTATTTTATAGAACTGCAGATCGATTCATTTGTTAAAAATAGATACTGCCAAGTGAGTATGTCGTAAAAATTGAAGAGTTTTAGTGAACAAAGGCTATGTGACTTCACCCCTGAATTGTTAATAGTCCCATCGATCAGCCAGAGAGCCATAAAACGACTGTGACAAAAACACCACGATCGGTTATTGAATTTATGGTTCCACGAATCGCTCTGGAATCGGTATATTCATATTCACGGAGAGTGAGACGGAAAAGAAGTCGTAAAAAGGTCGAATAAAATTGACGGTCATGGGGTTTTCGACGACGAAGGACGTGTACACAAGAAATTATGGCTGAACGAGGGAGAAAAGTGTTCTATGTGTGCTGTATTCATCTCGCGATATTTTGCTGTACATGAACGATTTCTAATCAACAATTGATAAATCTCTCGCACAATTGGATCACCCTTTGACCCACAAAAATTCATATTTGCATGAACATCGAATGGCAGTTCCAAAGAGACTTCTTCAGATGAGATCCTTGATTAACAACTTCCATAAAAATTGTAATTTACATCCTCGGCACGTTTACGAAATTTTAATAAACAACACATGAACTGAAAGTGTTTCAACAATTTTTCTCTGGCATACAGCCGGCAAAGTAAAATGTCGACTTCCTCGGCAAAAGAAAACAGGTCTCGATGCAATAGCAAGAAGTGAATTATTTCCAAGGACACGCGCGTCCCTTTGATGATCTCACTTTGCAGGTCCATTTTCTGAAGCGCGTCACGTAATCAGACTTCTTAACGCCACGAATATTAAACCCACCGCGTGAAAACCTTGAAGGAAATCTTAAACTCCATTTCCCACCTTCATCGACGAGAACTGGATGCAAAACAGTCTTCATACAACATTCCCATTAATTAATCCCAGCGAATGAAGAATATCAACGTCCAACTACGTAAATAGCAGAAAAGTTAATTTCTCGAAGTTTACTTTTAATTTAATTATTTAAATGCGTGGAGTTTCCTCCCCATTCAAGCAACCCATTTGCAAACAGGTTTTGCAGTACTCCAAACATTTCATAAAGAAATATTGACTGAATATTCTTAATGAATATGAATATGATTAAATAATACGAACATTTCAATCATGTCCACTGGAAAGGTCGAATCAAATAAGTCAAATAATAGCAGGAAAATATTAATATCCATGGAAAACAAATGCCACGAGATCACTGAGTACTATATTAACATTTTCCCAGTAACATGATTGAAAATACCATATTCCGATATGATTTCATACAATTTTAATGTTCTGTTCGTGGAAGAATTTTCCGATCGGAAGATACACCTGGTGAATCAGGTAAATCGTGACTAAGCGAGTGGGTGTGAAATCCGACAAGGAATTCATTAATTCTTTCCGGCCAATACCGACTGAATTCATAGGGGGTTGATTCTACACGGACCGGCAGCGGCTGCACACGCAATGAGAATTCGTTATCTTCCCTTCCTCCATTTTCTTGGTCCTCGGCTTTCCCACCAGCGACCTCTGGGAATAAGATAATCCGAGTGACGTCTTCTCCCTCGTGCCTTTTACCGGTCCCGCTCTCCTGCCCCGAGGATGTTGTCAATGTTTCAATATTCGCCGTGGAAATTATGAAATTTTCATTCGGTTGGTGTCTCGGAAATTTTTCTCGGATAAAGCGGATCGAGCCCGACCAAATTATCGGCGAACATTCGTGACCCAGCCGCGCGTGGCAATTTTCAGGATCGATTCTAACAACTTGTTGCGCGAACTCGAGCACACGTACGGTAGAGTTGATATAATCACGGTCAATTTTATTCTGTATTAAATGAGGCATTAGAAAAAGTCGGTGTACCGTTAATCTAATGTCGCTAGAATGCTAGAAACAATAGCAAATATTTTTAATGGCACTTTTGTATCGAGTGGATCACAATATGTGACGAATTTTGGGACACCCTGTATATAGTGGTATGTACGAAGGTACATAAGTTCTCGAAAGACGCTATTGTAAACAGAACAGTTCTAGAGGACGCTCTGTTCAGGAATTTCTACAGCCGCTCACCAAACTTTTATTAGAACTTCAAAGAGAATAGCTGAGAAGGAACGATGAGACGTAATAAGGCATCCTGACTATTTCGTGATTTATATCGGCGTGGATGAATTCCAAACGTGTTTTTTCATTATGACACGGTAAACAGGAGCGCGGTATATATTTTTCTCATATTCACATCCCAATAGACATTTCTGGTATCTGTACGCATTTATATACCTTCGTTTTAGAGTCCAATAAAATGAATTATAAAGACCATTTAATTGCGATTGAAAAAATCACTTTCATGTTCATTTTATTTATGGTTTCATAATATTTATCATTTTGATCATATTCCACATATTAAATCCTTAATGGTTGTAATGAGTCGTCACTCAGTTCGTAAACAAGAAAATATATTAAAGCAACCCTTCAAGGAAGCTTTTATACGTTGTTTGCTTCAATTTCTTTCGCTGTTCGTTTCTTGCGAATTTTTTTTTAGAAAAATAGATGATCTTTGTGCAGGAGAGTAAATGTATTTGTTCCTCCATTATTATGTTTGGATATTACGTGTGATACTGTCGTAATCCTGTAATTCAAGTTTATCGACAAGCAAGTATGGAATTGGTTACACGTGTTGGTACGGTCCAGGAGGAAGCCGTCGCGAAATTAATTAAACGAACATTCAATTAAAGCGGACCGCAAGGACGATTGCCGCTTGGTGCCGGTTTCATTTTCTTCGTAATCGCCACCCCCGTTGCGTAACGCATTTCGTTCGAATTGCTGATTCCCTCGAATCAATTGACTGCCAGCGATAACAATGCAACGGGGAACGTTGGTGAAAGAAATTAACGGCTAATAATTTAACCGAAGGACTTCATTAGTTACGTAAATCGATTCGAACATCAGTTGTTGCGAAATTCCACCGTAACACACGACGATATAATAATATTTATTTGAATTTCCCAAGGTGACACTTGTTTTAAAAATTTACAAAAGAAATTCTACATATACAAGTCTCATAATGGTTGCTAATTGCTCCCCCATCTTCTATAAGAATCATTTCGTAGATGTGGAATGATCATTTTGATTTTGGCAACAATACTTTTATTAAGAATTATTAAGTTAATAAAAATCTTTTTAAATATGTAGTCTCAATGTTCCCTACCTTCATTTTTTACGCACACTACAGAAAATAATATAAATTTTCTCAACAGTGCCAAATATTGTAACATTATTTTAAATTTTTCACGCAAAACTTTTTCATAGAACTTGAATTATTGTTAATTGTGTGTGTCCCTATTTTCCATAAACATCGTACCAAGGTGGCCAACGAATTTTTTCTCATAAATATCCTGCAAAAATCATTTGCCAATTGTAAGAGTACCAAATATTTTCCAACTCTACTTCGAAGTTTTAACACAAATATTTGCACGAGAAATCGACAAAACAAACGCTTGAAAACGCACGTCAACGGTGGCCGCATTTTTGACAAGTGCCGCTCGATTCGCAATTCAAACATTCCCATAACAATTCCTCATCCCACGCGTTTGTAACACTGAACGTCGATTCATGTATGTTCGGTCGCGAGATGATAACAGACATAACTTTCGTCACAGTGCTTCCAAGCGTGATTACTCTCCCGTAAAAGTATTAAACCACCAGGCGCGTCCGAAATGAAATTTCATTCATCTATTTAGCACAACTCCCTACGGCTCATACTCAATTACTATCGCCGCTGTGGACACCGTGTATGTCCATGTATACGTATATCGTATGATACACGTGAAAGGTGTCCGTAGCCCTCGTGACAAATAATCATTAACGGACTAATACGATTAGAGCATGTCAACTCTAGGTAACCGTGTAACTCCGAAATAAACCAATTAAACGCGTTTGCCGGCCCGCGGTGACCGACGCATGCTATAGCAGAGGAATATCGAACTCGTGCTCTTACTTGGAATAGCCATTATTGTCCGCGGCTTTAAAACAGTAATCATTGTTCGCGACTCTAATTTTACGCCGCGCGACTGTCTTGATTTACCTGACGCCGCCGCAACGGATTCCATAATTAGAACTGTAAACCCGATTTAGCTAGGAATCCAATCAAAGCATTCGACTCGAACAGTCGAGTCATGCTTCAGTGTTCTGTATTTTTAACTTTTGCTATGCAACTCTATTTGTGATTTTAGACTGAAATATTTTTGCCACTGTACTTTAGAGAAGCATTCAAATCGTAGTCCTGTATTCTACATTTTTGTGACCTGAATTAAATGTGGAATTATGATTTTATTTGAAATTCGTATGTTTTGCAGAAATTGTACTGAAGACTCGCATTCAAATAATTAGCCTACTAAAATAAGTACTCCTCATACTTCATCACAATCCATCAAAATGAAAGAGAACCCTAAATTACACAAAGATCGCAAAAACCTCCAGTATTGTATATAAATCTCTTCAAGCAACATCTCTTCATTCCATATAATTAACCATTGAACGATTCTTTGTCATTTAACAATCGTCATCCCCTAACATTTGCTCCTCGCAAAGAACGACCAACCCCTTCAATCCCAGCTACACCTAACCCATAAAGAAACTAAGAGAATTGTAATACCCTCACCCTCTCAGAAACAACCCTATGTAATTCTTTTGATAACCTACATCTTGCAGTACCACTGAAACATTCCATTGCTAACGACACAAACTGCGAAGTAACTTTCGAAAGAGTTTGCACAAAGAACCGCGAACCAGCATAAATATTCAAGTAACCCTCTCGCAACTACTACAAGAACAACCCTTTGTAAAGAACAACTAACTGACCCTTTCCCAATCCATTAGAACAGGTCAAGAACGACCAACCTTTTCAAGTAAATGTATACCTAACCCATACAGAAATCAAAAGAAATAGCCCTACGCAATTCGTTACAGAACCTACACCTTGCAAGATCACTGAAATATTTTATGAACGACTACACACACCGGCGAAGAATCCCAAAGGATTGAAACCACATCGTGGAAAATAAAAAAGAATCGTAGATCACACAAAGGGTGCAAACCAGTATAGATATTCAAAATAAACCTCTCCAAACTGCAAGAAGACCAACCCTTCGTGAAGAGCAACCAAGTAATCCTTTTCTAATCTATTAGAACAGGTTCCGCAGGAGCAATACCGACAGATTCAACTTTCATCCCCTACCATCTGTTCCACGTGAAGAACTGCCAACCCATTCAACATATGCCTAGTCCATAGGGGAACCAAACAATTCCCAATTACCTCACTCTCCGAGAAACCTTGACCGTAAGTATCCTGTATAAACTGGTTCTCCATCCGCAATCCTTAGAAATGAGCAAGGGTAGCGGCGATACTCACCGTCGTCGTCGATGTAGGAGCTACCCAGGGACCTGTCGACGAGTAGCACGAGGAAGCAGAACAGCCATAGTAAACAGAACTTCATGACTCCCTCGGGTGTTCTTCAGCGGCGGCGTTAATTTTCGGGGGATGCTCTGGCTCCGTTTTACTCCCGGTTGTTGTTCGTTTCCCGGTTCTGGTTTGTGTAACGATCCTCGTGGATGTCGCGTGCCCTTTCCAGTCCGTAGCCGGAGTGCAAGTGAGGTTTCCACATCGGTCCGGTAGCTTATATAGACGCGGGAGGCGTGGCGACTTGCCCCCACGAGGATCTCGTTGCGAAGAGTGAGACCGTGGATAAGACTTCGGCGAGGTTCCACGGTCATTGGTGGTGTCTGGACACCGTCCCAATGGTTTCACTGGACATCTCGATCGAAGGGGAATGATAAGAGCAACTCTGGGTCGCCTGGAGGACACTTTCGGACAGGCCTGACCACCCTCCATCACGCCGACGTTTGCTAATTCCTCTTCGCAGTTGTTTGTTCACGCTAGGGATGATAATCGAGTTCAATAAACACGGTGACGCCTCGATACAAAAACGTTGAGTCCATGTTGAGCAATAATCGAGAATAATTGTTTATTCTCTGGTTTACTAGTGGACAGTTATTGTATGTCGAGCTTCTTGAGCCTAGCTCTGTTATCTCAGGTCTTAGTGTTGGATTATTTCGTAGGAACCGAAGTGTAGATTGGTTATCCTTTGTTCCTTGTTTTTATTTATTTATAACTTACATTTTAAATAATATAAAGTCATATTTTATGGAAATACATTCGTACAGTATTGTATTACTTTTCATTAAATATTTATACAGCATCCTACCCCCTCAGTGTTCGACCCTATATATCACAGCCTTTACTACGAAGAAATTAGAATAGTTTGAAGCTCCAGCGAATGTAACAATTGTTAAAATTGAATTATGTTTGTTCGAATCCCATAGAATCAAATTGCAGGTAGAAACGAGCGACAGAATTTTTATTCTACCTTCCGCAGCGAAATAGACGAAGGGTGGAAGCGGATTAAATTGCAGAAATTTTCTCCATCGGGGACTACGATCTACGTCTGAGATCTTCTGAGAATCATTTCCCCTTGGTAAAATAATTTCGATTAAGTTCGTATTCATGTTCGCGGAACTCAATTCACTTAGCTTCCCCTAATAGCCAGAAGAAAACCCTTAGATAAAAATGTTCGTTGGATCTTAAATACATTCTAATTCTCTTTATAATTAATAAAATAACAATTCTCTGCTTCGATTGCGATGGCCATCATACTGGTCATGGTCATGGCCATACATACATACATACATACATGGCCAAGTCATACCAGTTCTTTTAATTTCCAGAAGTTTCAGTATTTAGAAATTCTTTCAATGCTTCTTCCGTTCCATTCCACTTAATTTTTTCTTTTCTATTATGAACGCATCAAACCCACAGTGTAATAAATTAAATATTGTAACAAAGTGATCCGTAGGCTTCATTATGCTCCGATATTGAAGGCAGAGAAACTAATGGCGTCTAACTCACCCGTCACGAACAATAACGTTGCTCGCGTTTCGATCCTGTGCTTGTTTAGCGTCCATGTCCGTTTGCGTACTTGTTTATTTGCAATTATCCAGGACGTATATTTATGTGGCTTGCGCACGCACATCGACAACGTTTCGATATCCTGTCCCATTATTCTCACTCTCCCACATTAACTTTGGCATTTCATCATCCGATGTTGGCGTTCTCGTTATCTTACTTCCATAGCGACCCACCATGTTTATCTTCACGCCATCCTTTTCGTCCCCATCGAATCGTGAAAGGATGTTTTATACTTTCCCGGTCTTTTGATCTGTGGATACATCCACTGGCCGAATGAGATATTATTTTTGCAGTAGCCAGGCACGATCGGAGATTAAGCACCTTCTAATAAACGAATTTCTGTTTGGGGAGTTCGCGAAGTATAATCAATCACATTGACTTCGAGACGGGGTGCTTCGTCATCAAACGTGAGATAAAATCGATTGTGTCGTAGGCTTCGCTTTCAAGTAGATCGACTTTGGAAATTGATCTTGCAACAAAATCGCGATGTCAGCAGTGGCGAATTCAGTCAGCGCAGCGCGGGGCCTGTGGCAAACGTTACCAGGCCCTAGGTTTTGTATTATATCTATAGATATAAAAACGAAGTCCTGACTCACTCACTCACTCACTCACTCATCAACGCCCAGGCTAAACCCTTGACCCTAGAAAGCTGGAATTTTGCACAGAGGTTTCCTTTATGAACTATACAAGGGATAAGAAAGGATATTTCGAAATTCAACCCCTAATGGGGTGAAGAGGGGTTGCAACGTTTGTATAAGGAATATTTTATTTGTGGTCAGATTTGCTTGAAACTTGGTCTTAATGCTCTTTGATATAATTTATCGAACACCTATTTCGTCATTTTAAAAAATTCATCCAGTAAGGGGGTGAAAAGGGGTTACAACGTTTGTATGAGAAATTGTATATTGTTCGTGGTCTGATTTACATCATACTTGGTCTTAATGATCATTGATACAATCTGAATGGGGTGAATGTGGGGTTAAAAGGTTTTATGGGGAAACAATATCAATTTTCAAGGGCATATCTCCACACCAGTTCCACATTTTCTGCTCCAAGCGCGGGGCCCGTAGCGTTTGCTACTTCTGCTACATGGCTAATCATTTATTTAAGAGATAATTTATTTAATCCAAAAGCCAAGTGATTATGAGGAGGCTGATAGATTTTGAGGATCAGGAAATTGATTTTTTAATGAAAGCGCGATGGCAGGCATGGGGACGTTTATTTGATCCAAAAGCCACGTGATTTAAAGAGAGTTAATGAGTTTGGAGGGATGATTTAGTAGAATGATCAGGTTGTTTCTGAAGCCACCCATGATCCAGGTGCTCAGTTGGGAAGACAACCATTATAGTCACCCATCTTTATGAATTTATGAAGAAATTGGTTGGACGAAATATAAAACAGCAAAAGATTTATAATGTAATATTATTTTTAACGTAACAAAGTTGTTAAAGGATGAAATCAATTTTTATGTTATTCCTGCTTCCCACGAACAATGCAAAAGATTTTTATTTTGCATAAAGATCCGAGGTCTAATTATGAGATTCTATTACACCTATAATGTAATATAGGTACCTACGCAATCTGAACCGGGTAAACTTAATGTAAACTCGTAGGTTTAGCATCCCATACTAAATTATACTAAGTAATTATTAATAGGGAATATATAGAGCACATATAATCAGTATAACAAAACTAATTTAATAACAAACTAATCAGATTCAAGAAAAAATTGTATCTTATTTAAATATCTTTCTAAAATTTTGTATAGCCCTTTATCCTATCAAAAATCTTGAAATTGTTTGGTAAGTCATTTTTTGCGGTATGTCTCAAAGTCGCATAACCTTACAGGCGAACTTATTGTTAGTGTAACACTCTTCGCACACTGTTCAAAAGAATCTCATTCGATCGAGAGTATATTAAAAGTTTAATCGACGTTGTTTAAAGCAGTAACTTGAATCAAAATGTCTTGCAGTTGACTTTCCGATGAACTTTCTTAAGTTGATTAATAAGTGATGTAATCTACCGTTAATTACTTCTCCCGTTCCGCAAGAAAAGAATGTAGTCCGGTAACAAATAAATCTTAAATCTAATTAAACCAAGAGTTAACGTAACACTTGCTTGTACATAATAAACGTACCCAGTTTATTTTAACATCGTAACCATGCATCGTAAAAAGTATTCAAAGCAATCATTAAAACTTCGCGGCTCTATACAACGTTGTTAACTTTCGCTTTAGTGCGTTGTTAATGAAAATACGTTTTACCTTTAATTTTCTCGAACAGATGATCATCTGCACGTTTTTAATTACCTACGAAACATTTTAAACAATCAAGACAGAGTGCTTTCTTTCTGGTGATTCATTATTTGGAGTAATTGTTCAGAAATTCTGCTTTTTCCTTTACTTGGATATCATTTATAATAATAAAATATCGAAACCGGAACCAAAGGTTTTAGGTAACATAAACCCTCGATGTTACAATGATCGGGGGTGTCATTTTCGAAAGAAACGCGACCAGTGAAATACGAATCGTGATATTCCATCACGACGTGCGCAGATACGCGCGAAGATTTTTCGCGTTGGTCACCGCCTCGTGTTAGATTTTGAGGTGTCATTGTGGATTAGCCAAACTTTTGTTTAAATCTATTATACACCAAACTTGTTATACTCAATTCATATTGTTTTAATCAAACTTTATCATCAGACTACGAATTTCATGTTTGTTATGCATTTTAAGCATTTATCCACTCATTTAAAAATAAAAATAGTAAAACAATTTAGGAACACCATTCATTATTTTGGTACTTGCTAAGATGATCAAGAGAAGAAATATATTCTTAGAGCACTAAAAGTGACAATTTTATATCACTCCGTTTAAATAACAAGAATGTATTTGATCCGATTCTTATTCCGATATATGTCCAAATAAATTTATTGCATAATTCCCTGCGAGTGTACTTCTGCGACCTCAACAATCGCAGATTAGAGAAGTGTTACTGTACATGACAGATCAACTTTTTATTTTACTGAAAGGCTTTTAGTCTGCCATTCTTTCTTCGCTTTCCCATGTATCGCGACAGTCAGGAACAATTTGCATAGAACAATGAATAAATCGCATTCAAAATACGTTTCGCGTATCAAGTCCACCACCTTGACCCTGTTCCCAGCTCGGTAACCATGACATGCCCATTTGTTTGTAGCCATCGATCGGTTCCTCGCTTCGAACAGTTGTTTCGCGCATAAAATATAAAACGTTCTGCAAAGGTGGCGGAGAAAGAAAGATAAGAATGGGAACCTGTTTACAAGCGAAGATGAATCTGTGTTTGTATGACGTCATCGTTGTCAATTGTGTTGACTTGATCTCATTGTATCGAGGGGTAGCGAAAGGTTCGCCCAACGAGTTACTTATGCAATGCACTCGGCATTGTTCATCGGAGACACATAATTTAGTTTATTGAAGGGGTGCTTTCAAACGGGGGTTTAAAGCCGGACTGCAAACGACGTGTGCGTGAAAGCAAATGGTTAGAACCGAACTGAACGAATTCCGAAGCCATGCGGTGTCGAATGCGTGGGCGGATGCTCAAGTTTTCAATGATAGAACATGAGGATGACACTGTTCCACCCCCGAAACTGTACCTGTTAGGTTAAATGAACTTCAACGATACAAATTGATTATACATATTTCAGCTGAATTCGTATAAAATATTTTATAATTCATCTTTTTTATTTTTATTATAATTATTATTATATTTTTATTCTTTTTTTTTATTATATTTATTAATTTATATTTATTTATAATATATTTAACCCTTTGCACTCGAAGCTATTTTAACTCAAAAATCAAACGTTTCTTCTGATCTAGAATATTTACACTCTCTATGAGTTTTTAAATTTGGTAGATATAACATTGGTATAATACCTCATACAATACTTAAATGTTTAGTAATTAGACATATCTAATAATGTAAACAATATTTTCAATAATAGGACATTTTTAGTGGCGCCTCAGAGGAGCCACTCGAGTGCTAAGGGTTAATTTATTTAAAATATATAAAATATATTTATTAATTTTTATTATAAATCCTTTTTATTATGATTCATATAATTCATCAACAAATACGTATAATTCATCGCATCAACTGTATAAACTATACAGTAAGCATTGTAAAAGCACGTTTGCGATTTCAAGAGGTGAGTTTTGTGCATCTCCGATTTCGAACGTGATACTCCGGTATTTATTATGGCGATAAGGTGGGAAGCCTAATCATTAGATCGCATTAAAGAAATTTATTCGAGCCAGCTCTTAGAAAATCAAAGTGAATGATGTTTGAAACGCCCTGGCTATGGAAGACTCCCACGCGACACCCACGTGTACGCGAACCAAAGGCTCCCGAAAAGGGAAGTTTCTACTTCGAACCTTTTTTTCAGCAAGTTTTAGTATAATTCTCTCGGACCGCACCCGTTACACCCACCTGCGCGATCATTCTCGATGAATGTCGAAAATCGTACGTGATCGAAATATGGAGCAGTTGTGTGTCGCAAAAGGGGCAAATGGATGCGATTCTCCGGAAGAAAAAGGTTTAGGTCAGTTAGAAGACGATACGGTTTTAAAGGGATGGTTTCCCAATTTGTCTTTCGGGAAAGATACGAATTTGCTGCGTGGGCGGAGACCGGAAATGAGAAAGGGGAGTGTTAAAGGGTAAGGTACATACGCGCTGCTTGTTTTAACGAAATTTAACTGAAATATCCTACGGAAATGCAAACTATGAAACAATCAAATTAATTAATTTAAAGTACACTAAACTCACGTCACACAGAGCGATGATATGTGTTAGAGTACAACTCAATTAACATGCTTAATTTTTTTTATCGAATTGATAAATGAGTATCATTTTTTGGGAAAAACCAATTTTATTTCAAATAGTTAGCACCCACACGCTGAATAATTGTCGCTATAAATCAGAATACAGTTACGCAGATCCCAATTAAGGGTTGAAAAAGATTGGCCAATACCCCAAGCAGGAAACTGTTTGTTACCGTTAAATTGCGTGCTCCGATCCTTGGATTGACGGGATAAGGGAAAATACATCGAAGAAGATATTCTATTGAAAAATTGAAGCGGCTTGTCCCATTTACTGTGACAAATTTTCGAGCTAAATTCAGACTCGGCGTGTCTATTTTTTAACCCTCCTTAAAAGGCGGGGCGAGGATCGAAAAGGAAAGAAAGAGGAGGCGAGCCGCGACAAGAACAGACCTATACCAGGGAAATTCGATGTCGTGCTCTAATTGGCGTTTATAGTACACAGGGGTGCCATACCTCAGCTCTTGTTATATCTTCCGCGTAATGAGCCACGAGAAATCGGAGAATCATTAGGTGCTGAATTTTCTTACCTTTTCGTGTGCCCCATTTCACATCTTCTTCGACTTTGTTATTCGTTGCTTCGCACTTTTCTTTACTCTAGCACTCCCCATATTCATTCTTCACTCACTCAGTCTTCATTCAATCCAATTACTAGAACAAAGAGACATGGTAGTGTAAAGGAAGAGGATGATTACAGGACTGCGGATGTTTATGCAAAATAAAAGTAACTTGCATCAATTGCAATAAGATGAATTGAAATAGGAACCCACTCTTCCTTTTATAATTTTAATAAGCTGAAATGAATTTTACGAATGCATAAAATCTGCAATCTACTAATGATTACTGTAAAAAAAAATGATAACTGCCGCAAAATTTGATCTTGAAATTTTTTAAATTTAGTAGACAACTTCAGTATGTTTTATATACTATTTTCAGCACAACCCTATTTTGGGTTGCTTTGTAAGAAACTTTTACTATGTGCTCGCGTACCTTGAGGAAAAGGAGAAAATGTTTCTTGAAATAGAGGAAGAAACTCGTGATTTTATTACGATCTACAAAAAGGATTTTCTCGGGAAAGGAGCTGAGAAACGAAGAGAATACAGGCCGAAATGCGCGTATTCATTTCCCCTAAATCTTTTAAATGGGCCGTATAAGAAATGTCTAAACACTCGTCGTAAAAATTTATCGTTGCCTCTGGAGGAACAAACCGAAGATCCTCAAGAATATTTAAATAGGGTAAAGAAAATAGCGGTGAATATGTTCGTACAATACGCAAATCGATCGTGCTAGACGGCATTGATATTGTTACATCATTTTCAAAATAATAATTAATGTCTAGATCCGTGAAAAGCATGGACGTTTGAAGAACGTTTTTCCGGAAGCGGTGCCAGACGAAGAGCTGATCGAACAGAAGGAAAATGAACTTTTGCAAACTGTGTACATTCATGATTACTCTAAGGGTAAGTTGGATATATTTTGTTTAAACATTTGTAGTTATTACAGTGTCATATTAATTGACAGACTTTATGTAGTAAAAGTATTTTGAACTATATCACTGAAAGTACCTAAGATTATTTACTATCCACGATAAATTCGCTTATTCATATTTTCATTGGTGCATGAATATTTAATTATTTGTAAAATTAGGTGACTATTCACCCCGAGCAAATATCTACGGAAAATGGAAAGATATTGCTTTACCGAAAGACTGGGTGATATCAGAAACAATTCAAAAAAAATCCTACCGAAACCCATGGAAAATTGCCTCTAAAAATTTGTTACAAGTTAAAAGATTTAAGAAACCCGTGGACAATTTACTACCGAGTGAAAAGGAGAGAGAAATTCTTCGCATAAAGTACAAATTAATCTGTTTTCCTCACACAAGCCACGTTCTACTAAATATTTTCTAAATGAAATATTCGATATCTCTCATCCACTAGAAGATTAAAAAATGTTATCTTTCCTCAGCACTGGACTTACAGAATATGACGCAACGATCACCGATACTGGGATTAAGATAATGAAAGAGCAGCTGTTAGGAGAACCACTTCCGGTTGAACCAAACATATATACCAAAGGCCCAGACTGCCCACTTTCTGAATGCTCTTGGATATTAGCAGAAAAGAAGCTTGTACTTCCGTCAAACGTAATCTAACTTTTACCAAAAAGAAAAAATTGTGGTTTACACTTAAAATACTAGGTGAAGGAATTCCGAGTAAATTAGAAAACAGAAGTTATTATAAAACACAACCCGTGTTGTTTTGCTTGTACATACTTAGTAACTTTACAAATATATTATTTCTTATTCTCACCCAACTTATTTATCACTTTACACATATTCACACCCACGCTGAACACACAGTATCATTATAATCCGAGCGAATTTTATACATTCGTAGTCTTACAGAATATTTACATGCCCAAATGTTTGTAATCGTGATCATTCCACGAAAGACACCCTTCTGAACACGAAATGTTATCTTTGACCCGACAAAAGAAAGTTACTGTATGTTTCTTTCGTTCACGATCTAAGTACCAAATATATTTGATTCTGATGGATATTGATTTTCTGTGTTCGTCCACAAAAATTTGTCATGTTAACACGTGATTGTAAAATAATCAATAGAAAATATTGCAGAACAAATTTAATGAGGCTAGTATACACTTGTTTCGTATAATTCAGAAATCAGAAGAATCGTGTCCATGTAGAAGTTCGTACATAAAATGTGTAAATTAATTACGAAAAAAAATCAATTGTTCAAACTGTTTAGGTATCGTCTAGCCTCCCATAGTCAGTCGCTGAATTATAGATAACGATCAAAGATCAAAAAACGTATTATTTACAATAAGCCACTGCACGAATTAAGACTAAACTCTTACGATGTACTCTCCTAGTCATTAACTATGTCCCATAAAGCTTTTTTTTATCTAATTAGACTAAACGAATTGTACTCGCACTCAAAAGTTGTACAAAAAAGATCTCATCGACGCATACACATCTCTTCCGTTTAATCGTTGCGATGGAAGTTAACGACTAATTTCATTTATAAAATCTATACTACAAGTGGTACCCAGCACGTAATTAATAAATTATAGTTCAGTCTCTCGATACAATGTAACAATACGTTTGTCCTATGAAATTGTACAAACATTTTACACTCGATATGTTACAGTGAAAGCTTTTAATGTGTATATACACAAATTGAAATGTATGTAATGCGTGTGATATTTAACTAAACTATAATACAATTCTTTACTTTTTTTTTTCTTTTTTCGTTCACTTTTTCCATCCCTCGCAAAAATAGCAAACACGGAATCAGTTTTCGATTAAATTTTTCATCGTGTCGCGACACATATGCCGTACAATAGTATTATCGGGTCTCCATTCGGCTGTACGCCAAGAGAAGCTAACAAAAAATATGAGACCTAAAGCGCTTTTACCAGCATAATATATACAACTTTGATAACTCCTCGCAGCACTTCCGTGACCCCGATAATCATATTTGCACTACACTTTGTAATGGAGATGAGTATTATTTACAAACGTGTTTTGTTTCCAAGACTAAGAAACAAACTTAAGTAAATTTCTTACATAGACGTATAGAGATAGACTGCGCGGCCTGTACGAACCGCTGAAGCTTACAATGGCGGCGTGTGAGAGAGAGAGAGAGAGAGCGATAGCCGGGGGGTATTGCGCTCTCTGTCTAATTAACGTCAATTAGACAGAGATCGCAATACCCCCCGGCTATTGCTCTTTCTCTCACTCTTTGTATCGCGTGCTGCCATTGTGAGCTTCAACTCGCCCATAAGACGGCGCAGTCTATCTCTATACGTCTATGATTTCTTATCACCGGAACACTTTCCTTTTTTTTTTGCTATGTACCTCTATTACCCACTCCATCCGATTTAAATATTTTTCTACAGTAAACGATTGTTCGATGTAACGATATCATCCTCGGAGATCATGTCCTGAAGAGGAATAGCTGGTTTCTGTAAAAACAAATGAAAAGTGGATGATCATAAACGTTCGCAGGAAAATCTCAGAATACATTCTCGCTGTTATTTGTATCATGAAAATCGCACTCACTTCAAGAACGATGGTAGATGTCATGTTGTCTGTGTCGTGATACTGCACGTCTACATTTGCTGCTGCTATTGCTATAGTACGAACGGTATTGGTGCTGGCCGAAGTTGTGATGTGCTGGGTTATCATGGAGTTTTCACTTGCTCTACTGGAACCATTACACTCTTATATGCGTAAAACATTGAATGAGACACTGTACTTGCTTTGTACAAAGAGACCAACAACGCAGGTAATAAGGCACCAACAGACACTTACTTTCGTTTCTTTACTTGGCCAGAATGGAAGCGGCCGCCCTCGCCACGGATTCTGTTCATCGCGTGCCGGTGCCGAGACTCGTGTAGATATTTCTGACAAATGAGAATGGAATTAATTTCAGTAATACGAGCCGCAAAGGTGACACGATACACCAAATGCAGAATCGTGACTCACCGGTCTCTCTTTAGGTATCTTTCCTTCGGCTTCTAGTTTAGCGCGGGCTTGACGGCGTTTCAGTATACGCCTGTATTGTTTCGCGTTTACGTACAGAGGCTCCTCTTCGAAAACTTCGGCGTTAGGCAGCGCTACCCTTTGGAACTGAGTCTGCCCACTGTTTCCTGGCACCATCTGGTTACGAGAGATAAAAAATTTGATGTCATTAAATTTTTTAACGAATGCATTGATGCTAGAGGTGTGCGAAAACCTAAATATTTATTCGGATTGCCCAATTCCTGTATAGATTAGGCACGCTAAAAACGTATTATGTTGTCACATCCAAGTCATATTCATTGCAGATGGAATAGAATAAGACAATGCGCTGACAGTAATGTTGCTCCATAATCACTACAAGTCGGTATAATATACATACACGGACTATGTAAGTGAAAGAGACATTCTACTAGTACCATGACAACATTTCCTGCCTGTGTAGCTGTTGCTGTAGGACTCGCCACAGGCTGCACTGGTGCTGTGGCTGCTGCAGTGGTCGCCGCCTGATTCGTTGTTCCAGCAATTTGCATAAGATTTCCATTGATATTAATCACTAAAAGTAACATCGATATTAGCACCAAGTTTTTTATGAAATAATTCCCAACAAATTAACAAGCTGTACTACCTGTTGGTTGTGTTTGCTGCACTTGGCCATCCAATTGAACTGGTTGGTAAATATATGTTTGTCCATCAGGAGTTTGAATGATTTGAGGTGTCTGAGGCTGTTGAATAACAATCTGCTGTCCGGTATTAGTTAAACTAGATACTGGAACAACTTGTATTTGTCCATTGGGTGCTGCAACTTGTATAGCCTGTGGTAACATCATCGCTTGACCTCCTTGACCCATTTGAACAACCTGGACTGTGCCACCGGCTCCGCCGACAACAACAGCCTGCCCTTCTCCGAGTTGCTCCATCGCAAGCTCTTCCTACCACTAGACAGAAATGCGTTAACAGAGACTTGGTAAGATAAAAATAATGTATTAACGAAGATGGGCCTGTTCTTTGGTAACATAAATCATTGTAAACGTTCGCGTGTACATATGCACGCCACGAGGACGAATTAGAGGAAAAGGTATAGGTAGCAGGTTGTACACAGAGTGCTATGAATCATATAGAATACAAGAGTCGTCTTTGTTTCGTCGAACGGCGATTAATAAAAATAGCATTTCGCTCGCGGAGTTTCGAAAGGTTAGGCCCTTTGGGGGCGATCTCGCTATTCCGTAGACGCGCAATTCATGGGCTGCAGCCCGCCGATAAAGATCGCCAACGTGGCGAGCACACTCGGGCTTTCGAAGCCCACGTGCGGAATGTTAGATACGTGGGCTCCGAGGAATCGAGGCCAGACAGCAATCATCACCTTCTGTCGTGCAGAAGACGGTCCCCGAGGATATCGGTCCTGTCCTCGCTGGCATGATTAACCTCGTATCCTCGCGACTCCGTTGAACCCACGGAATTTGCGGGTCGTGGGACGGGTCGAGACTTCACGGTAGACGGAACGCGACATGCACGGCAACGAATGACGCGGATTTCAGGACGAGAAACGCTCGTCTCGACAAACATGGCCGTGCGGAAAGGCATTTTGAACGTTGGAAAGACGCGAGCCCGCACTCGGAACCGTTCCCGGAACGAGAACACGGTTAATCGTGCACCCGTGTGCGGTCGTACACGTACCCCGTTGATGTTTGATAATTTGTGGACTTACATTGGATATTTTCGTGGGCACTTTCCCAATGATTGGTCGGCAAATTGAGGACCAATGGTCGACGATAGAGAGTCCTCGGCTCTTGTGTATTGGTGGTACTGAACGGGGGGACCTGCCAGTCCGATAGCAGCCCGATGCCACACCGGTCGATGCCCCTCCGCGCCTCGACGCGCCTAACCAATCTACTGGCTTGACTTATCCCCACCCCTGTCTTCCCGCGCTATCGTCAAACTTCGCGCGTTCCTAACAGCTTATTTCCCGCTTCCTTTTGAATCGATTCGGACTACAGTCGATAACGATCCGCTCGCGATTTACACTCGCTTTCTCCCCCAAACTCGAAACCTTTTCAAACCGTTTCGAAATTTTTACAAGAAACACAGTAAAACCTCGATTATTCGCACTAAAAGGCGGATCATATCATTCTATGAACTACGCTTTGTATTCAAACAATAAAACATTCAGACATTAGGGATAATCGAAGATCTACTGTATTATTAAAGCAATTCTTAAGAACCTTTATTATATCGGTTCTTGACCAAGTTTCCTTAATCAATTTTCAAAGTACGTTGTTGAGTCTGTAAATTTTTCTTTAAGCGATTTCCTTGATTGATTTTCAGTTTCAAGCATATAAATCTAATCTTAAACGACTTTTCTCATTCATGATAATTTACTATATTTATGTATCAATGAAGTGATATGAATTGGAACACAGAATAACAAAATTGCAAGAATTCATATTTTGTACAGACGGGGTTCGCTATTTTATTCTAGTAAAGATTGAATAATATTACAAATTTTTATATATTGTTCATATAATCGTTTTTATTCATTATCGGATATTTCTCTATTCACAAAATAATATATTCACGATTAATTTTTAGTTCATTACACTGCACTTGCATGAGTAAACGATAATAGCTGTGTAATAACTCAACGTAATTGTAAAAGTATGCATTGTTTAACAAATTTCAGTTAACATGATGGATGTACCAAACATTGGAATTTACAAATTAATACGATAAATATTAATAAAATTAATTAATTAATAGAAGTATCACAAATCTTTGAATCAGGAGTTTATGTGTATATACTCTTGACATTATAAAAACCTTTTTGCGGTAATATAAACATGATAAACATTAATATATGCATGATAATTGAAATGTAGTTTAATGTAGGCAATAAGAGAGATACTTAAGTCATTCCTAATTATTGAGATTTACTATTCGTTGAGACTTAACTATTTGTTACTTATCACTTTCAATAGCATTCAATGTACACTACTCAGTCCATTAGAAATCGATAGGAAACCGAGAATAAATTTTACAAGACTTATAGAAATTCAATTTGTTAATTTACTCACTCGTGAAGATTTGTAAGCCTATATCAGCAATGCATACGTGAAATCATGATAAAATAGCATTTGTGTTGCTTAGCTTTCCAGTGTATATGTCAGTGAGGAATAATAACAGTGAATCAGCTTTTTACAATATAGTACTACCAAACCCAGTTCGTCCCTGAGAACTGGTCTTTTGGAAACATTTTCATATGTAACATCTCAAAATAGCCTTGTACATTTAGCAACAATCAAGCAATTAACACGTTATTATTGTGAAATAATACTTGAACTTCCATCTATAATACACTTGCATCTTAAGTTTTAATTGATATCGACGTTCAAGTAGTTTCTGAAGTATTTTCAGACTTTGATTAATGTATAGAAAATTGATTTTTGAGAAGATGTATGTTGCATAATGTCATGTAGCACATGAATCTCTCTCAGACAGGACGCATCTGTAATCCTGTTGAGGATATACAATAAGATCACGATAAGAAAGGAACAACTAGATCCTCTTTGTGTTCAACTTTTACATCCCCTAACGCTGTGACAGCCTTGCTGACCATTTCAGTAATCTATAAATACAGTAAAGTAATTATTTATTGTTGTTACTAAGTAGATCTATTAGCTTTTCACATATTTGCAATTATTTACCAGTCCATGGTCACCAGAGCCCAATGGAGCAGCAGCTAATATTTTCTCTGGAGCAGGAATATCTTTCAATAAACACGATGTGGTTTGTGGTACTTTAACTTTTCCAGCTTCAATACGTTTCGAGTATGCACGCGATCTGTCCATGTATTCATGTTGCTCCAAGTTATGTGAATCCAAAGCTCCAACGTCTATCACATTGCTGAAATAAAATTATCGAACAAATAGTACATCGACTACTAGTACATCCTTAATTGCAATGGAATGAAATGACACGTGAGAATGCAACACAAGCGCGAGAATGCAACACAAGCATAAAATCCGAGAGACAAAAAAACACTCACGCCGCTGTTTCATGTAAAATTCTATTTAATGCGCTTTGTTCGTCTGTTTTCTTGGGTGCAGAGCTTGCGTACTGGTTAACATAATCATCACTGAAAAAGGGAAACAAGCAAAAAAGCTTAGTACTTGGTAATGTGAGATTTCATAAATATGAGTACGTACCTATGTACTCTGGGTATGTTTGTGTTATTACTGACAGGATCTACTAACAAATGCGTCCTCTCGTTTACTTCCCCACTCTATAAGCAATAAACAAACAACAATTTCAACAATGAAGTAGTTCGATTAGAATAACATGCACGCGAATTGTTGGATTTTACAAAAAATAAATCGCATTAATCTACATTTCTCGAGTAGATAGAGTCACGATAAATGTCCGGATGCTGAGTATGCATATCAAATGTTGTGCGATAACATTCCGGACAAGTAGTACTAATATTAATTCCAGGAATTTACCTGTGGCCCGCTGTCCTCTTTGCAGAAGCTGTAACAACATCCCATATTTAAGCGTATCGACGAGAGACAATTTCGCTAACAATACGTAGTACTCGGACGTATTATTTTTTTATCCTCATTCCTGTAAACAATCGAATGAATCAGCTGTAGATGTACCGAAACTGCGCTTCTGCCACTATCCACAAATAAAATCTACTACATTACAATGTGTGACAACCTTTCAAACCAGATACGAAAACTCCAATGAAAAATGTCAATTACTACATCTGCGACATCTGCGATGATACGATGCCCCTGGCGGCGTTCCGAGGCTACTAAGCCGAAAAACATAACCTATAATAGATCGAAGTGCGTTGATGTAAGAATTTCGTGAATTTTTATCATAAAATGATCGTTTAGTTCGTCGAATTGTAATATATAAAAATTCTAATTACGTAATACTAGATCCCCGAAGAATTATTACATATCGCATCATACGCTAAGTTAGCATACGAAAATAAAAATATGATTTTGCAAGTAACTACATAAGCTACAGTAGATTCACAAATCATCCTCCGGACAAGTGTTAAATTATATTTCCTATATTTAACATTAAATAGTATGTAAATGGAACATAATCACTGAATCTTATCAAATTTCTATTGTAACTGTGGGATACTGAATAAGATTGAAATTTTAAAGGTACAGATCTATTCTGTTTTCAACATGTCAAGTACGAAGGTACGTATTCTTCCGTTTATGCGGCGAAATTCATGACTAAATACATTATGCATGTTGATTTCGAGATGACATGCAATTATATTTTCAGGAGCTGCCCGAGCTACAGGTCTTCAAAACAGTATTATTTCACTGTATAGTTATCATAGCCTTACCTGTGTTATCGTTTTTTACTAGCAAGGTTTTTATCTTTGACGGTACGAAAGCAATCAGCATTATTATCTAAATATTTAATTGCTCTCAGTTTTACAGTTGTATTATTTTCAAAACACTTCATATAGCTCTTTACATACAGTTAAAAATGAACTCAGGAAATCGAAATGATTTTTAATATGTTTATATATACATTTACACAAAAGAAAATTATAATTTCTTCTACAAACTAGATGCCATACCTCTTCTGTTCTTTTTCATTTTCTTGTCAATGTAGTCAATACTTGGTCAGCCTACTATGTGTACAAATATGTCTTGCACTATGTTGCATCATCTATTCTTTTTAAAATGATGATCAAGTTAAAGGGCCCCATGGAGATCACCGACACAAATTTCCCCGACTCGGTTTTTACCGACGACTACTTTAGCAGACAATTAATCTAAAATCGTCGGTCAAATCTGGAGTCTGTGATTTCCATGGACCCCAAGTTAATATGCTTAGTATTGACAAAAGTGCATAAATATTTTTGCGGATATTTAATGCCATGATACATAAATTCAAACTATTCTGTTTTGTACATTTTAGGTTTATTGGGGCTGAATCATGTGCCAAGCAATGTATATTCAGCTGCAGTCGCGATTCTCGTGTTACACGTGGCTCTCGGAGCTTTTATATACCGTGCATATTTCGACGATCAAACGAAAACGCAATCGAAGCAAGATTAAACCTCCATTTCTGTGTTTCATATAAATAATATACTTAAGTACACCCTCTTGATTCGCGTACTTATCGAAAAGAAGATGATACATACGTCGTATGTACTGTATTCTATAATTCTCCATAGTTCCCGTCGATGTTTTAGGTAATATACTTTCTCTTATTGAATATTGTAAAATATGTAGATGTTGAATATACCTGTACTGCATCAGTTAATGCAAGAAACACAATTGTTAAATAAAGATCAAAGACATTCCCACACAAAACTTGCATATTGTACAGCACAAATTTTGTAACATTCATACATCTATTTGGAATATAATTCCTCGATATATTCTGCTTTTATTTTCAAATAATTTTGCAATAAATTGTTTTATAATACCGCGATATTTAAATATATATATTTATATATATATGTAACACCCGATGGATAAATTAATTGTAGTGCACTTCATGATCACAGTACCAATGCCAATTAGGAGCGAATTTGCAATGTTCGGTGATTTTTTTAGGCTAATGTTTAGTCCCGTTAAAAAACACAGAAACAATTTCCAAGTTGAAAATATAAAATGTAAGAGAAACCATTAAAGAAAAAAAAACTGAATACAGATTCGCTCCCAAGAAAGGCAATGAACAGCAGTACGTAGTCTTTGCCTTTTCTCTTCTATACAGAATAAATATAATAATCGAATTTTAATTAATATACAAGGTGATAATACCATTCATTTTGGTACCAATGAAAATCGTTAGAAAAATTATAAGAACTAAAAGTAATGCATTTCTCAAACACTGATATTAAATTATTTCTATTTTCCGTGACACAGCATATAAACCAAGGAAGGAAATAGTTTTACCTTTATGAACCGCTAATATGTACATCGATATACCTAACTACAATTTTGTTTGTTTAGAACTGTCATTTCATCAAATTTTATAGCATTTAGAAAATAAAGTATTGTATATGTATATAAAGTGAACTTGATCAGCTCCTATACAGATGCCACTTTGCTGACATAGCGAAACAAATCCTACAAGCTTAATAAACTTCGTTAATGAAATATTAATTTATTTAAGTATTGTAAATGCAACAGAAGTTTGTGTGACAGGATAGTTTGCTGTCGGCCTGGGAAATGTTGGAATGAATACTTATTGTATTATTAAATACATAAGATCGCCAGCGATATTTACTACTTCACACTTTAATTTAGTCATTAGCTCTAACTTAGCATTTGTCTTAAATCTTTCTACTGGCAATGAAATCAGGGACCTCTTGCAGAGTACTCCGCTGATAAAAATTTTGTTATACTTTTACCTATCGGTATATTAAAAATTGTAGAATTTTTTAATATCGAGAGGATTACTATGGTTTTTGTGAAATAAGGAACTGTATCTCTTCGAATAAAAAAAAATTCTGTACAGTCTTGTTTTAACCATTTGTTTAAAACATGGGAAATGTACAACTCTAAGAGAGAAATCGTTCATACATAATGTGTTCAAGATGAATTTCAGAGTGCATTCTCTATTACACGTCAATTTTTTTCTTCAACATTATACAATGTTGTAACATAGAGTAAAACGAACATATGAAATCATCCTTAATGACGATCGAGACGAAAAACTCTTCAATTTTCAATATACTTGAAATGATGATAGTTTGTTCTTGAATAGATCAACTTATATCACGTCAATAACAGTGAAAGAAAAAAGAAAACGAAACAATCGCATGCGCTAACCAGACGAATCAGGTGCTTTGTGACATGTTACAGATGACTTGTATGATGAAATAATTTTCATTATTTTAATCATGATAGATTCAATAGTATTAAAACATAAAATGGGATGAGTGTTACTCAACATCCATTTCTTCTTGTGGTCGTTGTTGATTAGCTTGTGGCTGACCATCGCTTCGATTGTTTTGATTAGTTTCGTGATGATCTTCAGCATTTTTATCCTTTGGTTTGTCTTCTTTTGGAAGTTCGACCTTAGGTTTCGGTTTGTTAAAAATTGGTAAGATAGTACTATCCAGCGCCTAAAAAGAAGGAAGTTAGCAAAAACCGCAAAACTGCATAAAAATTATGTGCATAGTAACTAAAACATTCATATACCTGTTTCTCTGCACGTATTTGAGCGATAGTAATTTCTACTGGCTTTGTGCGAGGTACACCTTTAAGCTTCATACGTGTAACCTCTAGCCATCTCCATTTCTCGTTTATAGCCACTTCAACCTTCCTTATTTCGTCTTTCGTTATGTGAGAGTATTTATCATCTTTTCCTCCTTCTTTAATTTTATCTAAAGTCCGAGTCGCTCCCATCAATGCGTGTGCCAAATCATCCATTGCCTGGTTCCTGCCTTCGAATTCTTGTCGTTTCTCCTTGATTGGCTCGCCTTGTGCCTGGAAAGTGAGCGAAGACGTATTATCGCAAACATAGACTTTGATATATTCATAATTAATACGGTATGCACATAATTGTCGAGTCGACAATTTTATTCGAAATCGGGATTCTTGGCAATTTTTGGGGATTACTTCTAAGCATATTCGATCTATCTAGAATATAAATCTCCTCAAGAATCCAACTTGTCTAGATCCTGTCTTCCCAATCCGTCTTGGCCATAGAATACGCAACATTTTTAGGTTCTCGCAGACCCTTGATTACAGATTAAAATGTTGAAACTCACTCTAAGACGCTGTAGACGTTCCGCATAAACTTGTCGTTGACAATCCTCACCCTCTTCATAGAGCCAATCTTCAGTTTCTGTTAGTGTGTGACAAAGTGCTTCTTTGTCCTCTTCTGTAACGTACGTCGCTAACTCATCTTCTTCCAACAATTTCGCGCGCAAGTCGTATACATATTCTTCCAACGCGTTGCGGGCGTCAATACGCTCTTTTTCTTGTTTATCTGCGGCGATCATTCTACACTGTAATACAAAATGTACCTCAATTAGAAAGATAAACAGTACCTCGGGATCAACGCGTCATCCTGTGATTAGTTGCGTAACATACTTCTTTGTCTTGTGCAGAATCCAGGTCCTGCTGAGTAAGTCCGAAGCCGTGCGTCTCCCAAGGCAAATCGACGGTGCGAATAGGAATTTTCTTTTTACTTTTACCGTCTTCGCCTTTGTCGTCTCCCTAAAAAGAAACGAAACATAAAATTTAACTATATAAATTCGTTACAATTTTTGTTCGCATGAACGTGTTACAGAATGTATGTACAAAACACCTAACATTTAAAGTAAATTGAATTTCTTAACTTTTCCCACTGCACGATTTTTACCAATCACTTACCCACAGGGTATACAACAAGGACAACAAAGGTGTATTTTATATTAAAAGAAATATCAGCAAGATGCAAGAACACAGAAGTACATTAGAAGTCAGGTGATGATAGACACGAGCAGAATTTACATGTATATAAATGTATAATATATATATAGAGAGAGAGACACAATTTTATACGTGGTTTTCAATGCATCAATACTTTGTAATTGTTACATATGAATTCTTCTATCGAATCAGTGTTTGCAACGTCGATTGGAAATCGAATCGCATTTCTTGCTTTCCAAAAATTTTGTTCGGAACACCAACTACTATCGAACTCATTAGAAAATCACTGTCTCTTTTCCTTCTGCGACCCAGTGGAAAGAACAACAGAACAAAGACAAGACAGCACGGCGTGACACAGCTGTACCTTGGACCCATATGCATTGTGACACGTTATGGATTCGTAATTTTCTAAACATTTTTGCATTAATCAATTATCAATCGTCATGTGATCAACATTTTTTGGTAAACGTTTCGATTACTACGACTAGAATCGGTCGAGTTTGCAGAAGAAATCGACACAGGTTTCAGAATTCTGAACGGAACTAATGCCATGCACTAAATATGAGCTACGATTAATAAATAATGCGCTTCTGCGGCAATGTACAATTTACATTGTACAATTATACTTTCATACTGTTTAACATCTGGCCTACATTATGAAATCGTTTGCACCTTTCGGAAAAATGAGAGAAGGAATTTAGAAGAGGAATTACGTTTCACAGAGTACTCGATTTTTACAACCGTTCGCATAGAGATGTATGTTATTGCACGTGTGATACGGAATATTTTTACTTGAAAATAATAGAAGAAATATATGCAAAAGTTTTGCAGTGTTATTTGTAACGCGTGTTCATTACAATCATGCAGGATATTTGAACTGTATTAGAGTCACAGTGATCTTGTAACAAGTGACTGACGATGCTGACGTGATGAAAGAAATAAAAGATCTATAAATATAGATATATATACATATATTGTATATCTATATATATGTATCACCTTCACGCATAAAACGATACTCGTGTAGCCATTACGAATTATAACAATGCAACGATCTAAGACAAATGTCGGAAATCATTGCATATGTTTCGATTAACATATGCATATGGGTCCAAGTAATGATAGTGTGTCGCGTACCGAGCTGAACCAAGAGAGAATCCTGGACGAGTAGGAAGGGCCAGAACCCCACGCACCTCTTCCACCATCATCAGCATCTGAATTCCGTCGCGTTTTATCCATGCTCACCTAAACCGCAACAAACTCACATAGTTATGCACCAGACACACGTGACCACAAATGAATTGATTTTACTTCTATATATGAAGTATGCTCTCCCCGGACAAAATGGATGTGGTAACTTTGTTATGTTGTAACTCATGTGTTAATCAAGCGCCAATCGTCTCTTTCCAAATCAAATCAATTTGACAAAGTTCGTACTCGTTAATCAGCAATGGCGCGCGAGAACACGAAAATGTCGAGTCTGAACAGCTTCTTGAAAATTTCGGGACTCTCCAATTTATTAAATTCAATTTTATATAAAAGTCTTATCAAGATTTATTTTTTGGAGGAAATTTGAATGTTTTAATTTGAAATTTTAATATTCTCCTATTCTGGAGAATATTACGGTTCTCGATCAAACATTTTCGGGCTTTCGCACACCTCTATCGATCAGTTAAAGAAGAAGAAATATAGCTAGCACAATTTCATGAATACATTTAAAGGGAAATATGTATTATGTACTATTATTACAGATAAGCTACCGCATAACTTAACATATGCATATTTCATAAAAAAGAAAAAAAATTGAACATGATCATGCAAGTACGTACCTCCGGTGCTGGCGGTTCGTTAGCCTGTGCTTCCTGATCAGGCTTATCTTTTTGTTCCGCCTGTTGATCCACATCCATGGTTTGCTTCGGTTGCTGTTGTTGTTGTTGTTGCTGCTGCTGTTGTTTCTCCTCTTCGTCTTTCTCCTGTTGCGAAAGCTCACGTTTCTCGATGAGCGACGCCGAAGTGATCGTGAATATTCCATTCAAATTTATTCTCACTTTCACCTTCACTTTCGAGGACTCCCCTTCTGGTGTCGGCTTTACGTTCTTTATTACGAACGTACCTGTAAGAAGAATATTGTCATTAGATGTTCAAAATAATAACAGCAACTTCTATAACACGTAAAAAGAAGTTCATACCAATATGATCTTGAGGATATGTTGGTGGAACTACAGTGTAACTGGCTGTGAGTGAAAACGGACTTGATCGATAGAATGTTAATACCTTCGAGAAAGGTACAGCATGATTGTGCCCGAATACTTCCATTTCACTAAAATAGTATGAATAATTTAGAATAGTGTCCTTGATAGAGACGTGCGAGAACCCGAAATTTTTTTCAGAATCGGGACGAGTTTTCGAACATTTTGGGTCCGTCATCGGGTGTTCTCGGCACATCTCTAATTCTTGATGAACTATTCAAGTGCATTATGTAAAGCATACGTACGAATCTTCGTTCTGATGAGTACTCCACTTAACTGTTATCGGATATGGTTGAATATCCGTTACAGAGAAATCACGAACTCTTACCGCTGGACTTAACATTGCACATTGAAGTGCGCAACCTCTCGAGACAGCTTCATCTTGATTCAATGTGGTAGATACAGGATGAGCAAAGACTTCTTCTATCAATCGTTTAATAGCCGGAACACGACTAGAACCTCCTGCTAACTCTACCGAATGAATATCATCCAACTTCAATTCTGCAAAAGAACAAGTTACGAGTTAGTAAACTACCTTCCTTATGTTAACCCTTAGCACTCGAATGGCTACACTATAAAAGTAAATAAATCATATACAACGGCAATATTCTAGATCGCGAAATATGTTGATATTGGATTCAAAACAGCTTGGAGTACAAAGAGTTAATTTTAATAACAATGAACTTACTGGAATCTTCAAGGCACTTCCGCAAAGTGAATTCCACTCGTTTAAATAAATGTGCACACATTGCTTCCATGTCTGCACGTTTCATAGTGCCATGTACATCTTTTTCATCCATGAAACATTCAATGTTCAGAGGAAGTGTCGTTGAATTAGCTGACATTTGTTTCTTCAGCCTCTCTACTTCTGCTAGTAGCCTTAAGTAAGCACGTGGACTCGAGCGTGTATCAATATTATAACGCGTTTGAAAATCTTTGCAAAATTGATCAGCCAAAATAGCATCTATATCTCTGCCGCCTAATTGACTGTCAGATGCACTCGCCAACATCTAAAAAGAATGTTTTCTTAGAAATAAAAATGGATCACAACTACACATGGAACACATTTAAACAAAAAAATGTAATACTCACGTGAAGTTTTCCCTTGTGGAATGTACAGATACACACTTGTAAGCTGGCATAACCACAATCAACGAAAACTACGTTTCTCGGCGGTGCATCGGGCGCGGGCAAATCTTGTTTGTAGATACCGTAACATAAAGCAGTAGCTGTTGTTTCATTGAATAGTCTGAGGACATTCAAGCCCGCGATTCTCGCAGCATCCAGCAATGCCATACGTTCGGATTGTGTGTAATATGAAGGAACAGATATAACGCAATCATTAATAACAGTCTGCAAAGCTGTTTCAGATATATCCTTCAATTTTGTGAACAACATTGCAGTGATTTGTTCGGGTGTAAAAGTGTGTTCTTCCCCCAGATATTGTACCTGCAATTCATGAATGAGTGTAAACGGTCTTCCAACATGCAAGCTTTACTATTAATATTGTACATAGTATATGAAGTACAGTCAATATGATTCATCAAATATAACTGCTCTAAAGTGATATAAATAAAATACGAGTCTCCACAAATGTGAGAAACCTGGCGACATGCCCAAATTACTATTGAATTCAGTCGCATTGAAAACAACGATAATAATATTTATTAGGTGTAGAAGCTAAGTAGTAATAAAATTACACAATACACGATTACAAAATTTTACAATAGTGTTATTATGTGATTATAGTTACTTTTATGAGTTTATGCGCATTCTAATATATTTAAATCTACTATTATTGATATTGTAAAGATGCATCCATAAGGAATTATTCAACAAATTTTATTGTTTAAAAAAATGGCTAAAAAATTGAATACACATATTGTCGTTATTTTTAGAAAATGATGTATAATATAATCAGTTTCAGTGCTCTGTAAACCTGGTGTTCATTATAGATACTAGAAACACAGTAATTAATAGACGAATAGAGACTTACATGTATACCCAGATTTCCATCTGACTGCTGAGTTACCTTAAAAGGTAACATCTTCAGTTCATGTTGTACTTGAGGATCGTTATATTTTCTACCTAACAATCGTTTAAATCCATAAATAGTATTCTTCATGTTAGTCAACATTTGATTCTTAGCTGCCACTCCAAGAATTCGGTTTTTCCCACTGAATGCCACACATGATCTAAAAACAATAATAATTTTCATTAGTTCAAAAGCAAACATAACATTTCCAAACTTCAAGTGCAACAAATTTGTGTCACTTTTAATTAAGCTGTATATAATGACCCAACAATAATGACATAATCCTACAGACACAATTACATATATTTTTAGGCTTGATAGAAATTAGATCAACATATTACAAGCCAGTAGACTAATTATCGTTCACAGATAACATCATTAGAACATTCTATATAGCATTTGAAAGTTATATAGTGAAAGAATAGTACAAATCGAATGAAATCAGATGGCATTGTTTATTAAACAAGTTGAATAAATTGTAACACACGACTTCATCTGTGTTCTCTTGAATTCATTATTTGGAGTCCAGTTACTAAATAAAACAACTGTTTCTAGGTGGATCGGAGTAAATTGGCCATGCAGGACACTTGTGAATTTCCGAGATCCTTTAAACACGTAATATTTTCATTGTTCCACGGTACTGAAATGCAGGTGCAATAACGCCTGACATTGATAACACTCTCTCTAAAAACTGCCTTCATAGATCGATGGCAAATTGCGGCTGTGTCGCGGTCATATCAGATTTTGAATAAGACGGAAAAAGAATAGCGCATCGATCACACGACTACGCGTTGAACTTTTTTTGTCCACTGTGTTAGTCATGTGAAAGTAAGCAGGGGACACACACCTAAATAGACAAAACGTTGCGTACATAAATGGTAGCGATCGAAAAATCGACGGGCCGGGACCACGTTGGATTTTCGGTGACAACGAGCTCCTCGATGTTATCAATCGATTTTCGTTTCGCGTCGAATAAATTTCCATCGAAGAATTCGCGATCAAGTGCGAAGGCCGGCACACGGGGTGCACCGGTTAGCGCGTGAACGTTATGCAAACCATCAGAAAACGATTACACGAGCGAAAGGAAACTTACGGTGTGCTTCGTAGACTGTAGTCATTCGCTATTGTTTCGATGCCTCCGGCACGTGCTACGGCCACATAACAGCTCTCATTGCCGAAGTCGATTCCGATTACGGACATAGCAGCCATGGCTGATAGAGGCTGATACAACGTATTCCGTGCGACACTGAATTAATCGTCAAAATTAGACCGTGTATTCGATGTTCGTCCTCTTGAACAGTTCCTGACTAATTACCGAATGCTCGGCCTCACCGTTGTTATACTCGAACGTGAATATTAAACTCACGATCCCACTTTGATTCTCAGCTCCACTCACTCAACAGACTAAACGAAATGCCTTCCGCACGATGACTGCGATTACTTCTTTCTGCTAACTTCTGCTGAAAATTCACCAATCATGGCGCTGCGGTGCACGTACTCTATTGGTCGATCCGTGGCTCTGGAACATTCTGGAATTATGCGCCGGAATCTATTCGACGCGAGTAACCTGCGTGTTCATTCTGGAAGGATCGAACGTAACGGATCAATACGAAACGCGAGTCCTATGCAGGACTCCGCTGGATCCGAAAATTTATGCTCCACGAGAGAGGCGATTTTTCATCGAGCTCCTGTTCATCTTTCGCCTATTCTTTCTAGAGCGATTTCGAATTTATATATAGCGTGGATCGCGCATCGGTATGATTGGTTTACTTGCCAACATGTCGGTCGTGAAACGAATATTCAAACGTTTTAGATAATCGTTCGCGGAACATTCGACACGTTTGAATCGGGAATCCTTTCACGACAATTGCCGATATTGAAGTATAAACAATTGAAGAAATTTCTCTTTGTAAAATGTTGTATCAATTTTTATCCTAAGTACATGTGAATAGTCGATGGATTTTGTATTTATATGTATGAAACAATCGTTCCGTCCCAGTTGCTGTATTACATACATATGTATAAATAAATACTCTAAGATATATTGATATTTTGTGTAATCTTTGCGGTTGCTATTGCGTCATGATAATACAGTATTCTCAAACTGTCTCAAACGCGATGCTTATCTTGCAGTGGTGCTTAACATGTGAGGATGCAACATAAAACGGATTTTTCCGCAAATACGAAAAATGAAAAATGTATATGTAATGTGAATCTTTTAACGTAACGGTATATATTGGCAGTTATTCAATAATTTCACGAGTCGATAATTTAGTATTCGGTAGTATTAATGTGTTATTCCTGAGAAGAAAACTTATGTACGGTTCAAGCGTGCGAATAATATATATTTGTCAAGCATACATACGAAATGTCACGTTTATGTAATTTGTGGGTTTATTTACGCTTGAAAACCTTGAAAAATTCTGATTCGCTGTTAAGCAATCTAAATCTTCTAAAAAATAGTGGACTCGAAAATGTTTGTTACCAAAGAAGTATAGGTTATGCACAAATATGTTGGAGATTGGAGAAACATTTTTATCCGCTGTACAAGTTACTAGATATAATTATAACGAGCCATTATAAGTCTATATTAACAACAACGAAATTAGCGTTCAATAAGTATGACAATAGCTGCAGGAAGAAATGCAACAATAACTTGGGATATTTATTAAGTGGAATTGGATTGACTATAGTCCTCTGCGAAGCACAAAATCCACAGCGAGGTATGTACTGTTTATGGTAGGAATTGTACATAAGGGAACATCATCTTTCAATGAATACTTTTAAGCAGAGAAACGATTCTTTCGGGCTGCACAGTATGGCCATGTTCTTGATCTAGAAAGGGTAAGTTAGAAAATACATTTTTTTATGTATTGATATATGATTATGACAAAAGTTTTGTTTGTAGAGTCTAAAAGAAGGTGTTGACGTAAATCTACGCCATTCATTGGGCTGGACAGCGTTACATGTTGCTGCTATTAATGAAAAATTAGAAATTATAGAGATGCTATTAAAGAAGGGAGCAGATGTTAATGCTGGAGACGAATTCATTAATGTTTATAAAACAGCCATTGAAAAGAGATTGAACTCATTAGATGGTAAGATAACAAACAGAAGTTACAATAGTAGTAAATAATAATAGACTGCAGACTTTTATACAAAATAAAAATTCTCCAAAAATTTTCAGTACTGACAATAAGGGAAACAGAGTTCTCCGATGTACTGAATAATAGGGCTACTTTTAAAGGTTTCACACCTCTACACTATGCTGTATTAGCAGATTCAAAAAGTTGTGTTAAAGCATTATTGGATGGAGGAGCTGATCCGACAATAGAAAATGAATCCGGCCATCGTGCTGTAGAATACGCTAAAGATGGAGAACTTAAAGAGATGCTCAGAAAGTATTCTATCAAATATGATGAAATACTGAAGGAAAAAGTATGTCTGTTTAAAGTAGAACTTTAAGGCCCACTATACATATCCATTTTTTAACATGCCATTTTTTAAACTGAGGCAAACATTGCAACTGAATGTACCACAATTGCCTTTAAAACAAATGTACATTGCCTAATTTATAGTACTTCAGACCGCAATTACGATTGCCGTATCACATGTTAAAAAAAGAAGATTGTGTACAGCGGACCTAATTTCTATATGATATCATTTCTAATCCAAATATTATAAATAGGAAATAGAAGAACGTCGTAGATTTCCATTAGAACAACGCCTGAAGCAACATATTGTTGGTCAAGAGGGAGCAATATCAGTTGTGGCATCTAGTATGACTTAATTCATTCAGTAATGAAAATGATCACGAAATAGATTATACAATATATTCAAATCACATTCTGTATATTTGTAGCAATCAGGAGAAAAGAAAATGGCTGGATAGACGAAGAACATCCGTTGGTATTCTTATTCTTGGGTTCATCAGGTATTGGAAAAACTGAATTGGCAAAGCAGCTGGCTGCATACATTCACAAAAATAAGCAAGATGGATTTATCCGATTAGATATGTCCGAGTATCAACAAAAACACGAAGTGGCTAAGTTAATTGGTGCACCACCTGGGTATATATAGTTATATCATATCTACACTGTAGTCTATCTTCTATTGCCAAAATATTCTATCACCTTATCATATGTATGTAGATACGTGGGTCACGATGATGGTGGCCAGTTAACAAAACTTTTGAAAAAGCGTCCAAATGCTGTTGTACTGTTCGACGAGGTCGATAAAGCTCATCCCGACGTGTTGACTGTCCTGTTACAGCTTTTCGATGAAGTACAAACATTTTTGATACTACAATATATTGGTACACAAGATCAGGAATCTTGCCAAAATATTAATTTTTATTTTCTTTCAGGGAAGACTAACAGACGGCAAAGGGAAAACAATTCAATGTAAAGACGCGATATTTATAATGACATCAAATTTAGCGAGCGAAGTAATTGCCGAGCACGCAATACAATTAAGAGAAGAAGCACAACGAGTTTTAAACATAAGGTTAGATAAGAATTCCGACGAAGATCAGGCGCCGGAGCATATTGAAATATCCCGAAAATTTAAGGACGAAGTGGTGCGCATTAATTCTTATTCCTAACTTCAGATATTTCAATGTTGGAATTGTTAAAAATATTATACGTATCTACCTAGGTTCGACCAATACTGAAAATTCATTTCCGAAGGGATGAATTTCTAGGAAGGATAAACGAGATTGTTTATTTCTTGCCGTTCTCTCGATCAGAACTTATCAAACTAGTTGGTAAAGAATTGGAAGCGTGGGCAGTGCGAGCAAAGGAAAGGCACATGATTGATTTGAAGTGGGACAGAGAGGTCCTCTCGATTTTAGCAGATGGATACGACACGCATTACGGTGCACGTTCCATTAAATATGAAGTCGAGAGACGTGTTGTTAATCAGTTAGCCGCTGCTCACGAACGTGGCCAATTGGGTATGCTCGATACCATTCTTTTTTCACCAATTTTTAGGAATTTTTCCAGGAAGATTCATTCAAAATTTCAAATCTATCGGTCAAATAGAACTTGTTGGATGTGTAATTATATTAATATCATTGCGGCAACCGTGTCGAAAAACAGCTCATAACTACATTAATTTTACGAGTACAAGCAAATCCTTTGCACGCATATTCAATAACACTTATACTTAAAGAAAATGAAAAAAAATCGATTCTTTGAAGATGAAAAATCAGCATACCCCCTTAATTACACATTTTAATAAAATATTTGACGATATACAGGAAAAGGATGCTGCGTGTTGCTGAAACCTAAGTGGCACGAAAACGGCGCGACCATAGCCCTATCTGTGCGGCCGCAAGGTTTGAAGGACTTCGTTGACATTGCTGATGCAGACAACTTCAAGAAAAATGTAAATTCGTCTTTCTAATACTGTGAATAATTCTTTACGATGTACAATCTTGCTGAACATAGAACTTATAGATGATCCTTTTAATACATTTATAGATTGGTTCGTCTTAGTTTAAGTGGATCTAATTAGTCACAGAAGAGTACTTTGTAATATTTATTATGTAGATACGTACATCGATCGCGAAACATATTTTGTAAAAGAAAATACTCCCTTTACCGCAATGTAGAGAAATACATAACACAGTAAGTTTGTAATACTTCTTTTCATTCTTAATACGGACTGTAAATGAAGACTGTATGTTATAAAACATTTAGCAACCTGTAAACGAGTGTTGTTGCATCGTCCACATAATTTCTTGTTCTTGTTTAAGGAAAGTGAAAAGCGGGTGGATCTGACGGAAATAAGTGATTCTTTATTTTTATTTGAATCATAGGATACATTACAAGAAAATATCGGTTACACATCACATTTAGGATACATTGTACATTCTTTACCACGCAATTAGACAAGAAACATCCTTGAAAAAACACTCAGAAAACTTGCCTTGCCCATCGATTGGCTGGAAAAATTGTAAATTGTATCTCATTTTGTTTTAATGTTTGTACGATAATAGTAGCCATTTCGCGGTGGCCGTTTAGCTTTTGGTTCGCCGTGTAGTGCAAGGCAAATTCAGGTCCGACAATAGGATGTCTTGTTTGTTTTAAAACCACTCGGGTTACCGATAGAGGACGACCGTTTAGATCGGTGGTAGAAACACGATACAAACATGGCGTTCACAGAAAGTTTTGACACTTTGATTTCCTGCAAATGTGGAGATACGAACTTTATGTTGTTATGCTTACAAGGTGTTCCTCTCTGATTGGAAAATAAATTCTGAGATAGCACTAGGTTTACGGAGCACTAAAAGTGTCTATTTTACATTGTTTTTATAAAAATAAAGTCTATCCAGATTTCTAGTAATTTGTCTTATAGTATATACCCAAAGGAATAAATTTATCGAATATGGATGCATCGTCGTTACAATTTCACTGTCAATGGTAAATTAAAAATATTAGAACACGTTATCTTGACGCGCCCTGTAAACCTAGTGATAAGATATAGACTAGCTTAAGAAGTTATTATAGTGCTTTGTATTACACCTGGAAATTCAAGAAATTGTAAATTTTTTATGAATTCTTTTTTACTCACAATAATTTCAAGTGATTACTAAAATGGTTCAGAATTTTTATTCTCTCAGAGGAGCTGTTAGTACCTCTAAACAAAAATTAAATACATTACGGTATCAAAATCTTTTTATTGGAAAATGATAGCTGAAGATTGAATTTTCCATCAGATACCAAACTGGTGTCTTTATTCGAGTCATCCTATATTTTTAGAACTATTTCAAGTACACCACTGACTGTAATATTGTATTTCTCGCAGTACTAAAAACGTAAGAAAACTTATGCAAGTGTTGTTCCTGAAAATAGAAGGTCTTAGACGCAGTCATGAAAAATGTTTATAGGATAACTCTCTTCACTTATCAGATATAAAGGGGTTGATAAAAATGATTATACTTTCTTATTATACACAAGAATAATTGTTGGACTTCTTCCTGAAAGAAGTTTATAATTTGCAAACAGTTGTATTCCATTTTTTTTGCCTATCATAATACAAGTTTGTTAAATTCCTGTTCCACAGCTTACGATAGTTTATAAGAAAGTTCTCGAACTGTCTTCATATTCAAATTTCGAGGTGTACTTATATAAAAATTATACATGCCTGATGGTCAGCAGTATAAATCATCAATGTTAGTATAATGAATAAGTATAAGAAGATAAGACTTGATAAGTACTTTTGGTATGTTGAAAGCATGTTCCATTAGACACCCAAATTGATTGTATATACGACACGGCATACATATAAGAAGAACATCTTTATATAGTATATATATACTTTGTTTTTAATATAAACACTACGCGCATTCTCGTGGCGCGTTGAATATAATAGAAATACTGTTACGTAATAAGTTAAGCGTACGATTCGGACCACGCTTTTTAAGTTAAGCGTTTCTTCCCAACGAACCATTACAACTTCTCAGTAAGTTCTTACGTTTTAACGTAGTCATTATACTTATAGTATGCACAGGCTTCGGCCACAATTTCGACCCTAGAAAATTGGATAAAAGTTTTCAAAAATTGCATGATACTTTTAGGTAAATAGAGGATTTTTAGAGAATTCATCTCCATTTTTTTTAAATAACATGCTATTCTTTTTGATCTTTTCTCATGCAGTGGTCGTTCAGCACATTTAGAAATAATGTAAATATAACTGTTGAAAAGAAGAAGAAATAAAAGCGTTCTCCAAAAACGCCATAAATGCCCCAAGTGGCGGAAATGGCGGCCGCAGCCTGCGATCATATTTATAATATAATATAATATATGATATTTATTCAACATACTTAACGATCATCAACATTTAATTTATATCCTCTGCTTCCAGGTAACAGTGGTTACGCAGCGCTCGTGTTCACTTTTCCTCTCCGTCGCCAATGAATCAGAAACGCGAAATCGTTGCGATTCACCAACGACTTGAAAAATATTCGATAGATCGGCAGGTTTCGTAATCGAGCCCTTAACTTAGGAACTAAATAGATCTAAGCCTCCGGGAGAATCTTTGGAAATGATCAAGTATTACAATATTGATATGACGAACTTTGGTCGGAAATATTATCAGGTTCTCCTTTGCCGCTTTGTAAAATCAGACTCGAGACTACGGAGAACTGGTTTAGGTATCTTCTGCCCGCGTCTTCTGCAAAATAGGAACGTAAAAACTCGAGAAATCTATCAAAAACGCGTCCGGGAACGGTCCACACGACACGATCTTCTTAGTGAAAAACTCGTTCGACGCTTATAACTTTTTTAAACGATTCCCGTCCGACCGGAAACCGGATGTGCTACCGGTACTAGTAGTAGGTTTGCATTTTTTGTTGCTGCTTTGCGTCAATTGCCCGACTATATGGTATAGACTGTATTAACGACGCAACAAATGCTGTCATGCTACATACGATATCGGTGAGGGACCGTTCTTAGGCTCTCGATTCACTGGGAACCGTGTGCACCACGATTTTGCGCTATTATTCTTCAGGTCAGTGTTGTAGCGTTGTACTTAGGCCTAGAATGTACGCTTGGGTACGTGTACAGATCAATCAGGATGCAGGATGTTCCAAAAATAATGACTAGTTCAATCTTTACTTCGATACATTGCTGATTTCAAGTTTGAAATCGTTCGCAGATTTTTAGCAAAACTATTTCGTCGTTTTTACAAGCCACTAAAGTGATTCGACACTTTTATTTCACTTTGAATTAAATCATTATCGTCCGGAAGCTGTTTAATAGAAGATATACAAGATGAACAATTGGAAGTGATTAAAGTTTTTAAAATGGATTCCAAAAAAATTGCGAATAGTCTTTCTTTTACTGTATAAAAATATAAAATAATTTAGTGGTAATGACATTCAACGGTATCATGTAAAATTAAAAAAAAATTTCAATAGCATCACGAAGAGATGGAAATTGTTTTTAATGTTTTAAATAAAAAAGTTTAGATACAGCGCAGTTCTAAAGGAATCTATTAATAGGCTTCCGGTAGTTAAAGTGTTATTACAAAGTGTGGCGTAAGAGATGACCATGTCAGATAGTCCACTAACGCAATAAATATTTCCGGCAGCATACTGCCGCAGGTATAAAGGAAATATGACAAAGAATCGGTCTAAAATTGCGCATTAGTTTTTCAATAACAGGAAAATAGATTCCTCTGTGACGACCAGAGGAAAGAATTCTAATATCGTAGCGCGTATGGTATCGATCAAACGTGTTGTATCTGGAATTCCTCAAAAATTGGGACTGTTCCGTGTAAACTGAAGCGTGACGTGTCTCTCTTATCGTCGCTACACATGATGTGACCGTTAATCGCGGTTGTGTAGTTACTGATGAGTAACCGTTTCGATGCTTGTGTAAGCCGAATGCGATAATAAGACGCGTCCAAATGAAAATCATAGTCAAAGTATAGACCTGATAAATAAAAATCCAGAATTTCCAAAATGTTTCAGAATTGTACCACTAGGTTACACTAATTCCCTTGCATCAGGCAAGGGTAATCCAATCCCTTTTCAGGGCAAATACCGTAACAGATATAGAAGAATTGATTTTACGAATTCTATCCTGTTCTTCCTGCGCAAAGTGCATGTACTTACTACCTCAGGTCAGGCGCTCACTGGCTACAAAGCTGCCATATAAATCCACCGTCAAAGACTAGATTGTAGAAGTAAAAGTAATATTCGTGTTAGAGTTGCACAATCGCTCGCGACAATAGTTTTGTCGTCAGTCGTCGAGCGCGTGAATAGCTCAACAAAACCGGGCCAAGTTCATGGCCCTGTTATCAGTATTTAGACTGCGCTCTTCTATGCAAAATATACATATTCTAAGTTAATTGTAAAACATAGAAGTTACATTAAAAAATAGTCCTGTTCCTAATTGTTTTAACGAATCAAAAATACTTCACAGTTTTGCTGAAGTAATAAAATACATAAAACACGCAGTCCAGTTGTCAACCATATATCAACATTGGATGAACGAGCTTCTTGGATTGTATGAATAATTCATACAGATCGTGGACCAGCCACGAAAAGTCGTAATTGAATATTAACCCTTTTGTACTTACGCGTGTTCGCTAGCTCACCGACACCTTAGGCTCTAAAGTTTAGGGATAGCTTTTCAATCTTAAATTAACACATCACCTACCAATGTTCCTCTAACACTTTTCAAAATATTATGACTCCTTGACAAAGGCGTTCTTAGCGATGTTAATAAATCACCAACTCACCCGAAGAAATGTAATCTAAATATTTCTTTCAAGATATAAAAAAAATCTATGTAGTTATTTTTTGACGGAGCACAGCCATTGAAATCTTGCTAATAGGTTTCCGGGTTACTGAAACGTTAATATACATATAATACATAAACATGCTTCCCGAAGTATTAATGATTGACTGTTCAATTTGCAGCAATGTAAATAAATGATTCCAAGATTCTTTAGAACTTCAAGTATTTAAAACATTAGCAAATAGGGGTGTAAATATACCTCACGCAATTAGGATTGTTGAGCAGAGCGAAATTCAACCGCGTGTCTTCAGTTACCTTCGGTGCACAGCAAGCGGTGGCGGACGAGCATAGTAGCCCCCAAAACACAGTGATCGTTCAACGTAGAGCAACTACACTCCAGGACCGAGAGGGTTAATAGGGGCTCAGAGACATCGATCAGTGGGCGACATGGGGTGCTCGTGGTTTTCGTTTCCGGTTAGTGGTTTCGAGAGTACATCCATAGAAGCGGTTTCACATATAGCACGGCTACTTTTGTTTACATATACCGTTTACTAGAGGTGTGCGAGATCCCGGCAATTCCCGAATCCCGATGCTTGCGACGGGATGGGAAGACTCGTATCAGGTCGGGACATTCCGAAAATGTTCCGGTTTCCCGAGAATCGTTTAATATTGTTTTTTTTAGTAAGAAATCCCGAACATTTTCGGGGAACCCGAGAAGTTCAAGATCCCGTCCCGATCCCGTTCCCGTTTCCGTTTCCGTTCCAGTTTTTGTTTCCGTTCCCGTTTTTGTTTCCGTTCCCGTTTTTGTTCCCGTTCCCGTTTTTGTTCCCGTTCTCGTTTTTGTTCCCGTTCCCGTTTTTGTTCCCGTTCCCGTCCCGGTATATCGCACACCTCTACCGTTTACAGATTATTTTACCCTAGAAACTGATTGTACGCCTGCTGCACGCAGCACCGCTCTCTGTTTCTCTTTGGATAAGAAAAAGAGAACGACTCCGTTCTTCTGTTCTGTAGGGTGTTGGTTTCCTGGCGAACGGCCTCACGGATTTCTGGATGGACGATTTAGTGCAACGTGTGCCACATGTGAATGGTCTCTCTTGGAGACTGAGTCATTTGGTGCCAGTGTTCTCGTCCTTGGCTGCCGCTACTCTCCACGCCTGGAATAGCGCCGCTTGTGGGTCCGATGATGCAGGAGCCCACGATCTCACTGCCACCGATCAATTCGTTGCTCGAATCCATCACGCGCACCTTTTGGAAATTGTAGGTAATATATGGTCGGTTTAGTATACATAATTTCCTCTAGTAAGATTTAACGTTGCTTTAACACACTGATTGCAACGTCCATCGTGCGTGGATCACACAATTTTTTGTTCACTATTGAAAATTAATCTTGAACCATTCCATCTTTAGTGTTCCTTTGGAATATTTATAATCTCTCGGATTTTTTTATCGATGATGTTATACGCTGCAATTTTTATCTCATTAACTAAATTTCAATTTTACGGAATTTTTTGTATCGGTTCAGCAGTCAGCGTGTTAGAGGCTTTTCGATGAGCGTGATTTGTCAGAAAGCACCACATCAGTTCTGTTTCTACACCTTGCCTTTTCAGACTTTCTATGTATTTTTCTACTATATAAAATAGTTTTGTAGTTTATTTTACGTAAAAATGCCGAGCAGATTGCCTTCTGAAGGGAAACCGAAAATTGAGCAACGTGACAGTGTGTATTTTTCAGAGAGAGCGAGGCGACGTGGGGGTTGGCGAGCGAAGTGAGTTTTTTTAATTACACTCCACAAAATAATTGGAAACATTCATTCGGTATTCGCCGCAAAAAAAAAAATCGAAATACTATGCTCGATGTTTATATTAAATGGAATTTGCGCAGGACTTCGAAGAAGAAGTTTCCGCAAAATTTCCGTCCTCGAGAATCGGGTTTATCAAAATTTAAATGCCATCGTCAACGGAGCGGAAAATAAATTCACTCCGGCGCGATTTGCGTTCTAATATTTGGAAAATGTCGGACGGAAAAAGAAGGAAGCTAGAGGAGGAAATTACGTTCCGCGACATAAACTATAAGAACGAAATTTTTCTCGTGCTGATAAATGCTCATTTTTTTGCCGATCCCTTTTTCCTCGATCGTTCTTTTTTCCTAGTTAACGGGGCATAATTGGCCGGCCGCGTCGCGCGGAATTTCGTTACGCGCATCGATTCTGGAGCTCTCGAATTAAATAGTAATTTTCATCGGACCGATATTAGCTACGCAGAAAAATCTGAGTGTGCACATAGTATAGATGTCTCATAGATGCAGATAAAGTGTTTCCCCTTGAATCCAATGTTAAGAACCACTTCCGAGCTAATTACTCCGGCGGAAAGTGGTTCCTTCCGTCGAGAGGCAGTTCGCGCAAAAATGCGGATCGAATAAACGCCCCGGTTGCAACGATCTTTTGTAAAATTTATCCCCTGGGAGAGGAAAAGAAATTTTTTTCCCAACGATTTCCGGTTGCAAATAAGGTCTAGTTATATCGCGGAATTACAGAAACATTCCGTGAATATTCTGAATTTTGTTCTCCACTTTTCCGCTCGTGTTTCGTAAATTAGTATTTATGAACGTGTACAAATGAAATTTTCATAAAATGGAACACCAAGAAGGAAAATCAACAATTTCCTCGCGCAAGAGATATTTCACTAAGACATCTCGTTGAATGCTATTATGTGTAGGAAATTATCAACAACGATGAAGTTCTGTTCAATTTATCAAAGAAATCACGAGGCAAAGGATTCAAAACGGAAAAGTTGCAGATAACGTACGAAATAGTTGAACACTAGAAATAAATAAATGGAAAGTAAACTTATTACGATTTTCACAAACATGTGTATAAAACTGAACAATTGCTTAAAGATCTTCAATCTACTAACTTGGTCTACTACCTCTGCTTCTCAGAAATGAATCCTGATAAAATTACGCTAACAAATACTTACTTCAATGGCGGAGGACGCAAGGGAGCTCGCGGGAACGTCGAAAGACATTGCCTCGTTCCACGTAGGACAGATCGTGGCTTTCTTCACGGCGGTCTTCTTCTTCATCCGCTTTTCCCCGCAGAGAAGATTCACCTTGACGAACGAGTTTAGCGTCCCCTTCTCCTACGCAACAGAAATCGAAAAGGGAACTCGGTGAATTCCACGAGAAGGAAGTTCAACGGAAAAGGAAATTCGACGCGTTCAATATATAAACGAATCCCGCGGCACATGTGAGGAACTGTTCATTTACTTCATTTACTTTCTGGTTGCAGGATAAGAGTATTACCTGTGGGGGAAACAGATTTCTCGCCTTTACGACAACAACCTTCAACCGTTCGGCGCATGGCAGATACGATAAAGAGAGTAGAACTTCTTGTATTTGCTCCGGTGGCTTTCGTTCACGTTCTATCGGCCCCCACACCTCCTCTGACGACGAAGGGGAGTCTAATCGCAAGATGTGTAAAGGAACTTTCACAGAACCCACCACGTCATTCCTGGAGAACCGGTCGTAGTCTAGTACCTGATATTCAGAAGAAACAATATCGTCATTTTTTTTAATAGAAAATCTCATATGACATTTATTTCAACATAATTACAAAAAAGAAATACACCACATACAAAACAGAATATAAAAATTACAAAATAGAATGTGGTTATTCGAGATACACAAATATTGGAATACAGACATATGATTAGTTGGAACAGTATAGACAAAACTTATACTTTAAGACCACAGCTCTTAAAAAATGATAACATGTAGTGACCAACTTTGATATTTGGTTTAGTTATTAATATTGAGACATCCATTGGAAGCTGGAAGTTCATTTTACTGAGTTTATTAATTAATTTGAGCCTCCCTGCAGCTACACTCAGGATTATCAATAAATCCAATGCGAGCCAGAGAAAAAGCTAGATGATAGTGGTCAGATCTACACCTGTTTATACTGACAATTGTTGAACGGGATAAGTTTAACTGAGAAAACCAAGGAAGTCTATTTTCATTAAAAAAATACTGCAAATAAGTTTTGCCCTTAAGAAGACCATCAGCTTTATAGAAGCGAGAGTGTTGTCTAGCATAATTTTGAAGAAAGACTCAAAGCAATCGGTAAGAGGAATGTAGGAAATACAAGGAGCGCTAAAGGATGAAGCCTCCTTAGTTAAAAGATCAGCTCTTTCATTACCAGCAATCCCAATATGGGACGGAATCCAATAAAACTTAATAGAACTAAGCACATTATCATGGATGAAGGAATTATATTTCTCTTTAATATTGAAGATATAGGGGTTAGTTTTGATATCCGTTTTAGCAGAGCCGAGGCAAGAAAGAACACTTAACGCGTCTGTAAAAACAATGAAACTATCGTCATTCTTAGCTTGTACTATTTTGTAATTAATCTAAACTACATTTTCGTCACGAGCTTATGAGAAACTCTTTCATAAATGATTTTCATCTGCTGAAGATTTTACACGTGCTGGCAGAAGAAATTGCGATTCTCAAAAGATTATTGATCTTTGAACTTTGAATACTATTATCCTTCAAAAGTTAAAATTGTACCGGAAGATGTATCATGTTTTGTTAAGCTATCGTAAATTGTCTTCCAGGATTTCCTACACAATATCATCGGTGGGAACGCGGAGCGTGTTCAATTATGCGGTTCTATGCAAAAGCATCCGCGGAATATTATGTCTGTAGCATGATTGATTATGACCGATCGATCGTCGAATAATGGAAATATTTGGTGGTAATTGCCTGGAGAACGAGGGTTTTATCGTGAAATTCATCGTGGCTGACAGGAAACTTGAATTGCTGATCGAAGAACGGGTTCGCTTCGTTATGGTATTTAGGTGTCTCCCGTTTCCTCGAGTCCACTACTGGAGTGAGCGTCAGTTTTACGTAAGGTTCGTTGAATCCTCCTTGATCGCTGCCAGCTAGATTACTTGCTTCGATTAGGTGAACGTGCAGATCGGACCGATTAAAGTCGTATTTGAACCGCAGGTGCAGTCGACCTAAGCTTTTTCCGTTCCTGAAATAGAATTCACAAAACGTTATCTCCCCAATTATTAATAAAATTCGGATTGAGAATGTACTCTGAACTACGAGCTATTGCTCTAATTCATTATCCTTGTGTAGGCAATTGAAATGTACAAATGATTTTTAAAAAATTCAGAGTTTAGGTCTTTTTGCATACATTATTATACAATTTTAAACAAAATAAAATTAAAATCTTAAATATATGTAAATCTTTGGTAGCTTATGGAAGATTCTAGATTAATCGTTGCGTACCCCATAGGCTTTAGGAAAATGGGACCATTCCTCGCCTGGTAGAGATCGGGCTGTATGGAACCCAATGGCGACGCTGGGGGTTGTGGTCCACCTTCGCTGTTGTACCAAAAATGAAAGAAGTATATCTCAGTTATTCTTGTTTCAATGAAAAGGCCTAAATAATGTAAATTGAGAATTAATGTTCATCGAACAAACAATTGATCCATGTTACACATGCAAAAGACAATAATCAAAATTGACCAATTAGAAAATGAGAACTTCATACGAACTTCATAATGGAATTACTAGGTCTGTAATAACTGGACTGCGGATTTTATGCATTTATAGCAATTTCGATCTCCTAAATCTGTGTATTGAATAATGCTGGAAAGATGTTCAGTTTCTTGAGGTCTGATAGACCTCCTAAGGAAGAGGATAGAGCTTAGACTTTACCCAGGTATCTCATAAAACATAAGTCATAAATGATTTCGTGCAATTTAAAACAATAATGAAATTAAAAGAACGTTGATATATTAATTTAAATTTATTAAAATCGTTCAAGAAAATAAGTAATCGTAATATATCTTCTGCTTTTTCCTATTGATGCAAACGATTTTTATTTTGCATAAAGATCCGCAGTGTATTCATTAGATACCCGGGCACTCGGGTAATTTTTCTTTACCCGAATACCCGGGTATCCGAGTAATGCTGTTTACCCGAGTACCCGGGTACCCGAGTAATTTTTGTTTACCCGGGTATCTCATAAGTCACAGCTCTATAAGAGTATAGCTTCACCCTGCATCAGAATAAAGATCCATAGTCCAGCGATACCGTACAGAGACCAGAGAAGAAAAGAAAGTTAAGAAACAAGGTGCATCGTGAAATGAGTAAGAAGCAGGCAGCAATAAGGGTGCTTCGTGAGATGGGTAGCGTGGTGTCTCAGCTTCCCGGGAGTCTCTCACCTTCCAGAAGAACGTAACGGCGGGATAAGAAGGGGCGAGAGGCTTCGGCCAGCTGATCTGGAAGCTCCGTGGGCAACGCTTATCGAGGAGCCCCCGCAGGATGAGCTCACACCTGTTGCCAGAGAGGACAGAGAGCTCTGGGAGCGTGACGCATTGCTGCTCAGAAGGCTTCCGGAACAACTGGCTGGACTTCCGCAGCGTGCGTCTAGCGATGCTGCGCGACCGGGTGATGGTGATCTGTGTACGAAGGATTTCCGTGCGTGTGTACTTGAACTTTTCGCATTGTAGCAGTGTACACTTAAGTGTCCGCCGTTATTTCCCCGCAATTTCAGAAAAATAGTATCTCGGACTGAGCTTCCAAAGAATTTGATACATACATGTATCCTCTGTCTCCCCTTAGTTGAATTGGCAGAAGCCACCCATTGTACAAATTAACAAAAATTAAATTCAGTATTATACCCGAGTAATCGGGTTCTAGTACTCTAGAACAGTCGTGTTTCTCAGTTTAGTTCGAACGATCGAGGTTCTACTGTATTTGAAAAATTATAACCCTTTGACTGCTGTATTTTTTATCATGACAAGTGTTTTCGTTCGCATAGCAATCGTCGTGGCTAGCTTAAATAATTCATGACTACAAATTATAGCTGCAGGAAAAATAAAAAGTATGCATCAATGTTAAGCGTTGCTATCGTCAAGACTTATTCAGCACATCAAAGTAAATTATAAAAAAAGCAGAAAATGTGTATCACACAAAGATCCGCAGTCTAATAAATTACATAAATGAAAAAATCTTTAAAACAATTCGGAACCCGACTGCGAGAAAATTTCGCGAACTCGAACACGTAATAATGACTCATTCCACGCGATTCCCTGCAAGCTCATCGTGTTAGGAATCTAGCGCATGCGAGAAACCGAATTATGAACATTTGCAAAATCAAATTTACGGTGAAATCGCGAGGACGGAATCGTGAAACAGTGAGTTTCCCGTCGGCGCTGCGGAGGACTTCCGGTCCGAGAGTTTGTACAGCTCGAAACTAACGAATCCATTTTCGAGCACGGTGTCCCAGGACTTCTCGTTCTGTCAACCTGGGAGAACTGGTGTGCCGCGGTCGTTTCGATCTATTTAATTACTTTGAAATCGCGTGGAATTTACACGCGAGTCAACGCCGAACAAAAACGCCCCTGTCCGGTAAACGATCGACATCTGCGTTCTCCCTTCACGCTTCAACATCGACCATCTGTTCCCGCGATATCGCGTTTAATACCTCGCCGAGCTTTATTGCGGAACCAGCGTTATTGGGTGCGCGATCGGATAATTTGTCCGCTGGCAATCGAGTCAATCGAAGCAATTTTCATACGTTCAATTTCGGGCAACGGAATTCGCGGACTGCTCCCCTTTGATCAAAGGGGGAATTCGATTTGAATTTGAGCTCCAAGTGAACAGTTACGACTATCTCGGTACGACTATGAACCTTTTCGCAATTACTCTGCGTATCTTCGAGCGTTTATAGCATGTATCGACGGTAATGGGCCCCATTTTCAACGTTTATTGTGATAAGCCATCTTTCATTTGCGATTTTGGTTTACCATTTTTATCAATTACTCAATCTGTTATGTCGGGACTATATCGATTTTTTAACAGACAGTTTTACAAAACGTCAAACTAATTTGTTCATTCCAAAACCTCATTTTCTGACCGCGATTACTATAAAGAATTCGAACATTTAAATTTACCATTAGAAATGTATCATCTGAAAATTTAGTTATAGATATATGTGGCAGCAGATTCGAGTGGAAAAAACTCATTTTACACAGAAGAATTAGCTTCACCGAAACATGACAACGTCTCATTACGTATTCTTTGTACCCACATTGGGAAACTATTTTTGGGACACTCTAATACATGTGATTTGTAGTATCGAACCTTTGTAATACTTAATGAAAATGGACGCATGGACCGCTAGTAAAATTATGAATTATCAACATCGGTTCGCGAGCTTCTTAATAAAGTGTAAGTATTTGTTCCCATGTATGATCATCTAACCTTGAGCTTCTACTTGGAGGATAGGAGGAGGCGGTATGCAGAGGTTCGCGATGGTGATGATGTCGTCCGTCAGGGCCGAATGATCTCGCATGAGGTGTGCTTCGATGAGCCGACTGTCCTTCTAAAGAACTCTGGGAACTGACGGAAGAGTTCCTGGTGTACAACCTGCCAGTGCTTGCTCCGCTTCCTCCACTTCCACCACTTCCGCTGCTTCCGCCTGGATAACTGCGGCTCTGATGCGGCAGGCAACCTGCATCGACAGAATTCGAAGTGTAATCGTGATAACTGGCTAAAAAATTTAAAAAGTTAAGACGTATAAAGATGTTAAGATAGTAACGTGCTAAGACAAGCAAGATACTAACAACATGTAAGTACTATATTTTGTAAGACACTATACTTTTAAGTACTCTTTTGAAAATTTTTAATACACTGAGAACATCACCGTAAACATTCATTTCTAAATCTGCCCATGTAATTCCATCTCCAATTTCTTCTTTTTATACAGCGAGTCTTAAAAATGTCTGTAGTGAGCGTAGCGTTGGTGCCGTGGCGCGATAAAGCAGCGAACAAGAGAAGAAGCAGAAATTGATTTAATGTTTTAGTTACTGGTATATATTCGCAAATGTGTCTGTCTAAACGCAAAAAAAGTTTTACAAATCTCGATAAAATAAATAAAAGTCAATAAGCGACTCCTGTCTCCAGCATAATTAATTAAATTTTTATTAACGACAAATATATAATTTATCAAGTTTTTATTAACGATAAAGGGTTAATTAAATCTCACGACAGAGCTGAAAAGAGACAGTGCTGAAAACCAAGGGACGTACGGTCAGGTCAGCACACTGCACAGCTGGTGGAAGATAACAACTAGACTAGAATTTATGGCAAACACATTCTTCAGTTTTTTTTCTTGTTCACAGAGTCGATGGATAAATGTTAGAAAAAAGTCTGTCCTTTTACCCAGCAAGGGGTAGAAATGTCAAATACGCGTGGCGTTTACGAGTCCCTATTGTACCTACTATATCTCCCTTAAGAAACTTTCAAAAAGAAGGACAGACGATATTCGTCATGTTGCCATAAATTCTGGTCTTACACCGCAGCGGTCCCACTCGTGTCCTGTTTTTTGTCTAACAAATAATAATATGATAATATGTGTATTTTTATTTTAATAGTAAGTAGTTTTAATTTGTATAGTAATAGTGTTCTAGAAGTGGAAGTGAAAGATCGTTGATTTGTCCATACGTCCTTTAGCTTTCGCCATTGGCCTGCACCTGAGGTCAGCTGTGAAGTTCGTTTCCGAATGGCCCAGTGACACACATTTCGAAGCAGCAATTATATAAATTTAAGACCGAATAAGTGAGTTTTGATTATATTAATTTCTGCTTCTTCTCTTACTCATTGCTTCACCACGGCGCGACGCCAACGCTACGCTCAGTGGATCCTGCCACTGATCTGGTCTCTCTCCGCTATCGCGCGCCGCGGCTGCCCTCTTATTGGTTCGTTATCTTCGTTCATAATTCCTTAACAAAGCCGAGGTGGACATATTTGCAAATGAGAATTTGAAATGACTTGAGGAACTGCTCCTTTCAAGAAACTCGATCTTTCTCTCGATTCTCGATTCAAGAAACAAGAAACATTTTTGAAACATTCTGTACAGTAATCAGTTTGTGGAATGCAGTGAGAATAGCAAAGTCGATCAACGTAATCGTTTGACAGGCTCGTATCCGATGGGGAGCTGCAGCTTACTAGCTTTAAGTAGATTCACAATTAAACGTTTAATAAGTAATACGCTGCGTGTATCAGGTGGAAAGCTGAGAGAGGAGTTCCCTGAAACCAGTTCTCTCTAATTAAATATTTAATAGAGAGCTTGCCTTCCACGAGAGCACGTATAATTGCTTCGCGCTCATTGGCTTATGTTCTCTCTTGCTGACACGGCGTTTATGCGCACCGGTATATACCTGGGCTCTTTTTACGAGACCTATTACATTTTAAGAGAACCGGTTCGAATAAACGTGAAATGATGGACACTCTTTATGGCGGCGTTCATTGCACTTTTAAGACGGATTAAAAACTTGAAGTTGCTTCACTCGGTCCTGGTTCGTCACAGATCCAGGAAAGTGCCAAATGTTATTTCGTCATCACCCAATGCTTTTACAGTTTTGTATTTGTCCAATACAGTTGTAAATTTTGCAATACAGTTTTGCAAGCTACATCTCGTTCACACAAGTGTGTTTGTAAAAAACCTTTGAGGAGTTGATTTTTACAGGAGTTGACTCATTTTTCTGCTCGTAATTAACTTTCTGATGGCGGCGATTGGTTAGCCAATCGCAGAATCGCAATTCCGATCGGATAAACCCAAGGGAAGACACTTTGCCATTCGCACATTCTGTGCACGTTTCGACGCCATTTTGATGCTCGGCAGCGATGGAGGATTAGTTTGAATGTAACAGGATTCGGGGAATGTTTGTCCTTTGGGTATCGGTTTATTTCTCTGATATAAATTCGCTGGAAATCATCATCGAAATGGCAAACTGCTTTTGCCCCGAGCTTTTATTCTGTTTGTTCCGGTGATGGATGTAATGGTTAACACGTTCACGCCGGCGCGGCGCTGCAATTCATGTTTCTCTCCCATGGGCGACGCCGTATTAATTTCTATTATGTAACATTCAAGTGTGAGCCACCGGTGGTACGCGCCTTCATGAACGTATTAATCAAACTCTCGCACAATTACACGGAATTCTTCATCGTAAAGCAGTTTGAGCGAGGTCAGTGTGATTAAGAAAGTTCCTATAAATTACGTTCAATATGGTTCTGGTGCTGGTATCTTCGTTTTCACCAGCATCCAGCTTAATCTCCTGGAGTAGTGGGGACTTTATGCATCCATTGTATTCTGGACTGATAATGTGGAGGTTTCTGAAGGCAGTGCAGTACTACTTTAATTCTATTCAAAATGGATAAGGATGGATGTTTTAATTCGATTATTTCAATCGAGTCTACGGAAATGTAAATTTAAATAATTGCATAAATCGTGTCGTTTGTTATCCAATATTATGTATGTAGATGTCGGTATTTTGTTTGGGTAATATTTCTATTGAAATTTCTCACTATATCTTTCAAAAAGTGTTTTTAAATAAATATAAAGTTTGCATTCAAAGGATTTAGAACCCATCCCCGAAGAAACCCCATCCGCGAAGCTCGCGAAGCGAGCGAGCAACAACCCCCCTCTAGTTTAAATTTTAATACACAGTTTTTGATCAACATTATTTGCTGTCGAGGGGTTTAAAGCTTTGGAATTCTTGGAAGCTTTGGATTCGACTGCAAAGAAATTTTAAATTGAAGAAACACAATTTGTAAACGACTAATCTTTTCATTGGCAATTCTGAAATAAAATAACTGTCCACTGAGATCGCGCATGACAGCAGACTGAGAACAAACAGATAATATTTATTCGAGACTGTTTTTCCGAGGATGGAATACATTTATTCGTAGACAATCTTATAAAAGAATCCATCTTCATTGTCGTTTACTTAGAATGCTGAGAGGAAAAATCTTACCAGACTCGACCACTACCGAGGAGCATGGCTGCACAGCGTGTTTTTCTTTGGCCACGTTGAATTCCTGAAACAAGAATCCTTTATTAGAAAGATGTTTAATATTCAACAGAACCAAAGGTGGTTCGGAACCCACCGTAATAAAAAGTAGGTCCCGCTGAAAATTAGGCTGAAATAGGCTGAAATTTGGCGTTAGAGAGAGAGAGAGAGAGAGAGAGAGAGAGAGTGGAAAGAAGGGGAGATTGGTAAATGGATTTGAAACCCTGAGGGGACCAAATATCAAAAACCTATTCAACAGAACCAAATATTATTCGAACAACCTCATTATAAAAAATAAGTTTAGACTGTAAATCATTCCACTAGAAAATAATGGTTATTACGAACTAGAAATCTGTTTCATGGAACACTTTTCATTCAAAGCTCGATAAAACGATCAAACAGAAAGTTATATATCAAGTTTTAAGATCTCATTTTAACGAGAAAGCTTCTTTTAAAGAGGAATTTTTTAATACTTCCCAAGACGTTTCAGTTTACATCATTATTGAGAAGAAAACGTGTCATTTTATTGCTTGCTGTATCATTCAAAATCATCTTAGGGGAACGAGAGTGGCGTGTGTCGATAGTAAAGGCTACTAGCTTTAAAACGAGTCTGCGTTTGTTATTATGTGATTATTTTTTACAAAGTTATAATAGTTCAAAGTCGACGACTTCTCAGGAACTGAGAAATGTTCGCTTTTTGAAGCCACTGTACACTAAGATATAAATCGAGCAAGGTATGAATAAATTCTCGTTATTTCTCTAATGTAATGGAAAGTTGTCACAGTTATTGTCCCATGGTTTCCAGTGTTCAATTACCGAAAGGGACCGATGATGAACAACTCCCATAGGAAATTCCCTTTTTTTCCAGGGGAGAACGTGACGCGATCGGAGATTATATCATCGTCGATCCGCGGAGCGGGATTGCGATTTCAAAAGTTACTTTTCCAGGTACGTACCTTTTTCAAAACAAGGGACCGCGAACAATGTAGGTCAGCGAAACGAAAAAAGAGAGTGAAAGAAAAATATAGAGTAACGTCCATCGCGGCGCAGCGTAATATCGTTTGACCGACTCGCGGAACTCTCCGACGCTTTGTCGAATTTTCCTAAAACGGCGCGTATCTCTGACACAGTTTCGCTCCTGGCAGGGTTGCTGTCCCGTAGGAACTTGTTTATCCTGAGACTCGTAATTAAAAATTGTCGGCAAATATGTATTTTCCGTCGGCTGCGCACAGTCGGACAAACAACCCTAACTAATACAAAAGCGAAAATTCAGTGTTCCTCGGATCGACGACTCTTAATTTTATATGCTTTTTAGATAACTATAATCCACTGGTGTTCTTCAGTCTTTAAAAACTAAGCTTACAAACTGGTTCACTTCAACCAATTTGTAAAATTGGTATACTGGGAATGTACTTTTCATTGAAAGTACACTGAAACTATGAGAAAAAAATCTGAAATCAACCTTTGAGGTAAGGGTGGAAACAAATTTTTTAAGATGTGGAATAAAATAAAAAGCTACTTCCACTTTTAGTTCTATTTTATGATTAAATAGAGTTTTTAAAAGAAGTGATCCAAAAATAACTTGCAGGAAACGAAAGTAGAGATTTCGCTTGCTAAAATAAGTTTACAGGTATAATTATGTATATATATACAGGGTGTCCCAAAATTCGTGTAGTTCCCGGAAATGGGAGGTTCCTTGGGTCATTTGAAGCGACATTTTCCTTTACAAAATTGACGTCGGCGGCTTTGTTTAGGAGTTATTAACGAAAAACACGCACCAATCAGAGCACGGTTACAGCGGATTGATTCTGGCTCGGCCAACGGCTGTGCCACGCTAAGCGGGACCTGTCGCTGAGTCGGACTCCGTTCGCTATAGCCGCGCTCTGATTGGTCCGTGTTTTTCGTTAATAACTCATAAACAAAGCCGCTGACGTCATTTTTGTAAAGGAAAATGTCGCTTCAAATGACCCAAGGAACCTCCCATTTCCGGGAACTACACGAATTTTGGGACACCCTGTATAGATTATACTTGGTCCCCTCAGGGTTTCAAAGTCCATACACCACTCTCTTTCTCTTTCCAATTTCACCTATCTCCTAATTGCAACCAATTCCAGCGGGACCTACTGTTTTTATGGTGGGTTCCGAACCACCTTAGGTATAATTATGTATCACTCTGCAACGAAGTTACATAAATTTTAAGATCAACAATTTTTAATTTAGCAGTGATGCTTTCATTTTGTCGAAAGCATGCAGATTACATGATCGGGTAACTTCTTGCTGTAGTATTAATTAAATAATCTGTTTACAATAACTTATTGTTTATAAATTGCCTCGGATTTTCCAGCTTTCCAAAAATTGCGATTTTTCTAATAAAACCAGATACGTGTAACAATGTCAGATGTAATAAAAGTTGGTTGGGGATCGAGTATAATAAAATCCTGTTAATAAAGAATTATGTAATATTTTTTAATTACATAATAGTTGACGGATAATATGTTTTTATATCGCTCCAAGCGATTCCAAGTGCAAAAGAACATATTGATTTCTCCGGTTAGTTTTTTTATTGTAAAATGTATACAATTCGCTTGCTTTCTATTCAACCAACCGTTAATTAATTATAAGCCGGGAATGTGTACGGATTAATACTTTTCTGCAACGTTGCGCATTTCGTGCAAACGCAGGCCATGTGTCACAACCATTATCCAATATTATTTAGTGCTGGCATAATATGATTTTAAGCGTAAACGTTACCGCATATACATATGTACATATTTAACACTAAACCTACTGAGCCTTAAATGTAACTGGTACATTTTATAAAAATGACAAGATTCATTTTATTTAGACATTTTGTGGCTCCTATTAAAATGCGTGCCCTACTAAAGATATCTATACAATCAACTCGTATAAAATCATTTTTATTATTTCAATAATTGTAAAATAATAAATTTGGAACCGGTCATTTTGACAAATAAATCAGCACAAATCCTTCAAACACAGAAATTACGCGTTCCACGTTCAGCATATGCTTAAAAATACTTATACATATAGTTCATCCCTGAGCTAATTTTACCAGAGAACAATGCATCGCGCGCAGGGTTATGCCAACCCGTCAAAACAAAGCTTCCGAAAAATTCTTCTGTTGTATTCTGATGCGAAATCTTTCTCGTTCGTTCGTTGTTAAATCCGCGTGTTATTTGATTTTCCTCGATAGATCGGGTTGTGCGAAGGACTCGGCGCACGAACACGTCGGAAAAGGAAAATGGCTGATGATGCCGATCCCCAGTATCGTGGGAAAAGTCGATCGAATAAGCAGGCTCACAGAAGCCGCGAATCCTTTGAAGGCCCTGCGTGAAAGATTCTTTGAGCGTTTGATCAGGCCAGACGTGTGACAAACTTTTCAATGTGATGCAGCCGGCACACGAATCAGTGGGAACTTAGATTGAATTTTTAACGCGAGCCTTGAAACGCTGCTCGCTTTGCGTTCTGTTTATCCTGTTTCTTTACGAATAAAAATATTTCTCTTGTCAACTCTCAACATATTTCTCCCCGATTCTGAATACTCTGCAACGCTCCACAATTATTTTTATTACTTGTCAACGACTTGAACAAACAAGGAATTTACAAACCTCGATGTGGACTTTTTAACTCATATTGTGTGGTTAAAATTTTTTAAAAATTATACCACCACAACTTTTTTAACCCTTTGCACTCGGAGCTATTTTAACTAAAAAATCAAACGTTTCTTCTGGTCTAGAATATTTACGCTCTCTATGAGTTTTTAAATTCCGTAGATATAACATTGGTATAATACCTTATACAATACTTAAATGTTTAGTAATTGGTTAGATCCCGACATATTTAATAATGTAAATAATATTTTCAATAATAGGACAGAAATTTTTAGTGACGCCTCAGAGGCGCCACTCGAGTGCTAAGGGTTAATTCGACTTTTCCTCCTGTGTCTAATACAGTTTTCGATGACACTAATTTTTTCAAAAATCTTTTTGCACATTGTCTAGTCAACTAATCTCTCTAGCATCTCAGTAAATTCCTGTTATCTCAATTGTACAAAAGGTAGACTGGTTTAAAGGGTGTATTATTCCTTTTACGACTCCATTGTTCCGTCTTTAAACGTCGCGCGTGTTGGAAACGGTTCAAACAATCGCAGTGGAAGACGCTCGAGTAGAAATTGATCCGGGAACGCCGTTGAATTGCGACACTCGACCGGCAACGTTTACAAGAACCATTTTCCTGTTAAAATTACGGCAGCTCGAGCGGATCTCGATCTCTTAGCATTACGAGGCGTCGCGGCCGATACCCTTGTACAATTTGCACGTGACACGAAACGGGGTGAAAGATTTCTCGTCGGCGTGCCGAGGCGAATCGAAGCGGGGAAAACGGGAGGAATTCGTCGAAGATTTGATATTTTGGCTCGATGGGCGGAACCATGGGTTCTGCCCGCGCTGCTCAGAGTATCGACCCGTGAAAGATAGCTTCCAGCGACCTCGCCCCTATCCGCTTTGGATATCTTCGCGTCGACACGCCGAAATTCGCGATCTAAAGGCTGCTTCTTGCCAACGGTTCCCTACCTGTTGCCCTAACAGCCTGTTCCTCACGCTTTACCCATCGCTGCTCGCTTATTGCTCCTCTAATCCTAGATAAATGCGCTAACATACGTAGAGGTGACGGCGCCACTTAAAATCAATTATGTAACGCCAATATATGTAGGTATTTTGATTAGATATGTTTAAAATTATGTCAAATGTAATCACTTCGTAATTTCACTCTTTTTATTCTACCATCATACCGTGTAATCTTTGTTTTTTCACATATCTGGCGGTTCCGCTCGGTAAGTGGCGCATGATATTCACTACAAATCAGTATGGCGGCGCGTTTACTGTGAAAAACACTGTAAAATTTTCAATTTTAAGCGACTGTAACTTCGGAATTATTGATTCTACAGGATCAAAACTTCGATCTGCAGGTGCCCCGAGTACAAATCTACTGGATCACGTACCGAATATACAGGATGGTCCACCTGAGTAAGGCGTGGGGGTACAAAAAATATTTTATGTACTATTTGAATGGTTTGAAGGGGGGAACCGTTATATTGCAAACAATATTTTTTCCCGAAGGTCATTTTTTCGAAGTTAGCTGCATGATGAAATTAAAAAATAATGTAGTTATTCGTCAAAAAACACCGATGACCTTGCTAACTTCAAACAAAATTACCCTAGAAAAAAAACATTTTTTGCAATAGAATGGTTTTTTCAAACCATTCAAATAGCATACAAAATATATTTTGTACCCCTACAATTAGAGGAAATATTTAGGTGGCCTGACTTAGGTGGACCACCCCGTATAATAATTTATAGAAGAAAGGCGGTCCACGTTTGGTCCAGCATCATAATTTCTGCGGTCCGCAGGCCTTCGTCCATAATTTTCGATACATTGTTGTTACCTACCGGCTATTATTTCTAGTATTCGACAGTCTTCCCTGAATTGCGCCATTCTTCAGCTTATTTATATTATGGTTGGATATACGAATATTTTTTTAGATGTATGAATGAATGTGCCGTTTGTTTGATATTTTTTTATTATGAAGTGAAAAAATATCTATCTATAGAGTTGAAGTACGAGTGGTGTATGTGTGTGTATATTAGCAAACAACCCTATGTATAACTAAATTCATAAAAATACAGAATCAGAGATAACAGAAGAATTCTAAAAATACGATCGCCATCGAATTGCGAAACAAGGCAGACCGAAACGAGCACCCGCGACAAACACGTGTGTCGTTAACATTTGGTTATACGTGTGTCCAAATACGTTAATAAACGATGTCGAAGAAATATTAACATTAAATAGCATTAACTATTAAAATACTAATATTAGGAGAGACTTGACGAAAGTGATCATTCTTTGTAATTTAATAATTTTCAATGACAGTTACGCAAGGATATGGCGGATCAACTACAAGCGAATTTAAATTTAAAGCCAGCGAACCAAAAATCCTTTGACACTTTCCACTCGTACCTGGATCCCTAAAGCAATAAATTCATTGAAAAGGGACTAGGAGACCGTAGCACGAACACAAATTGAAGCTAGTGACGCAACAAAATATTCCACTTTCGGCCCACGGGTTGCTCATCACTTACCCAGCATATTAAAAATGAATTTACATGTTTATGCCATCGGGTAAATGTAATCCTAAACAAAAAGTGTTATTTCGAGATCCACTTTCGACACATTCGCTCACGATACCCTCCGCGAACATAACACAAATTTCCATTTGCGATTACGTTGTTTGCTTCCCTCTGCCAAAGTGAAAAACCATGCTTGTATCATTTACCCTCGTTTACCTTCGATTTTCGAGCCAAAGATAGCAACCATAATTGTTTAAACATTATCTCACTTTTCTACGGAAATGGTCCTCCAACTCTAAGGTTAACTCTAGGTGTATTTTGCATGAAAAAACTTTGTTTTCATGCAGATATTATTGACAGATGAGTGCTTCACGCATTTTATATTTTCTGCAATTTTCATACAGATCATATTCATCCGTGAAAATATACGAGTTTAAGTAAACCGTGAACCGCGTTCTGTAAAATCGATACTCCTGGGTTATACCAAACGAAATTCTCGTCGTCTTTTTTTAACCAAATATTACATGGTTTTTCACTGAAACTTCGAAATGGTGTATTCATTAAAAATCCGTTGCTGTGAACTCGAGTTGAAACCTGCGATCAGTTAATACAGTCTGTTGCGGATAGGATTAAGAGCGTTTTTTTGTTGTTGTTTGTAGCGCCAAGGAGGCGATGAATGGATGTATGCGAGATTATTGGGGCTAGGTGCCGTATGTTGTAAAATGTTATAATTCTCCATAAAAGTAAACTTATGTGAGAGATATGTAAAAGGAGCGGCGAAGGCTGGTTGAGATGGAAGTAGAAAGTTATTGAGTATAGAAATAATGATGCGCACCAACTCTTAACGGTGTAACCCATTGTGCGGGGGAAGACACAAGGTCATCCCTAGGCCGCGGCTGATAGACCACGCAGGGCTAGGTACCTGAATTTATGAGGGTCATAAAGTGAAAGGGAAGGCACAGGGTCATCCCTGGCCGCGGCCGCCTGACCACGCAGGGCTAGGTACCTGAGATTACGATGGTAGGATCATGCACAGGAAGACACAAGGTCTTCCAGAGCAAGCCGACGGGCAGCCGGCGAAACCGAGGGAGTTGGTATTGGATTGAAAACAAAAACAGAACCCGAGAAGGGGCAGGACATTTGAGGAGGTCCTGACGAATCATTCTTGAACCAGCGCTCGACGCGAACAGTCAAAATAAACACCGTTACAAGTCATAACGTTTCTTTTCCCTGAACCACCTACCAACCAACGAGCAAGTTACACAGTCTGTGAAATTATTTAAAGTTTAAATAGGTCTATTAGCGAGCACGTTCGTAAGTAAACCATACGTTGCCAGAAGCGGATTGAAATTACTAGACTGTGAATGTCAATGGTTACAGATGAAAGTTAAATATAGCGCATGAACGCGCACCTACATACATATTTATGTTTCCAAATGAAATATACCAAACTGCAGATTTTTATAATCTGCATATATTGGTTTATAAAAATTGAAATTCAACAAAAATATTCCACTGTTTCTCATACATTTTGCAATGTTATAACGACAGAAAACTCTTATAAAAGCGTAAATTCGCAGTCTCGTGCTTGCAACTACAATTTTACAAATTCCGCACGACAAAGAGAATGTATCGTATTAAAGAAGAAGCAATGACGACAGGAACAGCGACTGAAATGTAAGATAGCTCGCGGAAGATTGAAAGACGAAGTATCTTATTGTTCAAGCGGAACTTTCCTCGAAAGAAGGTAGTTCGCACGTGTGAGGAGAAGAACTTCGTCATTCGAGAAGGTCCTGGTGAAATGGCAATTTTTACGACTTTCCCTGGCCGTCGCGTCGATGGGAAACTTGTACCATATTTCAGATTTTTCCGCCCCGTTTCCGCGTGTCGTTATAATGAATACAGTTTACGCAAACTTGCTGCGGAAAACATGGCCATTATTCAGTTGTAACTACTTTTGTCTTCGGTACACTCGTTGAAACATGTATGGTGTCCGTGAATTCCTCCGGGGTAAGGAGAAACAATTATTGTGGATGAGGTTTTATTTTCACAAAGCGGTTCCTTGGAGATCGAGCACAACATGAGAACGCACAAGGAAGGCTTAAAGGGATAGACTGATGTTTCATTTTCAAAAAATTAATTTTCTTTTGCAACTTTACGTACAAGTGTTGTACTGTAGAATGCGAGTGCAAAAAGATTTGTTCTAATTAAATTTTTCAATTAAATTGTTCATTTAAATTGTTCAATTTTCATTTAAATTGTTCAAAATAAAATTTTTCTGCACTAATATCATATACAGAAGCTACTTATACATTTATTTTTTTTAATTGATTTTGTGACGTTGAAAACAATACAGCATCTACTCAGTTTTGTTATAAATGCGTAGAATCCGCAGTCTACTTATAATTCATGTAATTTTGATTATTTTTACTCAAAAAAGACTCGTGCACTTCAAATAAGCATAAATATGTGCGAAAAATCCCAATACAAAAGGTTTGATAGTTCATAAAAATTTCTAAAAATTGGAGAAAACAATGATATTCGAAATCAGAATACTCCCTTAAACGCTGTGGCATTTGCTACTTTCGTCGACACCCTGCGCTTTGAAAAAGCTCCGGAGACCGTGAATTTTTTACTGTCAACTCGGCGATGTTTTAATTCAGCACGAATAAGGAGAAATTAGTATGCTTTATCATGCAAATTTTCGCGATGCTACGGCTGCGACGGCGAGGCAGTTTTAAATGACACGGTTCCGCGTGGAAAATGAGCCACGATGTCGCGAGTATCAAAGAAGATGATCTGAAGGCGGACGACTTGCGAATTACATGAATTTATAGCACATCTACATGCTAAAGGAACTACAATATAAAGTTTTAATACAGAGTGGGCAGCTTGATTTCAATTTTGCAAATCTGCAAGAACTTGAGCCGGTACGATGATTCCATACCTGTGTAATTTAATGATGAATAAGCCGAGTGAAAGTTTGATCAATCAGGATGAAGAAATATGAATTTGCAGTTGCACAATGGTTCCATATTTGCATAATTTATCGATGAGCAAGTTAAGTGTAGATGTGATCAATAATGAAGGCAGAAACAAGTCTTCGAAGTTGCAAGCTGATTTCAGACTTGCATAACTTAGTAATGAACAAGTGAAGTGCAACGATAATCGATAAAACGCGAAGAAACAACAATTTGAAGTTTCACAGTAATTTCAAGCCTGTCCAATTTAATAGTACTGAAATTAAGAGCAAGTTCTATTGATAGAGATTGAAGAAACAATACTTTGAAGTTCGACAAATGTTTTTTACGTTTTTACTGTTTTATATTTCACCTATTCGTTTTTGTGATAAATGCATAAGTTTATTGATAAGTTAGCACTTTAACTGCAAGTTCGATCGACAAAGGACTAAGAAACTAATTTTTCATTATTTAATAACAAGCTAATTCAGCAGAATTTTAATTAACGAATGATATTATGGTAATTTTATTGTTGTAATGTGGTATGTAATATGGTAATTATTTTAATAATTTTTTATTTTTTTGTTTGTTATTTATAGCGAATGATAACGAAAACAAGAATTTGAAAGTCTTCAACGTTTCTAAAGCCGTACAATTTAATAATAAAAACGTAGTAAATAAAAGGTAGAAAACATGATTTTCGGTATTTTGATAAAAAAAACTAGGAGAATTCCGAGTTCGGGGTTCAGCGGTATATCGTCTCGAGCGAGAAAACACGCATGGGATCAACGGAAAACGTGGGAATGAATATTTGATGTTTCATTATATCGAACCGACTGAAAACAAATAGAAAAGCTCGCGAACGGTACGAACGTAGCAGGCTACGTCAAAAATACACTGTTGTTTCAAGTAGCCGCCATTTTGTTTCTAGAACGTTGGGTGGATCGTGTGTCAGCAATCAAGTGGTTGGAAATTCATTATCGAGCGCATGTAGCCAGAAGAACCATTAAACTTCAACGGATCAGGTTTTCAAGTTGACTTATGTTATTGCGTGGAAAATATATTGAATAAATATCTATAAACAAAGATTAAGTAGTAGGTCCATTCATTTCGAGTCAGTAACATTTACAAAATGATGCGAACCAGACGAGTTGGGCAAACGTGTGAGCAAATTGTGAGTACAGTTTATCGAATAAATGCCTCATAAGTACAACTTATAATAATCGTAAATTAAACAATTTCTAAACCGTCATATTGTGTTCAGAAAAAATATAAGTACACTAAAAGTACCTTATTTAGTTCTACAGAGATTTTTATCTTAATACGTGTCTAAAGGAATATGTGTAGTGAATAAATTCCATGTAAATGTATGTTACAGTCTCAATAATCCCCTAGTAGCACAAAAATATTAAATGGATATTTTTTTCAAATATTGGAAAAACATTTTTTAAGTCACATTTTTTCATATGAGAAAAATATTGGATCGGAATATTGTATACATGTACAATGTACAAGCACAACCATTCTGTGTATTAGGAAAAAATATTTTATTTCTACCATTAAACAAAGATTTGTTTTATAATGAAAAAGAAATATTTTTTTCATAATATGAAACAAATATTGTCTGTATATTTTAATATTAAAAAAAGATTGAATCTCTTTTTAATATTATATGAATGTGTACACAATATTTTGTGCTACTAGGGTCGCGACCCGCCATTTTCTTGGGTCTCATATTTCCAGCGATATTTACCATTCCATTCAAATATTTGGCTTGTTAGCTCCTTGAAAAATGTTATTCAATGGTAACGTTGTTCGGATTTCAAAGAAAATGGATCTTCCAGCCCCGGTTCTCTGCATTTTCACTTTTTTTTGCCGAGCTACGAGGCATTTCCACTCTCGAGCCGCCCGGTAAACGCCTTGCAAAATCGATATCTTCCGATTAATTCACATAATGGAGGGGTTCCGTCGTGTGCGGATGCTTGCACACACGAGGTTTAAAAAATTTCAACTGTGCCGTGTGTCGGGGCCGGTCAAGATCCATTAAAGTCAATTAATTAAACGCGGCCAAGTGCTCTGCCATATTTTTTTGTGCGCACAATGCCTCATTGGTTTTGTGTTCACGGGAGAGTCGATGATGGTTGATGTTCGCTAAAAGTACGATGGCCCCAAGCTCCCCCCTGGTGATTTAGTTGGGGTGACCTCGTGTAGCAAAGTATAGTTCGCTGTACCAATTGTTTCGTCAACTTTATATTGGGTCAAACCTCGCTGACGTGGCGGGCGTACAGGATCTATCAAAACACCCGATGGCGATGAAACCCGGCAAGAACAAACAGAGAAAAGTTTCATCTAAACCCGTGTCTTTGGCTCGGAGTTTTAGAGTTATGATTGTTTTCGCGCTTTCGGAGTATCGCTAGAACTTACACGATGGCTTTCGACCTGCATTATTTTTTTATAAACAGAAAGAGACTTTGAAGTTCCACGGTGCATAATTTAGCAATGAGCTGACCATGTTCAATTGCAGTCAAGAAAAGTCGACGAAACAACACTTTGTAGTTACACAGTCCTTTCAGACTAGCGTAATTTAGAAACATGTAGGTTAAACACAAGTTTGATCAATCAAGAATGAAAGAACGAGACTTTTCAAGTTGCATAACGATTTCAGACCTGCACAATTCAGTAACTAGCGGGTTAAGTGCAAGTTTCATCGATGAATTATGAGCTATAATGCAATAGTTTGCAACGATGGGCTTGAGAAAGATGTTTGAAAGGTTGTTTCTCACTTTAAAATTGTTATTTGGTGCTTTGGAAAATTTCTACAAATTGTTGGAAGGATCCAGGAAGACGTGTACTTGTGTGAATTCTGTATTATTCTTGTTCCATGTCACCGGCATGGAACCAACATGCGTTCTCACAAATTCTAAAGAATTTAAATTAATAACTAATTTGGGTTAAGCAAGTGAGTATTCATACAAGTTATAATTGTTTATATTCTTCTTTTTTCTTTCTCTGCTGATTGGGTTTTTAAGGTATTGTTTCCTTTTTCTGCATTTGGTCTAACAACCATGTATTAATTAGAAACGAATTCTTACAGACACAATTACAATGGAATAAGTTTCTTGAAAATGATCCAAATTGTGGATCGAAACGTCGAAATATTGTATGTAAATTTGCAAAATAGCTTAACTATTGTCAAGAATGATCGTACCAGCGCGCCAATAACATTCAAATAATTATTCTTGTTTGTTTGGGATTGGGACCTCCTGTTTGGATACGGCCTCAAGAAGCTGTCACGAAAATGGATCATTGGAAACCACGTTTTCATATTCAAACTAATATTGAAACGAGACATTCTTTAAAGCGCCGCCGCGCCGGTACCGTGTCATTTTTGAGCTCGCACTTCGCATTGAATCATGCTGAATTTCGAGAATCAAGATAGATATATTTTTCAGATAGGATAAGATACTTCAATAACGTTCTATGTTTGCAGTCGGTATGATCTATCTGTTTGAAGTGTGTATTCTACTGAAAATTCCCTTTACCTATAATATACCTTTGCACATATGAAGATCCATGTAGTTAAAGGTTACCATGGAAAATCGCCGAGAATAGCCAGCATTTGCGAAAGTTTCAGAGGATGAAGATTTACTCTTTCAATTCCCGAGAAGTTTGCATAAAGACCATTTATAAGAGAAGAGAATAGCTAAACCATATATATGCTTTAGTTTTCTAAATGTGCATGGATTTCGATGAAGTTCCAATGAAATTAGGATGCACGTGCTTTGGCATCTTTTCTTCGGCATCTTGGGAGATGCCATAGTTTGCATATAGATGCAACCAGTTGAAGTTAAAACGTTAGCTGACAAAGAAGAAATACAGAGGCTGTTTTGTAATCAGGAGAGAAATTGCAAACTGAGCAATGAAATACTATACACAAGTTGCTGTGCATTGTATTCCTCATTTCAATGCGTCGTTGCATTTATAAGTATGTTAGTCAGTTGAGATCGCACAAACTGCAGAGTGATCTACTTTGATCATCTATGATTCAATGGATCTCTTCGAGACTTAAAGGATTCAGGAGCTAAGATATTCAAGATGCAATAGATTCAAGATTCAAGAGATTCAAAATCTAAAGGGTCCAAGGTCTAAGAGATCTAAAATTCGAAGGATCTAAGAATCAAGAATCCTGGGACCCAAGGTTCTAGGCATAACAGACTCAACAAATCTTCTAAAGACTGAAAACAACAACAAACTCAAGAAGCAAGAGACATAATCATTCAAGATCTAACAGATACTTTCCAGTTAACAACTAGACTGTCCAGAATGATTTGTGTTTAATATTAGAGACTAAAAATTATATTTCGAGTGTATGATTTCTACGATGGTCAGGATATCGAGTTGCTTATCCAAGATCGTTTTTCTACGTCTGGGAATACCACCATAGCGTGTCTCCATTCTGTGGTAGTCACTATCGGGTTTCTTAGATTCATACGATCCGTGTCAACTTTTCTACCACCGAAATAGCATCGAAATAAACTATAAATAGAATAAAGTGAGCTCCTAGTTTTCTAGAAATTGTGCCTTGCAAGCTCGAAAAACGTCGGTGCATTTAATACTGTGTTTCACTCGATCATTTTGACTTGTTAGTTCGTTACTTAGTTGAAAGCAATATTTTTCTCGGCGACAGCGACGACGACGACGAGGACGTCGCGTTAAGTAATGATTCGTTTTCTCCACCGCGTTAAAAGCGGCTGCGAGAACCGAGTTTTCCGTCTTCGACGCAGCGTCCTTCAAAGCGGTCTCTAATATCGTCGAGTGCAAAACGCGATAACTCCTTTTCCCTTTATGTGAAAAGGTAACGGCGACTAAGAGGCTCGTTTCAAAGTACATTCACGAGTTTTGCAGTCGCTAACGCAGGAAATCCTCGTCAAGGAAATGCGAAAAGAACGCGGAACGATTGTAATTGTTTTATACCCCGGCTCGTGGAAGCTTGTTCGATCCTTCAGATATTTGCAACGACGAATTTTGACGTTTACTTAAGCGTCTTCGACGAGCATCTCCTCAACAACTGTCTCGATCAGTATATTCTTTCTTTTATATTTTGAAGTAATTAAGGGAACACGTTAGTCGTCAGAACTTCTTTATTAGGTTTTATGCAGTTGCGATAAGAAATAATAGGTAAAATGCAAAACTGTCAAGATATATCCATTTATTAAAATTTATAGAAGAATAAGCACAATTTTAACTCTACGGTTTTTCAATATTCAATATTATTGTCCGTTTTTCAATATTTTCAATATTACATGCTTCATTTAATTAGTACATTTCACAATTCACGAAAATAATTTTTTATTTTGTATGTACGTCGAGTAGCTGCCTGTTCAATTATATTCCGATAGTTTATTCTGTTCTCCTTACTTGTGTCAGATTGTTAAGTATGAAACTTGACAACTGTAAAATATGTTTGTGCTTGTGCTTCTCAAAGATTGTTTTTGTTGGATCTCTGGTTGTTCCCAAGAACTTGTTTCGAGTATCACAAAATCCTTTAAATTTTGTTCTTCGCGCTCCTAACGAGAGTGAATACACCGTAAGAATCTAGTTTTTAAGGGAACGGATTATGTGCTATTTTAAGGGGACAGCAGCTTTATGCGATTCACGTTCCACCGGTGGCATATTTTATTTTCGCTCGACGGAATAACTTCGTTTCTCACTCAACCATTAACGGGAATTCGCGAAGAATTAATATCAAGGCTAGTTCTGTGACACTTCCGGTGACCCAAATGCGACAGTGTAAAATATTCCTTGCTACTGAAATTTACTAAATAAATCTCATCGGAATTCTGTATGCTACTAAACTAAAAATTACATTTGCACTTTGTCGTGTTTCCAAAATTGTGAGAATGATGTAACAGAAAAAACAATCTTTTTTATTTAAAAATTGTTGAAGTTACACAGATGTTGTCATGTGGGAAATTATTAAATGAATATGTTCTTTGAATAAAGCAATTTATTTAGTAATTTCCCACATGACAACACCTTTGTAATTTCAAAAATTATTAAATAAAAAAGATCGTTAAATGAAAGAAGAACATATTATAGTATACTAGATAAAAATAGCGAAAAATTTTAATGGAATCTTTTAATTTTAATTTTAAAGCGACTTCATTGTTAGAAGAAAATGATTGCACTACTTTTCGCAAGTGAACAAATGTACGTTTTGCAGCTAGTTGACAAACATTTTAATCGTCCGCAATATTTTGTTCATCCGTATTTAACCTCATTTCGTCGCACCCGGTACAGAATTTTGATGTAATCGCCCGACCAAATCGATTTGAACGCAGAAATTTATTAAACGGAACCGCAAACGAAAATGCGATATTTTCGATAACATTAATAACAGAATATTTCGGGAGCCATTGACATTCTTGTCGATCGGACTGAATAATGGATATCGAACGTATTACAAGATGGATATAATCAATTGAACGGATCGCCGAATGATTATAACTAACGGGAATAAAAGCAGATCTTACCGGTAAGTGTAGAGTGCATTAAATCGTCTTGTCGAAGACGAATCACTGTGGAACATTGTGTACGAGCGAGAGCTAGTTGAGTGCACGTATGCCTTGTGTACTAGAGCGCCTTGGGAATGCAATTTCCATCATTATCTCGCGTAACGTACCCCCATTTAGGGAACTTGAAAGCCCTTGCTCCATTCTCAGTCTAAACCCTAGAGCAATTAGCATCGAAAATGATTGTGATTGTCTTAGGAGAATTCTTGGTCCGATTATTAGGAAAACCGAGTAGAATTAACATGAACTTAATTTTCATTTAGAATTCCTTGGCTTCAAAATTTTTGCTAAATTTCTATGTAATTGAATATTACAGAATCAACATATGTTTTCCTAGCATCTCTATTGTTCAGTAACGTTTGAAGGTCTCTATTATTAATTGTAACTGCAGTATTAATACTACCCATTTGCAGCAATAATAACAATTGACCGCAGAATAATGACCAGGATACAGTGAACAGCTACAATAAACAGATCATTTCGACAATAATAGTAATATGGACCTAATACGGCCTGTTTGTACTAGTTCGAATTAATATCAGCATAGATTGCGTGTTTCACGAGTAAAATGGAAGAAAAATGTTTAAAATTCATTGTTTCTTTCTTTTCTTTTTTAAAGCGGAAAAATATGTAAAAAAATCAAAATGATCTGAATTCAAAGTGCCATCACCTTAATTGTACCATTGGCGTGTTATGTTTCTTGATCAAATGCGCCGTTGATCAAAAGAATACAATCTTTGGAACGAACAACGAACTTTTCTTTGGCAAAGCGAAATGAATATGAAGCGCTGAATCTTTTTGCATCTGCAAACCAAAGTACGAGCTCGTTCTTTCTTCTTCTCTTCTCAAACAATATCTATTTTTAATCGTTAACATAAATCTTGGCTTCTCTGTCCAAGGGTTATCAGACAAAAATCTAAAACAATTCAGACACAAATTGAATTACCATTTATTAAATACAGTAGGACCTCGATTATCCTCTGACGTTTGAAGTTTCTAATATCGTAATATGCTGGGAATTTAAATAGCTCGGTCTATAATGATCCAAAAGCAACGCTATTCATTGTACAGATCAGTGACCACTTAATCTGGCATTGTAATTGAGTAACTGTTCCATTATACAAACTCTTGTGTTTCCCAATTCAATCTGGGAATATACCTGCAGTAGAATTAGACGGCGTGGGTCAGACATCTTATACTGGAATTAATTTACAAAGTTACCCCCACTCTCCCAGTACCGAACACGTGTATGACAAGGATAAAACGTGTCACATGAGCCGCGGTGGTCACGTGGTGATTAGTGTCATAGAAGAGGAAGGTAGAGTGAGGACAGAAGTCTTAATGTGGCGACTTTGATTTTCACTGTTAAATGACTTACAAAATACAACGCACCTTTTTACAAAATATTAAAACGATTGAACAGAAGAGACTATCACGTCTTTAAAGAGTAGAGTTGTTTTTCCAGGATTGTAAGGGTTTGAGATGTGCATTCTCATTCCTCAGCAATGCAAATATGGGGTTTTTCAGAAGTCAAAAGTCCTAGATAAAAGATCTAAGCCGCGATCGCCCTCCAAAGTCCTATTTTTAAGTTTAGGAGGTTTAATTTTATAAAGTTTAATTTATTTTTATAAAGCTGCGACAGCTACATGCTGACCATTAATGAAAATTAAAATTAGGATTTTTTTGTGGGCTATCGCGGCCTTGATTGAACTTTTGACTAGCGCTTTTGGCTAAGAAATACCCCGTCTTTGCATTATCGAGATTGACTAACATTGGAAACGAGTCTACCCCTTTAAATTGCAAAAAGTGTACAACATTAATTTGGCTATCTTCGTGTAAATTACAAGACTGGAAACGCTGAAATAAAGCTGGTTCGCGGTAGATCGAGGGAGCATAACATCAATTATCGAAACAAGGTCCATTATTGAAGGATTGCCTAATCCCGAAGATATTGGCTGGGAACTATCGGTACAACGGCGACGGTAAACCTGTGTAGCTTGTTTGGTCCAGTTACGTCACAACACGGATTTTCCGGCTTACCGCTCGTAACCTAAAGTCTACTAAAACTTCATGAACAACCCTAATTCCGCGCAGGCCACCGGGGATCGACGTAACCTGGCACTGGGGATCCGTTCGAACATCGTACAGCGTTTTGATTATGCGCCCGTCGGTGAACCGTTTCTTACTAATTAATAGATAGTGGGGTCGCATAAATGTTGCACGTTACGGGGGGTGGGTGCTTGGGTGGTGGGTGGGGCAGGATGATAATATTGTTACGGAGAATCCAGGCCAGAGGTGGAGACAATTAAATTTCGGGATCAACGGCCGTGTCCAGTCGCCTGGCGCAGTTTTGCGCTCTGCCCTAGGCCTACTATAGTAACGATGCTTTCAGCAAGCCTACTTGGGAGGGTCAATAAATTTTCCTGTGTAATAATGGAAATTACGTAGCGTCGGGTCCGCCTCGAGAAGAGCAATCCTAAATTCGCAGCTATCTCGAGTTCTGACACCGAGGAGTCGTTGCACTCGATGGTCTCACCCTGCGACGATGAACAGGGTCAGTCAAATATTAGGACTTTGTACAGCGTGGCAGCATAGTTAACCCTTAAAGTCATTCTTCTCTGGACAATTTCGAACGGTCTGTAAAATTCACGTAGTTTGCGTCATACTAGAAGGTTGTTGCACACGAAATGAATGATTTTAGAATGCGAATGTTACGAAACGTTTTGATCAAGAAATACTATTATAATCTTCAAGTTTAATATACAAGTTTAATATAAATACAAGCATCTTTCTTCTTCTAAGAAATTATGAACGAGAAAGTAATTCAAATCAGTGTAACCATAAAATAAAGTAGTGCAAGGGGTTAACAGTGTCAATAGGAAAATTTGCAGCGGGTCCTGGCAAATATCCTAATGATAGAAGTCTTCCTTTACCTTTTAATAGCGTCAAAAAGAAAAGTAGACGAAACAAACGTCCCAATTATAATAAATGCACTAGAATGACCAAAGCCAAGTTCACAAACGTGTCGTCCTTCTGGAACGTGCAAAAAGAAGACGATCAAACTACGATCGAATTAAAAAAAACGTTCAGCTTGAATAGCGTCCTATAAGAGAAGTCTGTTTAGATGCTATAAATACTGGGCAGCCAGGGAACGAACTTGGCAGTAACAATGGGGAAAAAGTTTCGCGGACGCAGGGTAGAGCCTCGTTTTCCGAGGCGGGGTCTAACTGCTGATAATCGAAGTTACGTAAACTCGGTGTTGCGGAAGTTCGAAAACACCTATTAGAGAGCCTCCGGGGCACTTATTCCGCCATTGTAACAGTCCAAGAGTTGCTCTACGCAGAAAGCAATTATTCGGAAAAGTTTCACCTGTCCAGGCGCAAAGGGGTGGGTGGCGACAAGATCCGGTAAATAATCAAGCCGACCTGGAACACGCTTGTGCTACGATGACCTATTCCCCTAGGGAATCCGTTAGCTACGTAGTGGTTTCTGGAACAACCAGGATCCAGGTGATGGCAAGCGAAACGGTGCATTTAAACGAGTTCACAATTTCCATTAATTTTCTTTGATTTCATGGTTCCATTGAACCCTTGCTTTTACGATTTTGTGTTTGTTATTGATTTTGGAATGGTGTGCAAATTATACAGTTCAACGATATCATATATTTTACTTTTAGAATAAGAAATGGACAGCACGAATACAAAACAAGCTTTAATGTTCTAATGCAAATTAACTGTTCATTTTTCTGTAATTTTGTGAGGTATCAACTGTTTACCTAACTAAAAATTGTCTGAATTAATGAAGCATATATATGTTGAGTGTATCAGATTGCTATTACGGTCGATTTTTAATCGCTCGATTAATGCAATGGAAATTACTGAAAGTTAAATTGACCACATATTGTACGCAGTGTACGTGAACGTTTTATAAAGTTGTTCACAGTTACCAGAAAGTTCGGAAATAGGAAATACATTTGAGAAGAACGGGAATTTTAATGAAATTAAATCGAATAATTGTAATTTTGATTGTAAACACAACACGGTGTAATCAGTGAACAAACCCGCAATAAGTCGGACAAGTATTACCAACCGACAGGGAGAAAACTACCAGTTGCATCAGCGTTAAATGAACACGCAAATCGAATTCGCATTTCAGTGTATTATGTTTCACATTTAGGTAGGTTCTACGCATACCTACACACCAGGAATCGTGTTACAGGGATCGTAAACTTTACGATTCGTAAATAGCGATTCCGCTCGTTTGCTGCAGCATTTTCCGAACGATAAACGCGGTTCGCGTGAACACAGGAAACTCTTTAACAGTTAACACCTTCCCACGGTTGAAAAAAGAGAGTGATTGTATCCGACGAAACTTTCGCGAACGCAGAAATTATTGCGGCCGTAATATCCAGCCGATTTTACCTAATTAACATATAATTTACGCGAAAATGTGGATCACGGAAAATTTTTTTACCACTGTTGGACCTTAAATTAATTTTTCTTATAATAAAAAAAAATCATCATATATTAAAATATTATTGTATCGTATATTTCAGACGTTTTTCACGTTATTAAAGTTTGTATTTAAAAATTGCTAAAAAATTTATACCTGTGCCTAAGAGTTTTCTTTTTTCTAGAATTCTATTAGACTTCGCACTTCTGCAGCACAATTAGCTTTAAAAGATTGATTTACAACGTTAGAAATAGTTCCTGTTCCACTTTGAACATTTCGAAGCTCCGCTTCAACGATGACGTAACTCGACAAAAGACTAGATGCCAAGAAATTCAATTAATAAGAATCCTTCCTTTTTACATGTTTCTGTGACGAGGTCAGAGTTCAATTACGGGCGGAACATTACAATATTCCGATAACCGCGGACAATATAAGCTTCATTAATTCCCTTCGATGCGCAGAGGCTTCCTGGACACCATGACATCAGATCCCGTGACTATTCCGGGTGACCTTAACCAGCAGATTGCGAAATTAACACGTCGCTTCCTGATCATCATAATCAGATTATCCGTCGGACACGTAGGAGTTTGAGTTAGATGCCAGGTGTCTAGGTCAGTCGACTTCTGTGTGTCCAGTGGGTGTGCTGCCACGTGTTGATCGCCGGGCAAGCTCTAATCTTGAGAATAGAACTGCTTTCGACTGCTTTTATTTTTTCTCTGTAGTAGTGGCACACTCCAACTTGAGCTTCAGTCGCCGGATCAGAATTCTCATGTGTACACAGACCTGACAGTAACTTCCCGACAGCTCATTCTATGATATTACATGTCGATTTGAGTTACACTTCGGGGAATAGCCAATCCCGCGGTACCGAGAACTGCTCCCAGATAGCTTATTTTGTAACGTTACATGCGACAGATCCGAGAGCAATGTTGTCGCACTGCGAATCGTTATGCAAAAGCAAGTTTCTCCAATTAATGAAAGACTCTTCTATGTACAGGTTGGGACACATCTTGTTTTTAGCTGTAAAGTTTCATAGAAGAAAAATTACGCTTCAATGATAGATGACAAATTTTTAGTTGGAAACGAGTCAATAAGAAACACTAAAACTTTGTAGAATATACTTTTAGCCTTGGCTTTCAGCAAAGCTACACTGAACACGACCTGTTACTACCGCTGCTCATGAAAAGTTTACGAAGGTTATTTTACTTTTAGAATAAGAAATGGACAGCACGAATGCAAGTCAAGCTTTAATGTTCTAATGTAAATTAACTGTTCATTTTTATGCAGTTTTGAGAGGTATCAACTAGAGATCCCGGTTTCACGTGTATGTAAATACACGTGGTACGTGAACCGTGTAGTAAGAATTTAAGGATCCGTGTATACGAATCCGTGTATGCGGATCCGTGTTCAGTCCGTTCAGTGTACGTACGTACGCAGTTCGCAGCCGTATTCACGTGTTTGTGGTTCCGTGTACACGGATCCGCATTCACGGATTCGTATACACGGATCCTTAAATTCTTACTACACGGTTCACGTACCACGTGTACACGTGTATTTTAGTACACGTCCAAAACCGCGATCTCTAGTATCAACTGTTTGTTTCTATGAGATACTTTCAGAGACTGCTTATTTATTTGTTGCAGACATTGATAGAAATTGTCTCAACAAATTACTATTTCGTCTGTCACAGATTATAGTAGCTCTGCATTCGATTGCAAACAATATTAACTATGTAAACTTGCAAATCTTTCGTAAATTTTATTCTAACAATTAAACTGTTAGATCTGAGAATAATGTTACTATACTGTAAGACTTTATGAAGAAGCAAATTTTTCTAGTCATTATTGACGAATTAATTAATTAATTGGTTCCTGATCATAATTTATCTTAATGATAGTATAAATAAGTTGGTTGTTAATTAAAACTTTTCGAACCCGACGCATCGGAACGCGATTCCGAAGTCGTGTTCTGTATTACCCCGTGATTTGTTTCATTCTCGGCTCGAATATCAAACAATAGATCGCGGATTTTTTTATATCATCCCAATGGAGTTGATCTGTTTTGATTGAACAATAAAATGGATGCTGTGGTCGGAGTCGCATCGCCGAGTGACGTAAATGGAGTTTTCAAAAACATCATATTTCAAACAATATGTTTATAATACTAAATATCAGTGAAATTATGGATATACAATTAAACAATCATAAACTTCCTCAGAAAAAATGTATTATCTAATTATGAAAATGATTATCTAATTTTTAAGAACATTTTGTTACTCCTAATATTCAATTGAAATCAAAAGCTCTTGAACAATGTCTAATATGCTATGTATGTACCTGCAGCAGAAAATTGGAATTTGATTTTCGAACACCAAGACGTAATGTGTCTCTTTGAAAAAATTAATTTTTCAGCGAAAGAAACGTTTTACAGAATCTCAAAAGAGGAGAATGGTTGTACAGCAAATCTCGTGGTGTTCCAGAGAAATGTGTTCGCACAGGAAAAAAGCGAGGTTGTCCGTGAAAAAAGGAAAAACGGATTCAGCTGCCCATGGGGATACGAAACCGAACAATGAACGATGGAAGCACTATCAGAAAAGCTATTATCTCGATCGTGTCAGGGTCGCGTGTTCGTTATCAGTCAAGGTCGCTCTCGCCATAACATTGAAGCTTCTTCGATTCCGAAAGCACTCTAATCGGATAACAAACTTTCATCTATGCTCTCACGGCGTGTGTATATTAAGGCGATTCAATTCCAGAAAAATGAGATCACCCAATCGGACGGCTTAATCCAATCTGCGAATTACCGAGGACCTTGAGACAATGATTCCGTGGACTTGGACAATTATAAAGATGCTCGAGGAAGATCAACGAACGTGGTAAATGTTGATATAGTGCTGGAATGATGTTTACTGGAGATGAAAGCGACACGTGAGATTTAAAGTATTCCCTTTGAGCCTCAGAGGGAAAATAGAAACCACAGATTCAACGGTGTACAATCGGGTTGAAACATAGTGCGCGAATATTGTGAGCTAGCTTTTCAATGGAGATGCATATTGTACATCGGATTGAAAATATTGTGCATTGCATCTCTGGGAAGAAATGTATTCAATTCGAAATAACATTAAAGCAGTCGATTTTTATTGGAGAGTCTAAACACATTTTCGATTCTTGTTATTTTTATAAAGTAGCTTATGGAATATTAAAATGCAAATATACATTTAACAACCCTATAGGCAACATTAGATGACACATGGGTGACAAATATATGTTTTACACAGTAGTTTCAATATTTCTATCACTCACTGTAAGTACCGAATGTAACTTGCTTTTTATTTTGTCGCCGAAGCCTGGTAAGAAAAATAAATATGAGAGAAAAAGATCTGCTTCTTCGATCGCTTGAGTGAGCCGTAGTTTGCCAACGTGGGCGCCACGCCGAGCCGGGTAGATCCGGATGGCATTAAAATTTCCTTTTCTACATAGTTACATTATTTTCCCCATCCTCAATCTGACTTTTTAAAATTCAAGAACTAAATGCACAACCATGCTGCGAAATACCCGAGGCAGTTTCACCGGAGCGTTGAATAAAATAGCTTTGAGAAGAGTCCAACCATTTTGCTCTCATGCGCTCTCTCTTCAGAGAGATTTGCATAATGGCGACTGTGAGGCGCTACTGAAAATTACCATCATTCGAAACAATTTTTGCGTTACTATTGTAAATACCATCATACTTAATAAATTATTCAAAAAATTAAATTCTTTGCACTCGATGAACCAAAAAATCATGTTCTCTGGACCTGTGTATTAAAGGATAACTGTCTTTCAGTGCGATTATGAGATTATGAAAATTGTGATATGAATTCTAATTTTCTTGTGGCTAATATATTGTACCAAATTATACATACACTATATATAGTATAAGACATATACAGGAATCAGGAGATGATTAATGTAACTATGATGGCAAAAACTGATACGGATGAATGTGTGGATGTGACATATGTGCACATTAAATAAAAAGGGAATGAATGATAATTAGATCTTTAAGCTTCGTAGATATCTAAACATTTCGCATTAACTTGTATTATATATAATATATTATTATTGTATTATTATATTATTATTGTATTATATTTTATTATTGTATTATTATATTATTATTGTATTATATTTTATTATTGTATTATTATATTATTATTATTATATTATATTATTATTGTATTATATACTAGTATAATATTCTTATCAACGTTGACCTCAGAAAAGGATCCAGGAATATGAAAACGGGAAGATGTACGTAAGGATTTGCGTGAATACACGTGTTCAAGTAAATTGGTAAACAAAAATTGATGTTTATGGTCCATCCCCAGAATCCCTGAAACTGTGGAAAGGACCTTGTTCTCGGGTTAATCCCCGTTTCCACCGGTTTCACCGGTCATCCGTTTCCCCTATCGATTCCACTGTTAGGCTGACCTCCTTTCACGGGTTCTTTTGTGTATTCAGCTTTCAACGAAACCGCACGAGGTGATAAGCAATCGGCGCGACGCCTGGCGCGTAGCTACTCTTTGTTGTTGCGCATTGTTGTGCCACTTTATGGAGTAACTGCATTTGCGTTTCTACTATCGGCGTTCTCTCGATGGTATCGCAAAGGCAACGGACTGTGTGCGATAGCACTGAGTTAAGACACACGTTTATTTTTCCTCGGGGATTCGACGAGGGTCTGGAAACGGATAATTGATACGGAACACGACCCGCAACGTTTTACCGAGGTGACGAATCGACGGATGTTTACTCAAGACGAGACCACGCGGCGCCATCGTTTCCTTAGATCCTTTACGGATATATCTTTAACGGAGAGGAGACACGGTTATCCGAGGAAGCTGCACGACAATTAGCGAACGACACGTGAATTCCCGGAAGTCTAGTAAACAAGGAGACAACAGATTCGCAGGTCTTTCACATGGTTTCAAACTGCAGGGCCCGCTCTAGGGGTGCCATTTTGGCTGTAAGTGTGAGAAAAATATTGTCGAATATGTGTCGAATACCATATTAATAGAAAATTGCAAACATCGATTTTTTCGTTGGCTAAAAATTTACAGTGCGTAGCGTAATTATATTGATTATGTCTAAAAGCTAAATATATGCTCTTGTTAAAATTTAAATAAAATGATTTGATATTTATTGAAAATAAAAAAACATGTATCTTTACTTAATATGTATGTTATATTTAATATAATATTTTTTTATATTTTATATAATTTATATAATAATTTAAAATAATATAATATTGATATAAAATAAAAAATAATAATAAATAATATTTAATATAATGAATATATATATTCTTAAGGGGCGGTAGTTTGTCTTTTTATCCGGGGCTCGTAACCGCTAGAGTGGGCCCTGCAAACTGTTGAATGTCTAGACATTCGACAATTAGAAAAAAACTAGATTTATCAGCGACACTTGTACATTTATGCAAATATTTGACACTTTAAGTGCCGCGTCTCTCAGAAATGGGAATTATTTGTTCAGCTTTACAGATGAATTCGATGGACAAGGTTACATGTATTTAAAAATCATATTCGTCCACGTAGATGATGGTACTGCATGATTAATTAGGTAAATTTTTTATGTTCTATTCCGAACAAGAAATTGTAGTCAAGAAATTGAAAATGAAGTTTCTAATCCAAATGAATGAAATTAATCACTTGTTTCGTTGATCTTTTTTCTGATTCTACATGACATAGACTAATTGTTTATCTCCGCATTACATTGACGTAAAGGCATCGTTTATTTTCTGTAATTTTAAACACTGTGAAATTGTTTACTCTCTCTTGACTCCGGAACGAAGTATGTAATTGTTTATCTCCTCGTTACACCGAGGGAAAAATATCGCACGCTTCCGCGGAATTTCAAGCATACTGGAATTTGTTTTTTTCTCGTTCCAATGCGAGGGATTTACGTATTAATATAACGCCGAACGAAATGTAGTTTAATTGATATATAGAAGCGGAGAGCGAACAAATAACAAAACGCTTCATGATGCTGCATTCAACACGCTTTCGATTGTTCAAGGCGTGAGTGGATTTTCCGGGAGGAGGCTTCGGTTTGCATTTTAAACGCGACGACGGCTGATAAAAAATGAAATCGCAAAAAGAAATGGACCGAGCGAGCCGAGCACGAACCGGCTTTTCTATATTCCCGATGGAAGCATCCGATCGTGAATGGAAATACACTTGGAATGTGCGCACAACTGTCCTCCAGCTATAACCAAAATTTTGCGATCGAAAAATTAGAACATAGTCTTCGAATATTACACGAAATACCCTAAAAATTTCGGAAAGAACAACTTCACGGTTTCTTCCAAATAAAATCATGAAACTCCCCCGAACACTCGAAGAAATTCGAATGCGTTTCACGAGCCTGAGAAAATCGAGCGTTCGGTTTCAAACTAAATGCGTCTAGTGTCTCGAGTTTTACATACCAGCTTCCGAACTTTGATAACTGATCGATCAGAGCTAGACTTCTGTGTTTGCATGTTGTTGATCGCGTGCACTGTACTTTTAGAATCGTTTTTGCTATTATTCTCTCTGAGATATGTCGAAGAATTCTTTTGTCAAACTGTATTCGTCTGCGAAAATTATTCCTGAAAGTAATGTTTATAATCGAGTTTGGGATCTTGCGCATTATTAGAGCACTTTAATATGTAGATCAGGATCAGCTGAAAGTTTCGGGGGACTTTAATAACGTTACCGTGTTACTTTGATTTAAATGGAATACTCGACGAGAGGGTCGTGTCTCTGTGTTTACTTATTGACACTGCATGGGAGCCCAAGAACATATAAAATAAAATGTTTTTCTTTGGATAGGTACTTTGGTTCTTTATTACTAAATCTATCTTTTTATTTATCGTTAAAAGTATGTCGTTTAGTAGAATAGCATACACATAGGGTAAATGTACCTATTACTTCAATATTTTTTCTCAATGAGATTAAAATACGTACAAATAAATATTTTGCCCTGAATAAATTTGTACTATTCAATGAAACTGTATTTTCGTTGGCAAGGCAGACAAAATTGTCAATCATTCTCATATTTTTATAATTTCATGATTTGAAAAAAACATTCTTCATAAAATGCTTATACATATTATTATTTTATGATAAATTGGAAATAATATTAAAATAAAGTACGATTGAGGTATGATACCGCAGTTATTGGTACAGTTATCCTATAAAGACATAATTAATTGTATCGAAATTGGATGGATCGATGGATCAGGCAGCGATAAAAGACGTTGAAAAGGATGTCTCCTCGATCGGCCGGAAGTCGGTGACTTAAGAATGACAGGCAATAATCATCAGCTTTTGCGCACGATTAATTAAAGTCCACCGAGCAGCTGCCTAGCCGATGCACTCGGCATTCGTGTTCCCAGATCGATGCTTTCCACTCGGTGAGAAACGGAAGAGCGGTTAATTGACGTTGAAGTAGCTGACAGAAACACGATCGTCGACTGTACGTTTATGATCGAGCCGGTTACCCGACGTGCATCCGTTCATCTTCCTCTTCTCGGATCCCCGATCGCCGATACTTTCGATATCGGAGATATTTGGCACACGAACATGATTTTCTGCTTACTACACCGAGTGCTCGACGCGCAAAATAACCTCGCGTGGGAGGAAATTGCACTGAAAATGTCGGACAGATATGTATACTTTCGTTCTTGCTACTTGCAGAATTTTTGAATACGAAATATTCTGGTGTAGACACAGAATTTTTCGAATTATTGTAGATTATGTAGAATGATAAAAATTGGGTTTTAGACTTTAGTCAAATTTAAACAACTATGTAAAGTGTTTAATTCTGAATATTGCTAATTTTGTACATTTTGGGAAGAGGTTAATAATTGAACACTTGGCTTGTACATTTTAACAAAACTAGCACTTACATACTAAATATTATTTACCATTCTTTTACCCACCCTTTATCCATCTAAATATTCTGAAGCACTAAATTTCGTTGTGAAATTGCCTGGGTTAATATGTACAAAGTAAAAATGGATTGTTTGAAGATTTTTGGTGAAACTATTTTTATGTATTATAAAATGTTGAAGGTTATTATCACAGCAGTGTGCTATCGAACCTGGCAATCCAAAGTAGAAACAGTGTACAAAGTGTTGAAATCAATACTCTCGAAGACATGGTAGTCATCAGGGTCTTTAGCGTTCAATATGGCGGACGTCTACTCTTCTGCGTAGTATACGGTGTGTCTCGAAGCCAGTTTAGTATAGTACGTACAAGTGTGTGTTCTGAGAACAAGGAACAAGATAATACTGTGCTTATACCAGACGCATATACAGTGAATTATGTTTACTAAGCAGAATCTGACAATGATGTCTTGATATTGTAGTTTGAACGTAATTCGTGTATCATGTAAACAGTATAGGTACAGAATACTATCCTAGAAATGACTCATTGTCATTAATAAATGTGATATCTGTTAAACATGATTTCTCGAATATAATTTTGTAGCGAGCCAGATTACATGAATATTTTTCTACGTCAAGGTATAACGACATAAAATATTTTCTCAGACATTGCAGCTTAGCGATTTCATCTAAATTTGAATTTCCTAACAGACAGTTTAATTTGATGGCTGTTTATGTCAAGGTTTGTAAGAGGATCACGTTGATCTCGAAAATATAGGTTTTCAAATATGTAGAAGAAGATGAATACTTCCGACAATTTATGTTTACCAGTCTACCTGGCAAGAATCGATTGGTAAATAATTAATTTCATCTGTAAAGTATATCTAAATAATTGGTACAGTCTATTATTTCTTTTTTAACGCATTGAGTGTCTCACAAGTGTCCAGAAAAATCACACACAATCCAGTACAATTTATTGATCGATATAGAAACGAGAAGGACAAGATTCTTACACCTCGTCGTTTTTCACGGACATTGACTTTCTCCAAAGTTTATAATGAAAATTGGTCTCCAAAAGTTGTGCTGTCTGAACGCAATTGACGTCGCAACCACAGCGTTGATGGAACGATCTCGATTGAAGAAGCCCGATCTGTTTCCTCGATTTTCGTTCCGTCATCGAGTAGACTCGGTGTCCGATCACTTTTCTGTAGTAATTCCGAGTTAATTGACTCGATCGGCATCGATGAGAATGCATCCAGGTGTAACGAGGTCGCGGTCCGCAGCAGTGGTCCACGATTTACGGTTCGAAACAGTTACGTGTGCCCGGCGAATTGAAAGCTGTTGTGTGTCGTCAAACGTGGGGCTCCCTGTAATTTGCGAGATCGCGTGCAATAGGCTGTAATGCGCGTCACCCAGCTAATTGAAGAACGTGTCTGTCGTGCCTAATGTGTATAAACCTGTATGGTTTATATTCCATCTAGTTGCAAATAAATCGTTTTCGTTCGGATTCGGCCGTGCAAATTGATCTTTGACGAATAGCAATAGCATTGTATCCTAGAAGCTGTTACGATCCTGCTTCGCGAGCTGCGAGAGCCATTAATGTGATTAAGCTTCTAACATGACTTCTGTTGAATTGAGATTAATGCTTAATCATGCTATATGTATACCTGGCGTTCCAATTAGCACCAGTATTCCAAATATTTCTGCTACCATTCGCAATATCAAAGAGAAATCACTCAGGTTCGCAAATCTTGACAGCGGTTCTTCATTTTTTTTTTGTAAAATTGTTTGGACAGTTTTAGTTTATCTAATGGGATTGATTAATCACGCACTGTGTGTATTTTCTCTTTTTATTGAATGGCAAAAAATATGTAAAATAAAAATTTTCTATATGTCTTATGGGATATAGGACTTTCAATTTTTACAGTGCCTCATAACTACATTAAATCCGCGATCTAATAATTAATTCTTATAAATTTTACCACTCATATGATTATGATTAATATTGCAGTCGATGAGTGAACAATGCGAAAGAAGAAATAATTGACAAAGAAATTTCTTTAGACCGAGATTGTGGTTTTTCATTAATATTGGAGGAATACATTTTTTTAATACACAGAACGATCATTTTTTAACAGTTAAACTGGAAACCAGAAAAACAAGTTCGTCACTGGTCCCCACAACAAAGTTTATTTTACAACCCCAATTAATGATTCTAATCAGAAGATTAAGTGTTAACTCTAAGGTCGGTCTTCTTAGATCTCTGCGACCAATGGATTTTACATGTGTGATAAAAACTTTTTTGTTATAATTCTGCGAGTTTGTTTTATATTACACAGAATGTCCCACAAATGTTGTACTTCTTTGGAAGGGGTGGATTCTTGATGTTATTTATCATTTGACGTCCCGAAATTTCCGGGTACCCGAGTATCACCAATTATCAGGTCCCGACCCGACCCGAAATTTTCGGGTACCTGTCCACCCCTACTAATTGGTCGTGTAGGTTTGCGTGATGGAGATTAACACTGTGGCTCAATCGCGGCGAAAACGTGTTATCGCGGAAACCATTGTGCACGGTATATAACGACGGGTAATGACGCATTCAAATCGGGATTATATTGTTTGGGCCTAGCAGACGGGATCGATTTGCTGGGTGGCTCTAATCGTTGAACTCTGACCTACTTTTCGGTCAAGAGTAACAACCACTCGACATTGATCTCGGTCATGCCAATGAGGGGCGAGGGTGCAGAACAGAATGTTGAACCGAGATTAATCGCTCTAAGATGCACGCGAGAGATAATTTTGAACAGCTGGGATTCGCCACGACAGTCACGACATTCCTACCATGTCTTCCGGTCTCGCCAATGCCATTTGCGCGTTTGTCACTCTATGTAACTTTGAACACAGCTTCTGCCAAATCATTTTTCAATCATTTAAATCTACCGTTCATTTTGTAACGTTACATTTTTGTTTTAACCTTTTAATATGCAAGGGATAGCACGTGACATAACTAGAAAGTAACTAGAATCTTACTAGATTTTGTGCTCCATCATATGAGTAAAAAATGTCTATGATACTTTTATTTATGATATGATACTTTTAATTTCTAAATATATGATCCAATTCTTTAAAAAACATGTTCTTTGCATTTTAAGGTTGAAGTAGTGCGATATACAGTAATAATAAAGTATTATTTGAGTAAAAATTTGAGATTCATTTTCAAAATTCGTCTTTTTTAATTAAAACTTGGTTCTGAACAATGAAGTAAAAATTGCGATAAAATTATAGATGGACAATATGGATATGAGTTTTGTAAGACATCGTTCGTAATTTCACGTTGGCTCATTAATTATTGCGAGACGGTTTAGTAAGGTTTGTACCCATAAATATATCCACGGATTAAGCTTATCGATAAATATTCCTTTTAAATTTACACTGTTTTTCATATTTACCTTCCATTACATCGACGAACGTTATAAAATAATTCGGCGAAATGTGGGGAACACCGTAAATAATGTTAATTAATACATACTGCGCACACGAGAGCAATTAATTTCTCTTGTTTCGATGTATTTATATCGAACATTGCCAACCTGCATGCACGATTATGCAAAATACCGGCCGGAGACCAGTTCAGTTAATGGTTTTGAAAAGTAAACGTTACATCGCCCGCCCGGCTTACAACGAAGACGGCTAATTGAAAGTGGACTAATTAACATTCGCTTCGTCCACAGAGTGTGTGACGTTCGTGTTGGACACTCTCTATTTTCTCAATCAAAATTTCCGATTCATTATCATCCAATAAAAATATACGATAAAAGTACTTGTCAAATATAAATATTTTTCAAACGCTTTTATAGCGCGATTCAAAAACGTTTGACCAACAAGTAATCTTTCAATATTTATCAATTCCATGCCTGTCTTCGCGTAAATATGTATAATGTTTATACTACTCATAAAATGGGACGGGACTTGCAGGATGTAAATAATCAGTTACTGAATTCACAGCTGTATAGAATTAGATCACGAGTTAGGGCTAAAACATTAAAACGTTATGCTAAATTCTAGAAATAAAATGAAACAGGACTGGTATTAGGTCTGGTACAATAAACTGTTATGCTAAATTATAGCAATAAAATGAAACGGGACTAGAAGGGTGGAAACAACAAAATGTATGAGTTCAAAGTTGTATAGAGTATTAGACTCTTAGGAGCTAACATTTCTGAAATGGTGGCAAATAAATGAATAAAAAGAGAACAACCATAAATGACGAGTTAACTCGCCCTTCCCTGGTTAATCACGCCGCTCCCATCTTTAATCTTCCATCCCCTAGATAGCAAAACACGCGTGCATGTTTCCTCGTATTATTGGACAGCCCTTCGACGAGGAAGAATGAACGGTAATCCGGGGATGGTAGATCGATGGCGTGCCGAATGGAAGTGCGGGTAGCAACGGGGGTCAATTAAAAAGCAATTTCGGCGTTGTCGTAAAAATATTGGATCAAGCTAATTTCGGCTTCGTTATCCTGGATATAACCTTTGTTAGAACGGCTAGCCGTAATTTCCATGCATATGGGGGGCTTCGGACGTTCAATTACACCGACGTGTACCGCTCGTTCTTTTAAAGCGTAGCACACACTCGAATGTCGACTAATCGATACATTTAAACATCCTGTTCGATGTTACGCGCTGTCGACAGTATATTTTAACCTACAATCTGGAAACTCGTTTAACCGAATCAATTAACCTCCCGTCTGCAACCTTATTTTTATCGATGCTGTCTTGGTCGTGTATGTTCACAACTAATTTTTTTAATGTGCTTTAAAAAAATCTAAAAATATTCTGGAGCATGTATTGACGTCCCCTTTGTGGATTAGATTTAGGAAGAGCTTCGAGAATTAGACATGAAAGTCGTTCTATGTACTATATCAAGAGAAAGAGATTTTCTATGTGCTATATCAAGAATGAAAGAGATACACAGAGAGTAAACAAAGTGAGAGAGTGAGAAGTACTTTACGAAAGAGCAAGTCAAAAATTATAATCAACATTTCGAGTGTTCAATCCAGTAAATTCTACATTAATTAATATTGTAAATACTTTAGTTAATTTCTTTTTCTATCTACGAATATGCTTATTGTATACACCCACACCCTTATTTTACTATATCTTTGCAACTTGTACTATCCGATCGGTAACACTCTCTATAAACATAGGAATGTCAAATGTTCAAAGCGTTCATGAAAAAAGATAAACATTAGAAAGAACAATATTTGTTCACCGGTTGGATCGTCCTTTTTTGATAGCCAGCCGTTTCACTTGTCGACGTTGTTGAACGGCTCGTTATGCCAATGACGCGGCACGGTGGTGAAAACGTTGACGTCGACACCGAGGCGAAATAAATCATATTGTCGGCTTCGTTATCGTCATCGCGAGGCCCTGCCTCTCGGGTTCTCTCATTATCGAGATATGATTTACGACCGGGGATCTCGTTCGTCTCGGGGAGAGGATTCGACGAGAGAATTCTGAGGTTCGCTAGGATGCCCTTTCAAAAGGGCTGAAGCTGTGTCGCTTCTCTGCTGAACGATAAGAAGTCTAGCTCACGGGGAACAAGCCTCTCCGATTGGAACATGGAAAAGGATCGCGTCATCAAGGAGACATTCTTTTATTATTACGCAAACAACGTCCCTCAAGCTATGATCCTTCGACAGGCTTTAGATCTTTCCTACTCCTATTGAACCAATTTTCTGTTTGGGCAGTTGCTAGGATTGAACTTTGTGAATCAAGTTGGATTTATAGCAAATAGACTGTGGATTTGAATGCACAATAAAAATAGTTTGCATCAATTCCAAGATACCCGGACCAAATAAATATTCGTTTCATCCTCTAACAATTTGAATGAGTCGATGATTGCATATCAATGCTATTAGTTTTATATTATTATTATTATTTTACTAGCTTTGCTGTGGAGATGTTGAAACGTGATTTTATACATTCATGATGCAATACTAGAACGTGATTTTATACATTTATAATAAAATATTAAAACGTGATTTTATACATTCATAATACGAAAGAATTGATGCCATTTGAAACAATAGAAATATTATTAAAAGAGTCTCGAAAAATCAATATATTGTCTTGCACTTATTAAGGTTGTTTAAGAAGAAAAGAAAGTTTTACGTGGCTACGGTTTCTTGCAGTTGATGTCGACAATTGTTATCTTCCATGAAGATCCTCTATATATTAATTGTAAAGCTACGTTCACACATTAAGCAACTTTTGACCGCTCCTTGTTGCCTTATTCTTCTTCTTTCATTAAGACAAAAAAGACGAAGGCAAGATGTTCGATATTGCTTCAGTGTGAACGAAGCTTAACATGATTTTTGTTTTCATTATACATTTGTCAACTTCGTTTCTTTGTTCTGGATTCGCAGTTTTACGGGTTGGGGAATGGCGTTAACCCTGACCGTACCTTCAAACAGAGAAGTATTCAAGGTTGGCCAATTCAATTAGCAAGGAACATCGATTTTCATCGTCCTTAACGACAGAAAGGCCTTCTCGGTGTCGATAACACTCGGCCAGACGCGGCCTTGTCAATTCTTATCTTGGATACCATTCCGAATGCGATTGTAATCGTCGGCCTACATGACACGAGGTGACATCAAAGCGGAAAGGGAGAATGGCAAGGGTGAATTGTGGTCGTCGGAATCGCGTGACAAGTTCAGCATTTCAGTTGACTCGCCGCGTGCCCGGCAACTGCATCAATTAATTCATTTTTCGCGAACCTTCGTCAACGCGGATTCGATGTCGCGACCGGTGCTCGTCATCGATGTCGTTTCCCTAGTAGCACAAAAATATTGGATAAAAATCTTTTTCAAATATTGGAATTTTCATATGAGATAAATATTGGATCTAACTATTGCATGTATGTTTAAGAAATGTGAATTGAATGTCTAGAAAATATAAGCTAAATATTCAGAGAATATAAACTAGATATTTAAAAAATATAAAGTAAATATTACAAAAAATATGAAATGAATATTTGAAAAATATAAATTCAATATTTAAAAAAATATTTCTAATATAAGAACGAGGTTTTTTTGCATAAAAAAAATAAAACGAATAATTTCCGTAAAAATTCATTGACTACGAGCGAGTTTGAATACTGCTAATTACTATGTCTGACCAATACTGGCTGTTTCTACTGGCTCGGACAAGCGCACTATTCCGATTAAAGTATATTATTTTTACCGCATTGATCAAGCTGCTGCGCAGAACAATGCATTATTGAATCCATCGGCAGCAACAATTCCAAAAAATTTTGAACAAAAGATCGTATTAGAAAAAGTTTTACAACTTTTAAGAAGTTGGATGGTGGGATAATTACCGTCATAACCTTATCACTACCGAATTGCTTAAGAACAATTCCCATAAAATGCTATCACAGTTACTGTTAACAGTTACAAATTCTTTATTAACAATGGTGAGAGCTTCTATAAATAAGTAAAGCTTGTTTGAAGTGTAGGGAACTTTTAAGAAGATTTACATTGCTGGGGAATCCTCGGGACACTTTAAACAAGACAAACAAGTTCTGGATAAACACATTCTCAGAGCTTCGCAGAAAGAAATTTTGCTGAAATCGTAGAAGTACGTCCACTCTTGGGGCGTTTATTTTTACCCGGAGCAGATTCAATTTCCCCCGCAGTTTGAAACCGCTTGTGTCGGTAACTCGTCTGTTTGACTCTATTATAATATCGAATTTCTTTTCAATTTTCTCTCGAGAGGAGAGAGCTGGACAGAGTGGACGCAGCTGCCGTAGCACCGCACTGGCAAGCCAGCTAACGAGAAAGAATTTTCATTCGCAAACACTTCCGAACTGGACGGTGAAGAGAATAACCTAAATCGATGTTCAAACAATTAAAGAGAAGCATTTCTACCAGTGATCTCTCGCGGAGATCGTCTTCGCTCCAGTCCCGACGGTGCCAGCAAAAACATACCCCTGTACATCATTTATGCATTCCATGACCTACGCGAGCCGCGCGTGTGAGTCACAGTGCCTGATTTGCGAGTCGACATCGAGGAATCAAATTGTATATTCCTGCTAAGAAATTCAACGCCAGCTGAGAAGAATCGATTCCCCTTGAATCTTCCATACAGATCAATCTGTTTTCCGTTTGATTGCGCGCCGTGGAATAACTGATGATCGTGGAATATCCGAACACGGATGTTCGGGGCGGATGTTCTGCTCTCCGGGCGGACTGAGTGGCTTGAGACACTTGCAAATGTGAGAAAATAAAATGCTGTCAGGTCGTCTCGTTTGTTTCGTTGTGCAGTTAATAAAAAGACATACGAAATATTTCGTCCACAGCGTTACACGAACAATATACATATTTTGGCCATTTAGAATTGTTCATAAAAAGAACAGATGAATCAATCGATTTGAAAATTTATACATAGCGTTACTATACTTTTAGCTCGTAGTTTAAATTTTTTCAGTTCTATTCATTTGAAACTAAAGATTGTATGATAATGATTATGTGACAAAGTCTGTAGAACTCAGTCTAGACAATGAAGGTCGTACAATGATTTTTATTCATTTTCTATAAACAAACAAACGTATCAATCGATCGGAAAATTGATAAATATATTCATTATTATAGTTTTAACATGTTATATAAACTTTTTAGTTACATTTATTTTTTTTAAATCTCTGCGGTGAGTTTTATTTGAAAATTGAGTGCTCGATTGCAAGATGCCCGGTCAACAGGGATGCCAGAGCAGCTTTCGCAAGCTCCGTTGGAAATCGGAACGCACTTGTTGCATTGATCTTACCGCGGCGGTTGTTGCATTTGCATATCGCACGTGCGGTTTCGGTGCAGCGACGCGACGGGGACAGAGAGGGAGCTGCGTATCTATGACCGGCACCGCACTACAGCCGCGTTTAAAGGTAAACTAATATTGCTGTTGTTTCGAATCCACCGGCGGACGGTCGGTGCATTTGATTTTATTGTGCTCGGTCCACTATCTGTCGTATTCAAGCTCGCTTCCCGTTCTGCATCGCGATATCGGATTGCTGAATTCAGAGTTCGACGGTCCGCGTATGCACTGTTATCGATATCTCGGATGAAAATGATCAAAACATCACGATACATCACATCTCCCTCACATCTTTTTCATCGTCTTTTTCTGTCGAGCTTTATATTAAATTACGTTCTCCAAACATTCAGAGAAGTTATGAAAACGTTTTTCAAGAATTATGTGGTAGAATTACATCGTTGAGAAAATTAATAATGGAATATTCCAAGGACTTTATAAATATAAGAATGCATGCCTGCATGTACTTTACAAGTATGAAGGATGTATAATATAATTACAGTTGAATATTAATAGTTAATTTGTAACTTCATTTGTGACTGCAACAATTATATTTGTGGACTTCGAACACACTAAAACGATTAAGTAAGGAAATATGTGCTAATGTAGCTCCACTTGCAATTATAAGACAATTTTTGTCTTAATTCTTGTGCATAAAAAATCCACACTGTCACATTTTTAATTTGTATTCATTAATTGCTTCACTTCATACTGCCAGAAAGGCTGTTATTAAAATGCAACGACGTTTTAATTTGTAGAATTTATTACACGATAATTAGACAAATTTCTTTTGCAATTGTTTATCTTCCTCCAAAAGTGTGTTATTATAAAAATAACAAGATTAAATTTATTTACATGTGCGATTTACTATGATTTATACTGGATTCAAAAAATGTATTCGATCAATTACCATGAAAACACCTATGCAATCTCAATAATTGTTGAATAAATAATCTAAAATAGTTCATTTGATCCCTCGTGGTACGTTTAGTGTTAACTAATATTTTTGATTGCACAATGCGTTCATTTGGGCCCGAGCGTATCGCACCAGGTTTGCATTTGTAGTCGACTTCCTTGCATACCTATTGAGCAATTTGTTACGTGCTTTGCCGTGATTGGTGCTCCCCGTTTACATAGGTATGACGATGTGTGTCCTTTCTTTGAACCCCAGGGATTCCCGAGAATCATGTGATGAAAAATCGATAGGGCTAGGTTATCCAGTTATCCAAAAAAAAGAGAGGTACTGGCTTCCATTGCATTGTGCGATATTGCATATAAAATTTTTATGCAATCTCACCGAGCTCTCTGTGCTATTTACTAAAAAGAAAGTTCCGTCCATGTGTGGCCGCGTTATTAATTTACATTCTCCGAGCGTAGTAGTTGGAAAAATGATTGATTAAATCTTCCGAGGGACTCCTCGTTTCAGAAGAAAAAGAACCACTTGACAATTTCCGTATCTCGTTATTTGCCGTCGTTATAGTAAGGTCTTCGAGTCAGTATAATTAAAGGTACACTTTACAAGACTCACGGGAACAATTCACGATTCCTTTTCCGTCGTTAGTGGCCAGTGCGGCGAACGCGTTTCCATTGTTAGGAAGACGCTCTTTGATAAGACAATACCGTGAGCACACGGGTTTTGCATACCATGTATGTTTGTTCTAACAGCCGGATGACAAATTATGACAGAGCCAGTGCTCTGTTATCCGATCCGAAGCTTGTTATCGGGAAACGTAATAGGATAGTTTTATATTTCTCCTTTTTTTGCCCGTAAACACTTCCACGCTTTCTATTCGTCTTTCATATTCCAGGAAAATTGTGAGGCTCGATACTCGCCAAAGGATCCGACATCATCCGATATTTGGACAGAGGATGTTTGAACAGACCGACGGACAAATTTGATGCAAACCTGGCAGGTTCTTCGGAAGCCGCGAATTGAAAAAATTCAACGAGCTGCGGTCTTCCAGAATACTCGGTCTCTTTAATCTTCGCACGCAAAATTCGTTGTTGTTTATTTATTACAGTTCGTTATAAATGAACACGGTTGGTCGAATGCAAATCTAAATCGAAAATTGGTGAATATTGCCTCGGCTAGAAATTATTTGATCGACCAAATCAAATGGCCATTTTTCTAATTACACGTGTCCTTAATGTGGAAAATATTTCCATTGACAATACAAGTAAACACAATGTTAAAACATGTCATATATGTATATTAAGTTTATACATAATATATATGAAGAAAATATTAATATAAAGATGAATATATTTGATTTTTCACAATGTAAAGGGTGAGTAAATTAGACTCTGATTTAAGGGGTGGTTATTTATCATCCTCGAACATTCGGATCATTTTGGTGGAGATGTTAGAAATATTAGAAAGTTTTCTTCGTGATGCTACTTTCTTTATAATTTTCTGACACAGGTAAACATTTTATTATTTAATACTTGGTAAAAAACAAATCATCATTTCATTAATTTATTTTTCTGAAACATTTTATAACGTATTTGTCTAATATACGTGTACACAGTACACCATTATTAATATTCGAATATATAATTCGTTCACCAATTTATAATCTTGATCGAATATTTTCTGCCAGGGGTAGTATTAGCATACTCTAGAGTACTATCTTTGATTGTTCCACTATCACGATCCCCGTTTTTTTACTTTTACTTTTTTAATTACGTAAAAATTGGTCGAAATATCAAATTTTCTGGCATCGCATACCGATACAAATTAAACAATTAGAACTGGTACTGCGCAATTACGAATATGCGAATTCCACACGGCATTTTTAAACGCACCACGTTTCTGTCACTGTGTCCAGTCACAGATGTACGAGTTTCACAGGTGTCACTTGAAATTGAAATATTTCGCTGTAACTGTGTTCGTATAAAATTTTCACTCGATATTCTCTTGCCTTGGGGACGGGATAATTTATTTCTGGCAAGCTATTGAAAACGCTTTGACTTTGTCGCAGTTAATTCATGGATGATTAAAAGGAGCGAGACGAACGTTTTCCTCGATCATTAAGGACAGATTGCTACCTGATTCCCGAACAAATATCAATTTCGTACTACTTACCGGCGATCAGCCGTGCTCATAAGCTTATACATGTTCCCCGTGGATAATATTTTGCCGCAACACAGAAATATTTCAAACGCGCATTGCTCAGCCGCTGTCGTCCTCCCATATCGTATAATTGAGAAAAGCTACAACCACGAAATAAGCGTGATCGAAAAGAAATCTTGTTTCTGACATGGGAAAAATGACGCGTAACAATTTATATTTAACACTAGGTTCACAGAATTCCTCAAAGCGACGAGTTCTAATAGTTTTCATTTATGATTATCGAAACTGTAAAGAAAACTCATCAGGGATTATTCAACTTTATTTCTTTGAAAATTTAAAATAGTCAATTCTAGTACATTATTTAAATAAAATTTTTGCCCAACTCTGGTACTCCATAAGCGTAACGTTACGCTAAAAAGGTACGTAAAAGGTACGACTGGATAACGAATCTTTACATAAATACCTATGAAACAATTGCTCAAAGAATTTTCTATTGTTGTTAAATAGTTCAATAGTAGTACTAAAAAGTACTACTAGTACTTTATTTAAATAAAATTTTGTGCCCAACTCTGGTACTCCTTAAGCATAGCGTTAATAAGCTACAAATCTTCATTCCTATGGGAATACAACAAAAGGTACGACTGGATAACGAATCCTTACATAAATACCTATAAAATAATTGTTCAAAGCATTTTCATTGTTGTTTTACTGTGTGATTCTTCATTAAAACTAACGAATGGTCACGTTATAAAAGCAATTTTTAGAACATTCTAATATTTCGCGTTGACCTAAGGTAATCTTCCACACATAAAAATCTGCATAAACAAATAAAGTCTAAATACACATGTCTCTGCTCTGTCCTTCAAAAGATAATACTTCTTCAGAAATAAAAATCTGTGTGGACACAGGAAAGAATATGTCCAGAGACTTTTTTCAAAAGGTATACTATAATAAGCAGGATTGCTCGATTTATCTCGCTCACTAACCTCCGAGCTGGTCGAGGTGGTGCTGTCAGCGCTGTCAGTGTTCGCCACGGACGATAATGGTGATCTGCGACCCCTCTGAGCCCATTTGTCCCTTATGGTCGCCACTCCTGTCATAACACCGATCCTGCTGGCCGCGTTGCCAATCGCATTTTCGGGTTTTGCGGTAGCTTCATTGCTACCGCCCCCGCTGACGGATCCTCCGCCGCCGCCTCCGCCGCATGCTAGCTCCAGCACATCGCCCAGGACCTCGGACAACTTGCTCGGCACTTTGACGAAGGTGTCCAAGACCTCTTCTCAATTGAACCTTTCTCGCAGGGTCCACAGAGGGACCCTGGTTCCGCTATTCCGCTTTTGGTAGTAGTGTTGACTTTTCGACGACGATGGCCAATTTCAGTGTTGACAGACTAGAGGATCAGTTTCGATCGAGATGATCCGTCACTTTACTACGACCGACTGCCACCTAGACTAATGTCAAGGATCGTTAACTCTGTCATCGGGATTTTTGGGAGTCGAGGACCGAATTGATTTCTTTCATTAGGCTGGTGATTAAATTGCCATTCAGAACTTTTCTAAAGACACCAAGTCGTAATAGTTTCCTAGGTTGCAAGTCTGAAATAATAGGTATGGAACATGCACGATTTTAACTAATGTTCAATCGGAGGTAGTATACATTAATTGAATATTAGTAGAATTCTAATTTATGCAGACTGTTTGACGTCAATTCTTCGTCGAGGTTGAAGGTCTGAATGGTTAACAAGAAATTGGCTGTGATGTATAATAAAGACAGGTTCGCTCCACTGAACATTTCTAGAAAACTCGTGATATCGTTGTCCAAATAAAGATGATTACTTGACAGCCCCGAAATAGCCTACTGAAGGACTGCCGAGTGGTTAAGCGTTAAGGTCACCACAATGATTACTCGCAGACGTTCTTTCGCTTCCTTTTTCTCATCGTCGTGCCTCTATATTGCGGTGTGATGCGACATTTTCAGGAAAAATGTCAAACTCGCGGCTAATGATTGCTATAGCTAGAACACCGGTAGATATTTTCCAGGACGATAAGAAGAAACACCAAATAAATGTTTGCAGTATTATTGCTGTGTTAGCAAGAAAAATTTGTCTTCTTCATGATGCCATAAATTTACACAATATTACTTCTTATCATTTTACCACAATTCTACACTCCAACTAACTAAAGTTCAAATTCAAAGGTTCAGCAAACATTCGGGATGAATTTTGTGCAGTTTAAAAATGTGTTCATCTTCCCTTCAGTTAGAACAAATATTTATAAAAATATTTCCAAGACAAAATTTTCTGGGTCTTTTTACTAGAACTCCCACGAGAGAATTCGAAGGTAGAAACATTGCTAGCAGAAGGTAATTGTGGGGAAGAAGGATGGTCACGAGGGTGTTCGTTGAAAAGCAGCATCGAGACGCTTAGTCTAGCGATTCAAATGGTTCACAGGGGGATGTTGAGCTCTGAACGTCCCGATTTTATTGATCGACCTGTCGAGTACATGGGAAACAATTTCGCTAGACGAGAGGAGCACCGGAACACGGGAAGACGCAAAGTTCGAGACGATTCTGCTCCGATGAATGCCGAGGGGAAGTTCTATCGGGATCTTACCGGAAACGCCGCGGATAAAACTGTCGGAAACCCTAGATCCGAAACAGGTTCTCACTGGTTTCAATACCTCACTAAACTTAACCAGGGGGTGTCCTAACGAATTCCAAAATGTCTCAGTTCTCATTCTTCGTTACAAGCAAACACCATAGTGTTTTACTTCAAAAGTGCTTCGAAAATATCTCTGAAAGTGGTACAAATTGTTTGTATCCATTTTTATTATGAGATAATATTTTATTAGTTTACTAGTCTAGAATGAACATTTTGCAAATGTTCTGCAGTTCAACTTTGTACAATCTACAGAACAACAATCCTTAAGGAAATCCCGTGGAAATGGAGCGAGCCCTAGCCCCGTACACTTTCTCGTTTCGAATCTCCGGAAAAATGTACCGCCGGCTAATTAGGTTAATTGACGAAATGAAGGACGAAACACCCGCAGCCTGGCCGTCGCTTGGATTTTCATTAACATTTTTATTAAACTGAATGTTGCTAAATCTCTATAATAAATTGTGCGGAATTACTAGCGGAGCAGAAACGCCGGTAAACATCGGGCCCTACGCTATAAACAAAGGAACAAAGCATGTTTTATACGCGTTACGTTCACTGGGCAGAGTGGTTTTACTCGATGCTTGCGCGGATAGGTAGACACACGCTTATTGCTTCAGTAAATAATACACAGGGTGTTCCCTCAAACGCGACGCACGATTTTTCATCCACATGTAGCCATCCCACAAAAAAGTTTACAACAAGAGTTACAGGGTATGGATTAGAGATCCCGGTTTCACGTGTATGTAAATACACGTGGTACGTCAACCGTGTAGTACGAATTTAAGGATCCGTGTACAGTCCGTTCAGTGTACGTACGTACGTTCGCAGTTCGCAGCCGTATTCACGTGTTTGTGGTTCCGTGTACACGGATCTGCATTCACGGATTCGTATACACGGATCCTTAAATTCGTACTATACGGTTCACGTACCACGTGTACACGTGTATTTTAGTACACGTCCAAAACCGCGATCTCTAGTATGGATATATACATAATTGATATCAGTAAGAAAATTCGAAAACAGTTTGTTTTCATGGTGAAATCAAGTTCACCTTGGGTTTTGCAAATAGGAACACATCACTTTTTTACCATATTTAGAAGACATCGAGAGACATTCAAAATAAATATCGCATGATATTTTTACTAACAGATTACATCTATTTACAGTAGTGGAAACGTGGAGTATTTAGCTTTAGTAATCTCTTATCTATCAGATAATGTTTATAGTGTCTTATACGACGAAAAGCTAAATATTTCACATTTTCACTACCGTAAATCGAGTAATATATTAGTAAAAATATAATGTAAAAAATATTTCTTTAAATATGGTAAAGAAAATATATGTTGCTCTTTATAAAACACAAGGTGACCTGGAGTTTGTCATGAAAACAAATTGTTTTTATTTGTATCTATTATACACTCCATTCCCTGCAACTCTTTTGTGAACTTTTACTTGTCAAATGGCTGCAAGAGGGTGAAAAATCGTGTGTCGCGTGAGAGGGAACACCCTGTAGACGGCGACGAACTTTGAAATTACATGACGTCAGCCCCCACAACAATGGTCGGGCGAGAACTTTGTTTCGAAAATATTTGATCCCCTCGAACTTTATCGTTATCGTCAGTTTCGAGTTGATTCCTCGGTTTTGTGGTAACTCGGAATTATCAGAATTTGCGTGTCCGAAATAAATATTCAGGATACCCGTAACTGTATTTCCGATACGCTATCTGTTTCACTGGATTAAGAACCTGCGACATTTCTTACTGCGAGTTTTTCGCAGAAGGCACAACAAAGAGAAAATGGTTATTACGAGATTACCGAAGCACAGGATAAAAAATTGTTCGTTTAGTTTGCACCTTTAATAGCTACGGGCTGTTAATTGTTTTAAGGTATCTTTAAGAGAATTCACAAAGGAAACGTTCAACTGAAAAACTTCAATACTACTTTAGTGAGACTGGGAAATTATGAGTATTTTTGAAAGTTTTCCAAGACAGTTTACAAGCTAAAGTTTCCACTGAGAAGATTTACTTCAACAATAGGGGTGAGAACAATTAGGAAAATTCCAATTTAAAAAAATGATACTTTAGTGATGCAGGTGGTTTGGAATTATGAACATATTTTTCACTTCAAATAGGAGTTCTCAAAGCGAAGTTTCTGCTGACAAAAATTCAATCCCGCTTCAATGGAGGCAATGGTAGTAATTATGAACATTATTTTTCTCTTCAAATAGGAATTTTCAAAGCAGAGTTTCAGCTGAACAAATGCCACATCATTTCAACAAAACGCATGAAATTGACTGAGAATATTCTTTTTAATTCGGACAGGAATTTTTGAAATTAAGTTTTAACTTCAAAAAATGCAATACCGTTTCAACGAATCGGTTGTAAAAAATTCTGTACATTATTGTGCACTTCAAATAGGAATTTTTGCAACGAAGTTTCCACTAAAATAAATGGAATGTAGCTTTGATGAATAAATTATTTTGCGATTTTCGCAACGATTCGATAAAAACAAGGAGCAGACGAAAGTAAGAAAAGAATTTTTCGAATTACTGACAGGGTGTCGCACGGGTTTATAATAGAATTATTAAACTTCCATTGAATATGTTCAATGAACGCGATCACTGTAGAGTACCGTGTAGATATTAAATTCACGATTCTTTTTGCATTGCCAAAATACGAAGGAATATTGAATTACGTCGAGAAGCTTTGTTCCTGCTTCGTAGAAAATGTACAATCCCCTGCGATTTCTCCGCATGCCACTAAAATGGCGAAACTATCTTGAAACGACGTTCAGACGATCACAATGGTTCCATCTGTTCCTTGGAAAATATAATTGCTTCGTGAATAATCGATTGTCAACTCCGTTCATTGTCGAATCATCAAGAGATGGACTCTGCAGTCTAATAAAATTGAAGTAATCCGTAAACGAACAAAGCGAGGAACACAGTTAAAATTCATCGTAAAAATTGCTTTTTCAATCTTTTAGATCCCACAAATTTTAAAGAATACATATCGCGGTAAAATATTAATTTTTAAACACAAATAAAAAATGAAATTGATGTTAAAGATTTGATAATAACTTTGTAATTTTGGTACTATGAAACTATAAGACTTTTATGGACACTTTCGTTGATGTTTTAAGAAGACCCAGAAATTTTTGGCGTTCACAAACCAAACTATCCAAAAAAAAGAGTTTTATTTCTAATTTAATGTAAATAAATAATTCAATTTTTTTAAAATACTGATATGTAAGATTGTAACAAGTCTTGAATATGTGAACAAAATAATAGAGAAGCATTTTACTTGCACGAATAAATTTGCAAAGCACAATGGAAAAATCAAGCTGATTCTAATAAAATTAGGTTAATTACAATTGTTTAGAAGCAGGACCAGCTCTTGTAACACGGACATGAACTTTCTACTGAGTCCGATAACTCAATTTCTGGTTTTCCGGAACTTTTCTGATTTTTCTCAGGCAACGACAATTTCTGTCTAAACTTCTCTGTTTTTAATTTATTCCAACCATCCCTCTACTTCAGTGCAATCTAATCTCTCAGATTAGAACATCTACAAATTCCCAATTTTCTAAAACAAGCCATGTTTTTACCCGATTAATGGTACAACGTTGCACTCTCGATTCCAACGATAATATTTCTTCTTCATTATCGTCTTATAACAAAGACATATCAACCAGGAGCAAAGGACTACACCAAGTTTCATGGAACAGCAATAAAAGTATCAATTTTCTACATTCTCCAGGATTTTCTTCCGAAGCGAGAATTTCGAAGCCGACGATGGAACTACTTGCTCGGGAAGTTGCAATGTCTATCTGTTATTAGTTGTGCGAGATACTGAAAGTTTGATGCACAGGTTTCGAGTGGAGCGTAAGAGGATTTTCGGAATTCACAGATTGACACCGGCAAACCGCTTTTATGCAACCAGATAGCCTTTGAAACGAAATATCCTAATTAACTTAATGACGTGACGCGAAGCGACGAGATGCGACGAGGTCATAGTTAAATCACGAAAGACATACGACAAGAACATCCTGTTGCTCCTAGCTAGCAAAGTGTAATATAACTTGTTCTTGGCGAGTTTCCATTGCCACGAGATAATCCAAACTATGAACACGCGGAATGCACACGGCGTAATTATTGCGTTTAATAAGAACGCTGAATTGGAATCTTTATCTGCACATTGAGGAACCAGAAAAATCGACAATGCTCGAAGACTTCATTGAAAAAATACAATGGCCCTATTCCATAGAATAGAGTTACTTGCACGTGCAGCAAACATTAAGAATGGTTTGTATCTCGAAAGAGCAGAAAAATCGGCAATACTTGAAGGCTTTATTGAAAACAGTTGCCAATGGTCCTGTTTCTTTAAAAAAATTAGTAATGTGTAAATTGAAAGATTTACTTGCTTGTGCATTAAACATGAAGACTAATTTCTACGTTAAACAAGTAGAAAAATTGACGATGTTTGAAGAATTTATTGAATACACTTGCCAAAGGTCTTGTTTCTTTAAAAAAATTAGTGATGTGTAAATTGAAAGATTTACTTGCTTGTGCATTAAACATGAAGACCGATTTCTAGGTTAAACAAGTAGAAAAATTGACGATGTTTGAGGAATATATTAAAAGTTTCTTGTTTCTCAAAAGAAATGATTAAAATCTCGATTGAACTCATTAGACTGAGTTTGTTTTGTTTATAGGTTATTTGTTATTTGGTTAGCTCGCGTGTTCGTGCATCGCCGATTAACTCTACTTGTGATAATGGCTTATGAACACCGAGCGCCACGTTGTACCATCCGCTTCATATGCCCATTCATAATCGATAGAACGCACACGGTGTCGCGTTATGATCAATGTTTACTCACTTCGAAAATGTTATTCTACAGTCTCGAGTCGTGAAATGTGCGCATTTCCATTCAGAGATACTCAAGTGAGAATAAGGTGAGAATATAGCTGAATAATTACCTTTTATATAAAAACTAGGTCGCGGGTTTTTGTGCAAAATAAAAATTATCTAAGTCAATTTTAAGAAACAAGTAAAAAGTTTATCTCTTTCAATTATTTTAATAAGTCGAAGACAGTGGAACATTGTCCTCAAATTCTTTCAACTCTACGTGAAATATATAAAAGCGAAGAGCTTTTTGGACATAAATAAATGCATGAAATCCACGGTTCAGTAATAACTAACACCTTCATGCATGAATAAAATTTCTATCACCATTTAACAACTGATCAACAATTTCTCTATTCTATTTGATCTTCTACTTTTAACTACCAAGTAACTCGATCTAGCTAAAGTGTTAAATATCAAATCGAATCGAATTCGACAAGAAAAGTTTCTCCTATCCCATCACGTAGTTCCGACAATCCAAAAATCGAGTTCCAGTAAGAATTAGGAGTCGACCTTGATCCTCACTCACGCTTTTCGAGAGATCGGCCGGACAGGATTCAATTAGTTTGCAGGATTTATCCAGGAGACCGTGTTTCGGTTCCTTTTCATCCCGACGCGTTCGATCTTGTCGAAGGGGGAGGATAACCGGCGAGGAAAATTCTTTTTCCCCGCTCGTGGAAATCTCCTCCTTTTCGTGTTTCTTTCTCCCCGGCAAGAGAAAAGTTCCGTTCGATCGGGGAGCACCCTTCTTTCGACTACGTCGGACCCTTTCCGCAATAAAACGGACAAATTTCGCAGTCGCTGGAACGTTTCATATCCCTTCGAACCTACAAACTTCCAGGAAGACATCGAGCACGCAACCTCGCCTCTGCGAGGAGCAACTTCGCAATGGAATTTCTTAATTAGCTGAGGGAACGAGTTTCAAGGAGCACAGCTGATGGTTCCGTATGGGTTTCGGTTTCTTCTACCAAAAAATCAGGCGAGTATTTTAATATCTCGAAGCTGATATACACAAATATAAAAACTTATATTTGCACAAACATAGTTTATAATAAACTATTTATTATAATAGTTGATAATAAAAATCACTTGCTCAGTAAATAAAAGGTTAGAATGTTTTGAAAAAATTAATAATATTTTTGCGAGGCAGATCCTCGAAATATATTCGTAAATAAATATTTATTTTTTAAAAGTCTAACATATTAAACTGCATATTGGCGGAAGAAGTAGAACAAATATATGTAGTATACCGTTATTGAATAATGAATAGCCTCCATGTACTTTACTGAACGCCGTTCGGCCATTACCGGTGATTTCTAGTAGCACTAATGCTCATAAATATTGTCGACAGTATCGTCCACCTTAATTTGATCTGAACTGATAGAAAATGGATGGAAGCGATACAGGCAGCTTATATGTAGAATAATCAATATTTGCTGCAAGTAGAACTAGTCGATAATGGTCAGACACATCGTATATTATCTGGCAAATGTGTTAAAGATATGTTCTACCGCGATTCTTTCAAGAAAGTCGGCCATTATCCTTTAATTATGTAGGATTGAAGTCGTAGATAGAATAATACGTCCGTAAACACAACAGTTTAACGTTTAATTTCAAATATAACAAATACAATTAATAAAATTGTCTCATTTAAATCTCCGTCTGAGATCAAACACGTTTTTACTTTTCAACTCGTCAAACCAAAATAATCAAAAATCGCAAATTACAAAATTTGAAGAACGCAAATAAATCAATAAATAACATTAATAATTTGACGGAATTTTCGACATTCGAGACCATTTTAATAATTGTATTTATTATATTTGAAATTAAACGTTAAACTGTTGTGTTTACGGACGTGTTATTCTAGTTACGACTTAAATCCTACAATTATAATTAATTAATCCAAAAAATTGTTTGTTAGGGCTGAGTGTGTTTATGTTGTGAAGCAGCCTGTAGGTGTGTCTACGATTCGTTTCAATTTTCTCGTAAGCCACTGCGAGCATCGTAGGTGTATAAAAATAGGTTATGAATGATCGAACGCCGTCAGAAATCGAGCGAGAAGAATTCATTCCCTGGCAAAGACTAACACGAAATGGAAACATCAAAGGCACGCACCTCAAACAATGGCCGATTGTTTTCAAATGGGAATGTAAGTGTAGAGAGTGGCTAGGTCGATCAGATCGGCAGGTCGGAATCGATATTTACCCTAATTGTTGTCCCTGTTCTCTGCTACATTCTCTCACACAAAAACACCCTTTCCCCTTGCCCTTCTCATCATCCTTCGATTCGAATCGCAACTGTGTTAGCCTGTTCCTTATCACGTTGGTTACCACACGAATTTTCGTGCCCGTTGCCTGACTATCGTTCATTCTCTATTCATTGCGAACGAGAATCCGAACAGTATAGCGTACACCCTCATAAATCTACTAGTTATTTTGCGAAACACGCTACAGCAATTAGTAGAAGTTAACAAATTTTCATCCAATTCTATTTATTCGTCAATTATGTTTTTCGTGGGTTGACTAGATAATCCTCTGATTTATATTGTTAATTGCTTTAATATTTATAAAATGCAAATATACTACCTTTTATTAAAACACAATATTCGATCCCATTTTTTATTCTGTTCAGGATATTTATTTTTGATACTCCAGAATTAACCTTATAATATTTTCTACATATTTACTAGAATATCTTTTTCTTAAACAATTTGGCGACGTTTGAATAGAATTACTAGGTCCATTGACTTTGTAATTAATATAGCAGCTAACACGTTGCAAATTTTGAACATTTATTGTAACCTTGACAGTTTAAAACGCACTGTAATGAAGCATAGTTAAATGTAATGTTTAATTCCCAACAATTTTCCTAAAATTCATTTAAGTCTAAGAAGAGACAAATAAATTGCTGAATACAAATTCGTACTCGCATACAGATTCCCCAGTTAATGCGTGCATTATCATTAACATTATTACTGTAATTGTATAAACTGGCGAACGAACACACGAGTCCTGTCATCGTTACAACGATAATTAACAGCGAAAAGTGCACGCGTAGAGCGAGGTTCAGCAATGCTGTTTCATACTTAACCGTGTTAGCAGCACAATCAATTATTAAATTATAGTGTCAGATGAAACCAGCAGTCACAATGCTCTCCCTAATTGTGGATGAACAAACGGATGAAAAAAGAGAAATTAACGGGTTAGCGATTCACAAAGATTCGGAAAGTCGGAACGTTCAGGAATTGCACATTAAACGATCCCGGAGGACAATGGTAACAAAAAAGGGAATATCTAACGTCCAGAAAAGCTGTGCTCTTCTGCAAGTGACTCGATTAGCAATTAATTAATTAACCTATATGTCTGCGGACAATACTGCTTTTCATTCCGGCGAAGAATAGAAGAGCTTTCGCCGAGAAGGTCGCTACAGAAGTCGACGACATTGAGAAAGAACGTCTGCGAGCTCAGAAAGAAATTCAAACGGTCCCCTTTTCCCAATGAACGGCGAATTAATATTTGGCTGATGCATACGAGATTGCTGATACCGCTGTATTCAAGCTCCATTGGAAAAAATGCAGATTAATAATTATTAGAAAATAAAAATTTCTCATTACGTCCACACTATTTCTCGATCAGAATTTTCTGAGGAACAGAGTTCAAACATTGACAATAATAAAAACGTGGATAAATTTTAAAGATTGTTTTCATCAATAGACTGTTGATCTTCATCCATTTATCATGTTTGTAAATATTTCAAATACAATGAAACTTGTATAGTAACAATTTACCTAAGGGAACACATTTTGAAATAACTAAATAACTGCAAGTGGGTAACATTTGTTTGATTACAAATAAATTATTTTGAAAGAATTTTTTCTTTAAAAAAAGACTGTTTGGAATGTTCAGAAGATCGCAAAGGATATTTTTACTTTATTTTTAATATTTATTTCATGCCAACGACCGTGGTCCCGTTGAAAGCACCGGTTCTCATTCGATTACCGAAGTTAAACAATGTGGAGCGTGGAACGGACTTGGATGGGTGACCGCCTGGTCAAAACCCGGGATGTGGCTCCCAGGTACTTTTCACGTGTTGTTGGCAAAGGTGGTTCGGAACCCACCTTAAAAACAGTAGGTCCCGCTGGAATTGGTTGCAATTAGGCGATGGGTGAGATTTGAAGAAGAGGGAGAGTGATATATGGACTTGAAACCCTGAGGGGACCAAGTATCTATTTCCCATTTCCTATTACCTAATATTTATTTCATGTTTTGATGTTTATACCTTGCATTTGTGAAAATGGAAATTTGGAGATCCACGGTATACTGAAATCTGGAATACTGATTTCTGGACAAGAGCTAAATTAACAATAATTTAATTGTTTGCAGAGAATTTGTACACGCAAATGGAAACTGTTTTGGTTATGCGAATTAGTTACAGTGCCAGCAGATATTTTCATACAAACCCCTATGTACGCGGAACAACCATTTCATATGCATGAATTTAATAGTTTGCCAAGCGCGAGTCGAGTTTCATGGACTCAAGTGATTAGTACAGCGTCACATTTGTACCTGCGGTGTGCATCTTCTGATTAGTGAAGGGACAGCTTACGACATTCAACATGAAATAGTTGGACGAAACACTGTCCAAGTTCGTGATACCCTCTGGAGCATGAGGACAAATAAAATTTATTCTCATAGAGTACACGAGAATCGAATAATCATCATTATACAACTAAAACTACAAACAAATCCGTATACCTTCTATCTCGAATCATTCATCAATCATTCACACGCAAACATAAATGAAAAACAAGTCAGCATGTAAAAATTATACTAATCAGAAAAGAAAATGTTTTCGTACATTTTCTAGGTTTAAACATGCCTTTATATTGCACAAAAAATTCAAATTAAAAATATATCAATTATCTTCTCCAATTTTCTACTGGATTAGATACACTTCCTTCAAAACGAATACCATTTACTAATCTCGAGTGTTGAAATGTCTTATTAAATGCAACGTATAAACGAAGTCATAAACTCTCTCCATGTCATGCTGTGTGCTATGACATGGAACAACAGAGCGTATCAAAATTAATTTGACTTTCCAAATAAATTGTCAGACCATGGACGTCGTTGAACGGCGGTGGTAAATGTGTAATTTCTCCCTGATGTTTCATAGAGCTATTATAAAAATACAAAAACAAAAATACAATATTTTTTGTTTGTCGAAATATAAAATCGTTCTAACGATGTCACGACATCAATGATCGTTCTAATCCTTGGATTTAGTTATCATTTTATATTTTTGCGATTTGAACGAACGTCAACATAAACATATAGTAAATATACTGTTAAATATTGGTTCTAGAGCAATGCGAAGTGCAAACAGGATTAAAATCAGCGTGCACGGGTTCGGGTCGGTCCCGTTGTCAGACGGAACACATTTCGATCGTTTACTTCCGGCGAACCAGCATCGTCTATGTACTATTTCGCGGATGAATGACCAGCGCGTTCCTTTGATCCGACTCTGCCGAGCGGAGGTCACAATTAATTCATGCCGTCGAGCGTGACCAGGCGAAGCATTATGTTCTATGATTATAATGGATCTCGGTGATGGGATCGACCCATCGACGCGTCGGAATATCTTCGATTAACTAAAAATTATTGGTACGCTGGCAAAATCGATGTAACACTATTGATAGAGAAATGATGGAGATCCAACAAATATTGTGTTTTTTAATAGGGTGGAACGCAGAAATTTAACAAGATAGGCTGACTATATATTTAATAAATTTTATAATGAAACATTAAAATTATATAGTATATTAAAAGAAATTATATATATGAAATATTTAATTTATATAGAATTTGTTTGAGTTTAATAAAACATTAAAATTATGTAGTATATTATAAGAAATTATATAGAATTTGATTGAATTTTGCATATTTTATAAATTTTATATTAAATCATCTGAATCAGTTTTTTGTATTTGGAAGTAGAAAGAAAAATTTTCAGTGCAAACTTGGCACGATTTAATAGGTTTTGTATTTTTTGATAGTGGGTAATGAAATGGTAATGTAGCAATTATTTTCTCTGATTTAATTAAATTTCTGTATATCATATTTATCTGTGGGAGGAATTGGAAAAAGTATTCTCTCTAAGCTGGTGCTTTTGCTTTTTTAACACGGCGCGGCTCGATGTAAGTAATTTTTTGCGAGTCATGTCACCGGCGGAATTATATCTGAAAGCTGGTTTGATCATATGAAATTTTCAGTTGCGACTTCGCACTGATAGCAAATTCTTTCCAGCCGTGGGTGTTCAACGTTTCCCGAACTCGCATGATTTTTTTGTTACACTCTATCGACGTGCACGACGTTACTCCGAAAACAATATCATGTAAACACATTTCCGAACCAAGAAGCAAAAGAACACCGACAATATTCTCCGAATAAAATTCGTTCCTGTTTCAATATGAAGTTCAACACACTTTTCTCTCACAAAAGAAGAAAATTATTTGTTCGAAGAAGTTCCGAGAAATTTCAAATCGTGACCAATAATTATAATAACGGGAGAGCATTTCTCAAAGTCAATCTACAACGGATGAATCGATACTGGAACTCATAATAACTGGACATTGTTATCGAAAGGATTCTTCAAGCGCTTATGAAAGCGCACGAAGAAACGATAAATTAATTCTAGCATGAACGTTACTACATACATTTATCACGATCTCCATCGATCCTCCATTACGAGACACAAAGTAAATTTCCGAAGTGGATGGAATTCATTATTAATAACGTCCATTCTCACGAATCATTTTTCACTCGAGATATCCCATCATTATTCCCTTCAAATACGCTATAGTAAAAAACCCTACTGAAACCTCGTAAATTAGTAACCATAGTACTTCGAACCAAATAAGAAAAAGTAACACAGACAATATTCATAAAATTACAGAGAAGAATATTTTGACCCACAAACCATCACACACATCCACAATCGTCTCCCACGCTCTTAAATTGAGTCAAATCAAAAAAATTTTGTGCCGGCTACAAAATGTACCTTTTTTTGTTTTACAAAAATAACAAAAAATGAATTTATTTAGATTGTTCACAATTTTTATAATAATACCTGCTCGAATAAAGGAATTTATTTAATAATTTCTAATAAGAAAGTATCTTTATAATTTCAATAATTAAAAAATAAACAATATGATCGGTCGCGGTACGGTTAGTGGTGAAAGTTGTTTAAAGAACCTACAGATACGAAATCAACAAAACACAAGAAAACACAAAAATCCTCTCAGCGAGCCATAAACCATTACAATCCCTCACAATAATTTTCCACGCCCTAAACGGGGTCAACTTAAATTCCCGACAAATCGAGAACCTCAAACGTATCGAGAAACCTCCAGAAAAAAAATCAACGGAACATAAGAAGACACAACAAAACCACACAGCAACTGAGCGAGCCAAAAACCACAATATAAACTCTCACAATAATTCTACACGCCTTTAAACGGGGTCAAATGAAATTCGAAACAGACGTGAAACATTAAACGGATTAAAAAACGAAACCAGCAAAAACACAATAAGATCACAGAGCATTTACTCACAAACCATAACACACCCTCACACGATTCACGGTTCTAAAGCCTCAAATCGAACTGCGAATAAATCCAATGGCTGAACCAGTGCTCACATCTCGCAGGCACGACGTTCGGCTGTCCCGTGTGACCATCGTCGGGCCAATATTACTAGTCCACGCATTCTGGAAACTCGACTCGCGTTTAATCAAGATGACAAATTATGGTTTACCGAGGGAGATCGGCCCGGCCGGTGCGCGAACCAGATGGGTACCAGGATCAACAGGAGGCGGTCTCGATCTTCTATCGAGCGGACATCAGCGTGTCCGTGTTTCTGCTCGTGTTCCCCGACGAATGGGGATCAGTTCTCTCTCTTTCAGTAGCCTGGCTCCGACTAAACTACTCTCGAGCCGTGTTCACGGTGTCTACGTCGGGGTTCGTGTGCTCACCAGTAAACGCCGATTCGTGGATCGTGGCCTGGTTGAGGGTGGTGGTTGGTTCGTTGGTAGGGTGAACCAGAGAAGAGAGTGACCGAGAGAGACTGAGACTCGGCACGTTTAATCCGACGAAGACAGAGAACCACGAACGCTGGCGGACGTGTGTTTGCCAAGGCTCGATGTGCGCGTCCTCGCGTGTACGTGCGGCGACTGGTGAATCGAACAAGGACAGCAGACCAGAATGCGTGCGCCGCAACAGGTTACTCTCCCCTTCGATACGCACCTGGATTCCTCCCCAAAGCCACCCCTACCTTAGCGGCTACACCTCTCGCACCTCCTCGACCTTCCCATTTATTCCTCCATCGTCTTTCTTCTTTGCAAGCTGGTTTCAACCACCTACTTTCCTCTCTTTATTTATTTCTTTTCTTATTTTCTTCCTTCCGTTAATTCCTTTGACTGTCTCTTAGATTTTAGGGGTTGCTTTACACTCTTTGTGGGGCTGACCACCCCGTTCGCAGGTGGATTATTGCTACGGAGATTCTTGAGAGGGTACGTTTCCTGTAGAATTTTTGATTCTGACCTTCCTATTTATTCCTTGATGATCCTTCTTCTTTGCGAGCTAGTTTCAACCACCTACTTTCCTCTCTTTATTTATTTCTTTTCTTGTTTTCTTCCTTTCGTTGGATCCTTTGGCTTTCTCTTAGATTTTAGGGGTTGCTTTACACTCTTTGTGGGGCTGACCACCCCGTTCGCAGGTGGATTATTGCTACGGAGATTCTTGAGAGGGTACGTTTCCTGTAGAATTTTTTATTCTGACCTTCCTATTTATTCCTTGAGGATCCTTCTTCGCTGCAAGCTTGTTTCAATACTACTTCTTCTAGTTTGATCTGTTCGTCTTTTCTTCAGCTTTAGGGGTTGATTTACAGTGTTTTTGGGGTTGGTGGTGGTTTACAGGAGGATATTGATACGGGCATTCGTGGGAGGATGGTTCTGTTTATTTGTGGAAGGATGGTTCTTGTTATTTGTGCGATGATAATTCTTGTTAGTTCTGCGAGGATTGTTATTTGAGGGGGAAAGAGTATTTCTTATGGAGGGTGTGCGTGAAGTTTTCAGGAGAATGATGGGTATTTGGCCAATGCCAAATTTCTTCAATTCCTTCTTTTTGTCAAGCTAGTTTCAACGTCTTTTTTCTTCTTTATTTTTGAGATTGCGAAAATTTTCTGATATTGCAACTGGTGCATATTTTGTAGTTTCAGAAAGCATTCTACATAATAATTTACGAGGTCGAGAATATCGATTTGTGGATTTTGTAATACCTAGGGAAAATCGATTTTTAAGTTTGGAAGAGAAAGAAAAAGATTAAAAAGTGGAGGAGAGAGAGAAGCAACAGATAAATGGGCTCGTATTATAATTATTAAGTATAGAAGGATATGGAAATAAAAGGGAATGGGTGATAATGTGGGAAGGAAGTAGTAGTTTAAGGGTAAAGGAATCTACGGTAGAACCTTGTGCAATATAAGGGCGACGTAAAACGTAACTTAAGAAAATTGTACTCCGGTAGAAGGAAAGAATAATGCAGTTCTATTATCTTTTCATTCCTTAATCTCGCACTATGTTTGATACATTTACGATGCATTAATCCATGAATGATTAATTAATGAAATTCTTTTCGAGCAATTTACTTGACTAGATTCTACTTTTTAATGCTGTAATTATTTCCTCTATTTGATTCCTTCAATTTTGTAAATTTAATGGAGAGTAATTACTTTCATTCGTAAAAATTGTACTAAGTAGTTCATTACGGTTTCATTCCTCATGGATTTTTTAAAAGGCAGAGACTTGTTCGTTTGGCCACTTTATGGCACACACGCGTATAAAATAGAATCAGGAATTCTTCCTTGGAAAGGATCTATTATATATTTTTGTAATAATTTGTAAAACATTAACTTACGTCAAATTTTAGAACATTTAATCAACTGAATTCTTATTCTCTCAAAAAGCAATTCTCAACCCCTAAATAAATATTAAATTCTCGTCGATTAATTTATGAAAAGTATTTCGTAACTAAACAGTGAGCTTCAACACTACTCCTTCTTGCACCCACTCTCAGATTTCTACATTCCACGATTTCTTCGGATTCATTACCTCTTACACATCTGTAGAACCGTCTCCAATCAAATACCAAAGGAATTATCTCCTGTATGAGCGCAGCATTGACCTTTCAAGTTCATGATTCCAACCCTTTCAAAGGTCGTGAAGCGTGTCACAGAAATCTCCAATTTATCGCACAATATTTCCCCAGCACGTAAGTCTGAATTTTTCTCAGTGTCGATGAACATTTTTCGAATCCTTCTCGCTCGAGTTTGAAAAGAAGCGATATCCTCGACGCGTCCCAGAAACTCGAAGGACAGAAATCCATCGAGACCTGCGGTCGAGGACCCGTTACGGTCGATGTAAATAAATGCCGAGACGCCGATGCACTCAGGGATCGAGAGATCTTGAAAAGTGTTCGGAGATGATCGCTGCAATCTGCTTGAATTTCCGTCTCGAGCGAGGAAGGGAGATCCCGGAACCGGAAATGGGCAAACCGGCTCCTTTCGTCGGCCACCAGTGAACAGATTATGCACCAGGAATTTCACAAAATTTCTCAAATCATGACAAAAAATCGCTGTTCAGAGATTCGTCAACGATCGATAACAAACATGTACTTATCCAATTTTTTAGCCATTTTTTAATAATATACACCCAAAGAAATTTTATTGAATCCTCGTCCATGCGTGTTTGCAATCTCAACAGTCGTAAATTCAAAATATCAGAGTCGTAATATTGATGGGAATCGCCTGTCGTGTCTGACTATGACCTACCAATTCTACTTCCTGCGTATACTAAGTAAAGCACTTGAACTTAACGGATTTTTAAAGTAGATTTTATCGAAGAAGAGGCCTCAAACGAAAAAGTGTTAGTTCCCTTTTTCAACTTATTTTTACATGTAGAATGTAAATGGCACACCCTGCCCGGTGTGCTACCCTTTCGGCCAATACCCTGTATTGTATACAGAGAAATTCAAACATAAACAAAGCAAACTAAGTTCATACTCAAAATACGGTTGAATTTCTTGAATAGTGCACGAGGATTAATTTCAGTATCTATAAATAATAGTTAGGAGGATCATAATAGGCAGAGAAATCCAAAAATCATACGTTAAATATAATGTCTCCTTATTTTGCCTCTAGAATCATCACAAAAAGTTTTTTGTGAGTGAATTCGTCTTGTAAGATGGACTTCGATTATCAGCTCTCCTAATTGATGGAGTCCGTGAAAAACGGTATTTAGTTTTTGCAAAATGTAATTTACCCGATCAAATGTTGCAAGTCCGTAGGGTGGTATGGAAACTGGTGTACATCTTGTGCACAGGATTTCCCTTAATTCTCGTCTGAATATCCAAGAAGATACCATCGACTTTCCTGCCCCAGCAGACTCGACTGTCGAGGGACCGAGGTCGTTTCTGCGAATGTTTATCGTTCCGTGTAATCTCCTTAAGTAGGAATGTAAATGTGAAACGTGGGCCGTTCACAACGATTCAGTGTGAATTTGCCGCGCAGAGAACCTCCGGGCAGCAGTCCATTAACGGTCTGATTGCAAGGCTGGGTCAATTGTGACCCGGCTTCAGAATTTACAATAATACACATCAGGAATTTCCTAATATCCCTAAACATCTAGAGAGCTTAAATCATACGTATTGAATAATATAAACAATTCAGTTGTTAAATACTAATGTTTATTTGGTGTAATGGTTTTGACAATTGCAATTTAAATGGAAACCTTTATACATTTTTATGAAGATGGGAATTTGCAAAGCATCGAAGAGAAAACGTGTACGTTAACGACCACTTATAGTACCTACTTCACTTTTCATTTATAATACCCCGTATTTCATTTGTCTAGAATTGTTTAGTAAGCGATTGGAATTTCTCTCGTATTTTTGCTTCCGAGAAATTAAATTAAATACGATATTTTAAAAGTGCAAAAAACGTGTATAAAATAAAAATTAAAAATTTTTATCTCTACGTTTTCCCGGAAGAAATCATTTTATGACAAAGGTATTTTCCTCCTATTTTACGTTTCGTGGAAGGAAATGTGGAAATGAAAATTTGTCGAAGCATCGCATAGAACCACAATTTATAATCCAATATCAATTAATTATATGGCTGTGGTATATTTGCAAAGAATAAAAGGAATTCATCTCGTATTCCCGTTTCCACGAACTTACGTTTGCAATTAAGAAATTGTAAGAGAATGGAAGAACGCGAATATTAACGAAAGTTAGTAACATTTCTATCGAATTTTATTTATACTAAGAATCTGTCAGCGAATGATATGAATTTATTCTGTCAAACTAAAACAGTAAGATACTTGTATATAATAAGTATTATATTTTCTCCTCTTCCAATTTCACATTATGAAAACATTCATAATAAATAGCTTTCACTTTCATATCAAGCAAATCAGCAACAATATAAAATATTTCATTGGGGAAGGAGGGGTAGGTATGAGGTTAGTCATATAAGATATTTTGTAAATACAGTTTCTCTCTCTCTCTCTCTCTCTCTCTCTCTGTACATATGTATAAATTTATAGGTTAAGTTAAGTTTAAGATAGTTGTAAGTTAGGTTAAATTAAAATGTAAAAAGTAGTGTATAGGAAGGAGATTTGTTAAAGGATTTGTAACCCCAAGGGGAATTAAATAAAATACTATACTATACTATAAAATACTTCAAAATTGTTACAGCCATTGAAATAAAAATCCAAATGAAAGAACGAATACGTCAAAGAAAAATAAAATATGGTCGCGTCGCTGCACTACGACGCGATTGAACAATGAGTGCAAATGTTGTGGAATTTGTTTTCTGGGTACATATCCTTAATCCTTTTCGCGTAATTACGCGTACCCGTTTTCTATATGCGCGTGTTTTCCACGAACCACTTCGGCGAACGAGTGGCAATAGAGTGAATCCCTTTCAGAATTAAAAACGACGAAGCAGACTGAACGATCCGGGGCTAGCAAGTAAAAGTTTATTCGTTCGCTTGATCTTCTTCTGGTAACCTTGCGTCACGGGAAATTTCATTTCTCGCTAAGGCTCGACGTCAAGACTCCGCAACCATCCGTCATTAACTCGCGATAAAGTATGCGGCAAGGTCGCGTTTTCAACTCGTTCCGCCGTTTCACCGCGACGAGGATAAATTTATTAAATTCCGACTGACAAATTTCCACGGACTTCTTGCTTATTTTGCGGCCGAGTTTACCATCCGCCGTCTTCCTTAAACTAGCAGATCCACTGGCTGACCTTCGCCGGCTTATTCCACTGGAAAAACTCAGAATTAAAAGATCACGCGACTACTCAGCAACAATGTGACCTTAAGCTATTTTTTCTGAACAAATTAATAAACTTCCTTCCTCAACAAGTCTCTTGTATAAACATACGTATATTCTATAAATTTCAGTAATCTTTTTATTGCAAAATCTTTCCAACTGCCTGAGTAACAGCTTTCTTCCTCAGAAACTGTCACGCCTAACTATTTACAGACAAGGTGGCATTTAGGATTTTTGTTTTAACAAACTAATAGACTCCCTTCTTCGACAAGTAGCTTGTCTATAAATTCATACATTCTGCAATCTTCAGTAATTCTATTAATGGGAAATCTCTAGAAATTTCCAAATCTTTTCACCAAAAGCTGTCGCACTTAGTTAACTATTTACAAACAAGGTGACCTTTAGGATTTCTTTTTAAAAAAACCAATAGACTTTCTCATTTAAAAAGCACATCATCTCGAAGCCCAAATCTTTAGAAATATTTGAGCTACTGCCTTTCTCCCAGAAGTTGTCACCCCTGGTTAACTATTTACAGATGTATGGATTTACCTAATTCGCGGTCGCATAGTGGAATTAATTAATATTATTTAAAGCAAAGTTAAATAATTTGGAGTGACTGAGCTTTATGTTTCCTACACTATATTTTAACACAAAAGCACCACCATTTCACGAGAAATCTATTTTTTTTAAATTCATTTCCGCGAAGTCATTTACTCGAAAAAAAATCACTAACAGAGTCTCCATGACTTTTTTTTAAATTTCAGGTGACCCAGCTTTGTGATATCATGAACTTTTAACTATATATGCACTGTATGCATGTTACAAACCGTTGTTATTTGTTTATTAGGTATGGCTTCCTAAAGGTGCTTCGCTTCAGCCATTACATTTGCATTCTACTCGGAGCCTGTAATTAAATAATAGTGGGATACGGGGAAACTTATCTCGCATTGTTTCGTATTTCCTGGAAATTAATCGAGTATTGTTAAACTTTGCTAGAACGTTACAGTTGACAGCTAGGAACGGGAGATGCTGCGTTGATTAAAACGAAATCGATCCCTGGAACCTCTCCGTTACTGCGGTGTTTTATTTCGACGGTAATTGATGTTCGTCGTTTTTTCACTGCAGAAAATTATACATTGCAAGCTTTTAACAATAAGACTTTCAATTAAGCGCTCGTTTCGATTGCCTTACAAAACATAAAATTTAATAGAAACCGTTAGCAGATTCCAAATATCAGTGCAAAATAAAAATGTTATACATGAACCTGCAGAGTATTGGAATGAAATAAAAGTGTCTTTTAATAATTTTAATACCTTTGAAATAATTGATATTCTCAAATTCTTAGTTTCTGTCATAAATGCATACGAATTGTAGTTTGATAAAACTACAAATAATATTGTTAAAATTATTAATTTATTAATTAATGCGGTAATAAAATAAACCTTCTGTTAATGAGTGGTTAACTGGGTTGATTAGTATTTCCCTCTCAGAGGGTAACTAGATCCTTTCTTCGACTCCCGGTGTCTACTCTGTAATCAATCAAAGCTTCCTAGTTAACTGCATGAATATTTTACGGCAATTTATCGCGTATCACACCTGAGCGTTCGAATCGATTCTAAACGAGTTGTAAATTGTGTGATTATTTCAACAGTGTCACGGCTATAGCATATTTCTTTGCGCCATTACAGTTGCCTCGAAGCGATTGCAAATGTCACTTTCTCTGTAATAACAAGCATGTAACATCTTATTGATGAGCCCAATAATTCTACTATTAATGAACGTTTTTAAAAGATGTTGCTAAAAGCATATGTCCAAAATCAGTGAAGTTGATTAATAAGGTTTTCTTAATCCTCGCAACGTAAGGTCTAATAACACATAAATAGTAAGGTGGAGTCTCTTGGACCCTTATAAAGTCTCTTAAAAAGAATAACACAGGATAAAAAGTAAACAAATAGTTTTTATTTTATACATATAAAAATTCTTTTCAAAAATCCGAAACTGGTGTCTCTGAGGCCCCACATTACTTACTCGGCTTCCCCGAGTTTACCCGAATGGTGTTTCACCTCGAAGCGTGACAGATTAGACTCATTCACTGTAGACGGGAAACAATTTCTGATTTTTCAAATGATCTATGACAATTAATGATAAACTATGAGCTAATGTATACAGCACGATAATCGGATTTGGTAGACAAACTCGGTTACAGTTGCCAACAAAAGAAGTTATGACTGCGACTATAACCGATGTATACCTTCGTGACTGGAGTTGTTTCCAACCCGGAAACGGATAAGGTCGTCTCGGTGGCGTTTTAGAATTCCCGCGAAACGGAATAAAGCATGGAATTGGTTTCTACAAAGGGTTCGTTCCATCAATAAACGAGGAGAATCGCGAAACTCTCGTATCGATCGAATCGACGATACTTTTTATTGGTTGTCAGGGATCGTTCAAGCCGCGAGTACAATGTTACGAGTCTATGATGGCTCATTCGCTAACGGTTTTGCATTATAGATCACCATGTTGCGTTCAACTTGCCGCCGGATAGAATTTTAAACGAGAGAAACTTCCCGCGATCTACATTTCTACCCCGGTGAAATCGATTGCTCGGAAAACCAGTTCCCCGAACCACCCCTTATCTAACCAGCCGCCCCCAATAGCCCCCTGATCCTCTCGCTTATCGATTCGACCGAAGAAACTTGTTTCCTGCGTGCCAGTAAATAATGTAACCCCCTTGGCGTGGCGGCTCGTTCAATTTCAATAACGAGCGTCTTCTACGATCAACTGTTCTTGATAGATGATCGAGTTGCAGGCGCGTTATGCACCCCGGGTCACCGTTGCATCGTGCCGGCGCGGCGTTGCACCTTTACGTAACTCCGGGAAATTGCATTACTTTCGAGGGTGGACCGCTTTTCTAGCTCCCGGTCACTTGCGACGACGATAGCACGAATTCTTTGCAGAAAATCTTATGTAAGTCTGCTACGTTCCTACGGGATGGTTCGATTAATGTACTTGTTGTTTATAATGTCATTAAAAAATCGAGGGAATGGAAATTAATAAATGAAATCCTCGAGGGATCGCTCTAGTTTGATGATGTCATTGCTAGCTCATGTTCGGGAATTTTTTCAGAGAAAGGTACTGCGTGCTGTAAATTGAAACTTGGCACACACTTGTGAACCAACACTTGGACAGTCTACTCTAATTTTTTCAAACGATAATAACAAGTTTCTTCGATGCCATAACGATATTGGTAAGAACTGGTCCAAGAAGCTTTTATTCCAAGCGAACACGATTATGACTGTTATCAGATTTAATCTTGACACATGTGTTAACCAACATTTGGAGAGTTTATTCTAAGTTTTTCAAACGATATCAACAAATTTCTTCGATGCTACAGCGATAGTAGTGAAAGTGTCTCGCAGAGAAAGATTATCGTTGATGAACGTGAATTTAGCGGTTCTAATCATCCAACACGCAATGTTGTACTTTATACAAGGTGTAGCCGGACAAAAAGAAGGAATAATATTTTTTCGTTTAACGCCACGTTTTCGAAAAGACGGAGTTTGAAAATGCGAAGAACACGCGTGTTATTTCCTTAAATGTTGGATCTAAGAAAAACTAATATCCCTTCCTCCAAGAGTTTTTCTTAGATTGAAACTTCACTGTAGGCAGCAATGGTCTGATCATGACTAACCAATTCTACTTTCTACGTATATATTTAGAGGATCTATAGGGATTTTTTAATTGTATCCTCTAATAAATATATAAAGGCTGAAGTTATTTTTTTGTTAATTAATAATTTAATAAGTTTGAAAATATAATAATATTAGTAACAATTTATCAACTAAATTATTTGTTCCTACTCCGAAGAAAAGAACTTATCGATTAAACATTTTTTAAAATAAAAAGAAAACGTTTTTTTAAAATAAATCGACAACTTCACATTTTTGAGAAAGTTCATATTGGGGAGTGTTGTCTGAATGTTGCTACAGTCGCCACATGTAATTGCCATTCAAACTAGATTTTTTTCGAAGACGAAACGTCAATCGAGAAAATTTTAGCTCTTTTCTTCGACTTACCTCTACATCTAGAATAATTGTTGTACCTTCCGCCCAGGCCACACCCTGTAGAAGTTTAGGTTCGTAGTTAGAATATTTTATTTCTTCGATTATCATGCTTCGCATTGTAAAGAATTACGTACACAAAATTAATTCGATTTTCCTCGTGTGATATTCGAAATCCTGATCGCTATACATAATAATATGTGACGCTGGTCGCGATCTTGTTTTAGGGTTACGCTGAAGTCTCGTCAGCTCGCGTTCGATACACGATTTTAACGAAACTCGTTATCTCCGTTATTGGTTACCGCTGTATGCGCGCAGTTAGAGAAATTTGATATCCCGACCGGGAATATAAAATCTGGAATTTGGATCGATACAGCGCTTCGCAACGTGCGATAGATATCGTGTCGTCCTCAGGATCGCACGCCGCGTATACACAAACGCGTATCCCTAACTGATTGAACGTCGAGAGAGCACCGTGGAACCAAGAGGTACGCAGATATTTTATTCCCGTTTTCGACTTTCTCTCAGTTTCCACGTTTTTCCCATCCGTTTATCACCGGCGGCCAGCAACGTTATTTCTCGGGACACTGCCGGCGCGGCGACGGACAATTTGTAATTTGTTTCTTTCGTTCGGGAACGTTTGTTGCGATAGAACAATCGAATATACTATTCCGATGGGTTTTTAAATATTGCGGAATTGTTGAAGAAAGTGGGAAAATAGCGACAGAAGAGAAGTTTAGTGGAGCGGCTAATTAATGCAATTTCTTGCAGTTTGAATAAAACTTTGTTAAGAATATCGAATCTTGAATTGAATAGTAGAATTACCTATTTGTGAACACTACTACGGTATGATCGCAGAGAATTATTTACCACGATTATTACACGAGCTACTTTGAAAAATACCACGTTGTTATTTCTTCGAAAGTTAATCCCAATATCATTGAATATTTAGTTAATAAAATAATAAAATATTTAATTAGAATTGACCAGAAATGGGAGTCCTAAAAATAGGAAAGGGGTTATATATCTGATATATTCTATATCTTTAGATATAGTTAGTGTAAGTTAGATGTAAGCTTATGTTAAGTAGAAATATAAGTTAATTTTAAGTTAGTTGTAAGTAAAATTAGGATAAGTAAAAAATGGAAAGAAAGGGAAGTAGGAGTATTGTTAAAAGGATCGTAACCCTGAGGGGATCAAATAAAAGTTATATATTTAATTAGAATTATTGCAAAGTTTGATTACGTTTCTTCTAACACTTTCAATTTCACTTTCTTATGCACTTCGAAGACGCACTTTTGTATTCCGGCAGCGTAAGTGCCGATATTTTCGACCCTTAATAAAAAGTCGCGCATAGAGACAGCGTTTTCCTATGTAAATACGTGTAGGTGGAACTTTATCGGGCGTAACTTTTTTACTGGGACACGATTCGGATCGTAACCCGTTTTTATAGTGATACATTTACGGTATCCTGATAGCGGTCGCCATTTTTACGCTTCCCTTTCACGGATCGTTAAGAATAATTGAAGGTTCGTCCCAAAATTTTCATAAATATTTCGTGCGCTGTTTCTAGACATAGTATGCTCAGAACATTATGAAATTTAATTAGTTCATTTGTACATAATGATATATTTCAATCTAGTTTAGCTGATATTCCAAGAATGCAGTAACGAAAAAATTTTAATTGATATTTCGGATGTAATATCTGCGAATGAAGTGTACATGGGTGTGCAAATGTTGAAAAAAGTTCAATCGTCAAATAGCGTTGCTACGTGTACAGGAATTTGTTCTATTTTCGCGGTCTTTGGAAAATCAATTTCTTTGTTCGATTTCGACACTGTCAATAGGTAGGCTTGTTTCGTTCGTTGTTTGGTCGCAAAACTGATTTGTCGATAAATGGCGATTTGACATTTTGACAGTTTAAGAATAGTCCGCTGGTTAGCAACATAACAAATACTGTTAAAAATAATTCACTTTGCAAGGAGTACTCATCTTTACATATCTAACGTTTTTAGACAAATTTTAATCATGTGCCTAAAAATCAATTTGTTAGACGTTCTTTAAAAAATGTTTAGGTGAAGGTCACAATACTTATGTATATTAAAAGTAATAATCACTGTTATAAAAATTGATTTTCAATGTTACAATTATTCCTCAAGGAAGAGAACACTTTGAAAATTTTCGAGTGTAAACAGTGAGTTAAGTTGTTCTAACAATATATTTTGTATTATAAATAAATAATTTATAGGGCGAAAGAAGGTCTGATGCTTATATGTAGTAAGCACTAAAGAGGAGTGAAGAATGTCAAATTCACATAGCTCCAAAAAGCAATCCTTGTCATATAAATTGACTTTTATTACTTATTTGTGTTCCATTTCATAATCATATGAGTTAGCTTCTGGCTAAAAGAAAGTGGACGTATCAATTCAAGGTTGCATACGTGAGTCGTAGTAGCAGAAATCTTCAGTCACATCGATGAAGTTTATACATTCGATGTGTTGCGAAGAGAACCAGTTATGGATGTAGAACAGTAATAAATAAGGAAAGTTGATTTTATAGGAAAATGACTGCTTTTAGGACCTATATTGATTAGACAGTTTTTACTTCTTACTGCGAGTTAGTACTGTAAGAAGTTTATAATCATGAAACCTTTCTTTTATCATCCTGTATATATCGAGTGAATGATTCGTTCCGATTTTCCCATAAGGTTTACTGCATACAGCGTCAAGAATCGTTTATTTCGTAACATCTGAAAATAGCGCCGTACTGTTAGACTTTACCGACAGAGTTAAAAAGACACTGTTGCACCGACGAAATACCATTATATCTCGTCGGTGGTAACAGTTTGTGTGTCTCGAGATACTGTTAAATACTGCCAGCTCCTGTGCTATTCCGCGGCAGGGTAAGTGGGCGCAATGGGCGGGGTGGTAACGGTGGAAATTACAGTGATCTGAAATACCACATCGCTATAAGTTGCTCCACCGACTAAAATAGTATCAAATAGTGGCATAACATCGTCTGAAATATGGCGGAGAATGTAACATTTAATAATAATCTCCTCAGTGCACCGATGAAATACCGTCGGAGGAATTCTGTTTTTTTGACTGAAGGCAGAGATAATATCTCGTCAGTGGTAATAGTAGGGCTCTAACCCATAGTGCATCCTTTTATCCTTTACTCAGGAGATCAGTTATCCTCAAACAAAAATTCATTGATTTATAAAATCGATGAACCACGTCCAACCGTAGGTTCGACCGTGTCTGGTTAGTTACCGACATTCTACTGTCGGTATAACCATTGACATGTTTCACTTTCCAGCTCTATTTTATTTCTTGTGTACCATTACCATCCCTGGATCGAATTTTTCGTTATTAATCTAGGTTTTGCAAGCAGACGTAAAGCATTCAGTCGTGTACGATACTGTACACAGAGTATAAAATTCAAGAACGTTGCAAAAGTTACAGCATTCGGGTAAAATCATTTCAGTAGATCAATGTCGAAACCTTTTAGTCGTGTGACACGATGATGGATCGAGTCCTGATATTTGTTTCGTGGATGTCGTATAGAAAACGTTCGCTCGCAAGTAGATTAAGTAATTGACTAGATTAGGTAGCTAACATATGGATACCTGACACATTTGTAGCACGCATACTCGGCTTTGATCGATGGAAAAACCATCATCAAAGATTCTTTTCTTTGGTGGATCTTCACATGAAAATAATTCTTAATTTCCATTAATACCCATTAATATCCATAAATATAATTAAACTTAAAACCAATGTGTATATCTGGCGTGTTTAGTCAACGGTACTTCCGGTGTTAACAGATTGCATTTATTCAATTGCATAATTATTGATTATACAAATTGGGTTTCGATAATTCAAACGGTAATAACTGAAAAGAATAAATTTCAGAGAAATATGTCAAAATATTAGATTAACTAGGTTCGAGTTACCTCGCCGATGAATTGTATGCACACGATGTCGTGTGTGTTCCGTGTAAAGAATCGGGGTAATTAACTGGGTAAAACAAACGCTGGATGCTATTAACCCTAATACAAATAGCCGGATAATTACCTGTCGGTTTCGTATGTTCAACGTATATGTTGACAGCGGTGCTTTGATAGCGAGTAGCTCGCTAATTGGTGGCTACTTTTTTATTCCACCGGCGATGCATGTGTATTTACCAAAAAGTATTAATGAACCTATATAAACAATATGCGTGCATACTTACACAGAAATGAAATATAATTAATCCTGGAAAAACTAAGTCACGGAGATGTGACTCAACATATTTTCATTGTTTCAGCTATTTGCGATATAATTATTACAGTGCGGACCACTAATCATTTTCTTAATAACTTTAATAGGTTGTAAATAATTTACCAGTAACACTAAATTCGTCTAACGTTTTTTCTATATATCTTGTGTTTTGTCACGGATGCATAAATTTACTGTCTGATAATTATTAATAAAAAATTGTTCAGAACTGGTACCAATCAAGGAGCAGTCTCTTAACGTTCATTTAAACTGATAGGAAAATTACTGTTGGTAAAAAAAAGGTCGAAAAGGAATTCGCAGTGCAATTTGCTAATATTTTGGAGACCCAGAGCTCTCTCAGTTTCTCCAGGGTTAATGGAATCAGTTTCATTCACTTACCCCAGACTGCAACGCATAGTAATTCTTTTTCTGATTCTTCCAGCAGTTGAGCACGTGGGAGGAGGTAGCCTCCTCCGACAGCTGGAACGAATTTTCCTGTCTAGTGTCCGGTCTTCTGGTCGTGGGTGGATCAGGCCAACGATCGAGGTTGCTCCAGTAGGATCCCTTGCGTTTCACAGAATAGTATCGGTACACCACGATAGTGACAGCGACCACCAAGGCCAACCCTGTGCCGGCAGCCGCCCCGAAGATCGCCGAGGAAACCATTCCTCCTCGACTTCTTCTATTGTCACTCTCGGTGCTGATTAACTTCTGTTCCGCGGTGTCTGAAAAAAGCCACCGATCCATTAAAAAGGGGAAAGAAACGCAGGAAGCCTCGATTAGATTAGGTTGCTTCCGCTTATTTCCTCTCGGGAAATTAGCCGGAGTTATGGTCGCTTAAAGCTAGACTGTAGGAAACGCGACTGCGCTAAATGTGATTCGTTGCTCGATCATATTCGAACACTGCTGTGTCTTCTGTTACGATTCGGCTTAAATAGAGATGCTTGAATGGTGTCTGCAGATAAATTCTGGGAAAGGGTTGGTGAGGGAGGTTGCTGTTCAATGATCGATATTCTGTGTAAAATATGAGCAAATAAATAAAAAGAAAATTATTAAATAAATAATATTAATCATACTTTAAGTGCACTGTGACAGAAATTCTCTCATTTTTCTTTTTAACAGTATCATCATAGCTTGCAACAATTTGGGGGATTTGTACAGGGATCCAATTTTTAAAATTTGTTATATCACTATTCAAAATTCAATTCACTTAATTTAATTAGTGTATTAAATTTGAATAAATTTAATACTGTAAGAATCTTTTTTTCGATAACGATACAGTAATTTTACGAGTTATAAAGGTCAACTTCGTAGGATGACTAGATTTTTTTTTAATAGAAAATCTCATATGAGATTTATTTCAACATAATTACAAAAACAGAATATAAAAATTACAAAATAGAATATGGTTATTCGCATGTCCAAAATGAAAAAAATCATCTAGAATGGAGGGATTGTAGATACCGCTGAAATTCCTAGGCACTGATTCGGGTTGGTATTGAATTTTGACGCGCATCGTGTTTCACGGGAAAGTAAGATCGGTTCCCTTCATCCCTTGCGAATCCAACAAAGTCCATTGAAATCCGAACGTCTCTGGATTTGCGTGATTGGCCGTTCGTCACGAAATTAATCTATTCAGTTGCTATGGCAATCGCTCACCCGCGATATTCATTCTCTACCGAGGCAATAGGCGTGACCATAAAAGCCGGGAACGAGAGCTATCTTCTCTTTGAAGAACGAACATAAACATAAACGTGCGAATTGTTGGAGACACGAATAGAAAGAATCCAACGACCATACACGTTCCTTTTCCCGTTGATTAAACGATGAACAGAAAAAGGGTGTTATCATTCGATCCTTCGGAGGGTCAACCGTTAATGGACCTTTTGATGATAACCCTTCAGGGGCCACTAAAACCAGAAAATATAGTGGGGAGAATGTTCTCTTCTTATATGACTCATATTCACCTTGTTCGTGTTAAATAAATGTCACTTAAATAGTATTACTTGTACTTATATTGTGTTCATATTTTAAGTAGTATAAAAATCATAGCATATAAACATTTTTATAAATATTATGAATAGACACCCAAACTATCGAGTCCTAAACTTATAGTAATTTATGGATTGAATTTATCCATATTTTAAGTAGTATAAAAATCATAGTATGTAAAGATTTTTATAAATATTATGAATAGACACCAAAACTATCATGTCCTAAACTTATACTAATTTATCGATTTAAAATATGGATTGAATTTATCTATATTTTAAAAAATTTCTAGGACTTCACGAGTTGTAAAAAGATCTGACATCCGCCATTTTGGTGGCTCGGTAGTGCTAGTGGACACACTGTGGACTAAACATGAAGAAGGCTTATAATATGATTTAAGAATTATTAATATTGTAGAATATTCAATTTCAGAATATTAAAAAATATGGACACAGGAGATAACCTCTAGGAAATTCTTTGGATTCTTTGTTTCATGGGTGTGTTCAGGCGTAGGCGTGCCCGCCATTGCATTCGAGGAAATACTGCTGCCTACAAATTTCCTGTGAATCTGCGTAATACGATGCATCGTGAAAGTAAGGTCGAGTAATCTTTACTGCAAGATATTTGCTGCTGTTTAAAAAAATTTAATCTTGCAATTTTACACTATTTCCTCAGAATACAGAGAAGATTATCAAAATTTTGGTGCACAGTTATTTGAGAATACTTCCAAGTACATAGTTCGAAGCTTCAATATTTGAACGCTTGAAAAAAAGTGAAGGATATTTCATATTTGGAATTAGTTTATAGAGAGGCAGAGGAAATGGATCCAGTTCAGGAGATTTCTTCAATGTCATGACATGTCATTTATATTGAAAATCGACACGAAATTCTAAATTGGTACTTCATATTGGTACTTCATAACAAATTCAATAGTATCCCCGTTCAAGGATGATGGTTTTCATTATTCATTTGGATTCTATCCTTTGACATGCAAACGTTTTCGACAATTGAATTTTCGTCGAAAACAAGATTTGCCCATCATCCAAACTGGTACTTTGGAACTGAACATGTCAGCTTTCAATTACGCGGTCGATTACCTAGGTATCGAACCGGTACTGGTCAATGCAAATTGGTCACCGACGACAGGTTTACACGAGATTTGATTCTGCGAAACGAAAACAGGGATAAAGTAGAATTTATGTAAGTTGTCTATTTTGGACAATTTATGAGACCAATTTTTGCATGGATATAGGGATTTGAAATATTTTGCATATGTTCGTTCATGTTTCAAGATGGTGCAGTAAAATTTTTGTGCAACTATCTTCACTATTACATAAATTATTATATGCTCTCTACAGTGTAACATTTTAAAAAGAAAAGGTGATTAAATCTATATGTGGTTATTTTACGAATTAGAATGAAGTAAAAGTAAAATTTGTTTAGTTCTAAAGTTTATAACGAACCTTTCGAGTACTAAAACTTTTAAATTAAATAAATACGTAATCCTCGGAGATTGGAAGTTTATTCGTGACCATAATCAAGGCCAATTAATCTCGCCATTTGCATAACTGTACTCGTAGCCTGTTTTATAGGTCAATGCTGACGGGCTTAAAAATTTTAGCGAATGTTCCACTTCCACCAAAAATGAAAACAAATTTGTTAGACTAAATAGATCCTTAAACTTCGGATCACCAACTTGGCTGGTTGTATATTAAAACCTGACTTCCTCTGTACGTTGTCTAATATTTTAATAACAGACGTGCTTGTATGATCTCCGAAGAATGTGGCCGTTCGCGACTGTCAGAAAATTGGGTATGCGTTGAATAATGGAATAACAAACGTCGGTCGATTTAGTATTATTCGAGGAAGACGCGAGCTTTAGCGTCTCTCAAAGTTTCACCGTCCAGTAAACTTCTTCGAACAGCGTGATAACACCCTGCCAGCTCGTGAAATCCTCTTATCTTCGTATCTCTCGATCACTATCCCGCCTGCTCGAAAGTTTTCTTATCCTACATTCGGTTTTTCAGTCACGCAACGAATCGATCCTTCTTATCAAGCCGCCCCCGGAGTGCAGAGTTTTGTTGTGCGTGGCAACACGTCAGTTTCGTAATTATATTCACCGGTGACACGTCCGTGGCATACTAATTCCCATCGACGACGGGTAATCTTGGTATCTCCGTGCCGGAGAAATTCGTCGAAACTATCTCTACAATTCGCCGACAGCTGGCACGAATTTCAGCAGACACGTTCTGCGAATTCGTGTTCCCGGAAATTTGATATTGAAAGCAATGTGTTTCTTATCTTCAGTTTGCGCGTGTACGATTCTACTAAGAGGATTGATCATCATCCGAGTTCAATTTAAACTTTGTTGCTTTAATTGATCGGTTGCGTGCAACATGTTTGTGACTCTCTTCTGATTAAAATGACACCGAACATGACATAGTTCGCAACATATTCAAACAGTCATACCTGTCTGATTAGTTCGGATAATCGATGTAATCTTAATCAGGAAAATGTCAGGAAATTTCTCATGGAAATAAATAAGAAATAAATAAATAAGAAATAATAATAATAAAATAAATAAGAAATGCTCATGTAAGTTTCCTGATTAAAATGGAAATGGAACTATCATAGGATCAGTAGTCTCTCATATTGACCATTAATCCACATTTAAAAATACGTAATTGTGGGACCAGAAACATGCAATGAGTGTTCACAGTTGCGTAATACACAGCCGGATGTTCAACCATGTCCACATTTCATTCAGATTCTAATGAAGGAAATTTCGGACCTAACGAAGCAAATTTTCCTCTGAATTTAATCCTGAAAATCATTAATGAAATTTTACTATACACTCTTGATACGGTGAAGCTGTGCCAATGAAGCTGTGCACGCTTCATACGTGGTACAAACGGAGTAACGAGCTCATCTAAGCGATACAGACGCCCTTAAGGCAAAACTAAACGGCAGACTTAGTTAGCGTACACCTTTTTATGCAAACTATTCCCTCATGAAGCGAAGGCAATGAAACGTGATTGAGCCCACCAGAACTTGCCTCCGTTCGATTAAACTTTTCTTCGAGTTCGTCACTTGCAGAGAGGTTGCGTGGAAGGTCACCGCGGAACTTGGGTTCTATGGGATAAATGAAGTTCAAGGAAATTTTGAAAGTGCGAGCCGGAGTGCAAGTTTAAGCGGCACGTACCTGTGTGAGTGTTGCCTTTGGGCGATGCTTGGCACCTTTGCGGTATGAAATTTTACTCGTGACCTTTGTTTATCAATTATGAAACACTGTCGACCATAAATCCACAGTTGGGAGCTTGAAGCCTCCATACATGATGTACCGGGAATTTGAAAATCCACTTTTCCTCCAAAATCTCTTAAAACTTTAAAAAATTTACATAAGGACCGGCACGTCGGCGCGGTGATAGACTTTCCGTTTGGGGCCGCTGGTCCTTAACGGGTTTGGTGTTGGCCTGAAGGGAGCGGCAAGCAAAACGGGCTCGGTACTTAACGTGTTACGGATATGCTACAGGATAAGTAGTATAAAGTTTGATTTCATTAATAAAGCTGAGAACCTTCCATTACGTAAGCATTCACAGTGAATTTATATTTTTCATCCTTTCTTATATTTCTGAAATTGTATTGGGAAGGGGGGCAAAAACGTAGAAGTTCAGAAATATGTGGTTCTACTTCAATATTCCTTATTTTGAAATATGGAAACATTTCTTCCTATCTCAAAAAATATAGAAGTTATTCAAGTGGGTTGTCTTAGGTCAGGCCTGGGTGCGGTTGGCTCGCGGAACAGATGTTGCTACTTCTCCTCTTCACCTGGTCGGCAAGTCAGTCCCCACCACTCCGACTCTTCCCTTAGCCACTAAGGCTTAGCCTTAGCCTTAGTCGGGGACTGACTTGCCGCCCAGGTGAAGAGGAGAAGCAGCAACATCTGTTCCGCGAGCCAACCGCACCCAGGTCTGCCTTAGATGACTCACCCTGTCTACACTCCTAATCTCTTCAACCTCCTACACTCCACAGGAGTTTGGTGATCCAGGAGTAGGAACAGAAGTCGTCTGTGGCTTACGAGCCGCAAGTTGCCCAGTTCGGGGCCGAATTAGTCTAATGCCAAGAACATGAGTGGCCGCACTCGAGAATATGGCGTTGGTGAGTGAATCGAAGAAAGGGCCCTCACCAATGCCCCTCGACGCTCCTGTTCTTCTTGTTTAAATAAAATATAAAAGGGGCCGAATTAGTCATACAGCAGAAGTAGCAAATACTACGGGCCTGTGTTTGTGGGGGCCCTTTTGGTAACATTTGCTACAGGCCCCCGCGCTTGCTTAATCCGCATCTGGTCCAATTCTGAGGTATAGCGACTACTATTTACCGACAATGACATTCAAGATGTACCATAGATTTTTCCGACCACGACATGCTTTCCGCTTCAACGGTTCTTCAAAGCGAAGACAATATCGAGGAAAGTAGGTTAGTATGAAAAGGCGAGATGCGCACTCAGGGGATTAGATAAAACAATCGACTCTGATATTGCCAGTGGATAAAATATGCAAACTGAAAGTAACATAACAAATCTTGAAAAAATAACTTCAACTAACTTGGACATTATTCACATGAAAAAGAAACATTCATTAGCTTCTTTGATCGACGAAGTGAATCTTTCGTTGAAAGAATAATTTACTCGGGCATTTTAAATATGCTAAAAGACATTGTCCAACTTCTTTCGCAAAAGAATCGAGTCCTTCGTTAAAGGAATAAGAAGATTTACGTCAACTGAGGTTGAACCTATAGAACTATTGTTTCTGCAAGTACTGAGCATGTCTCTTCTGAATGAACAGCAAGTTTCCTTCTTTTTGTATCTAAAGGTCCCGGTACCGTTAAAGCACTCCCAAGATATCGTCAAGGAATCTATAAAATCTTGTCGGGTGCTCGTTATAAAACTTTTATTTCATTTCGAGTTATGATCGCTGCGCTGGACATAAATAAAAGCAATCGTTATCCTTTCGTTCAGAAACGATTCCCTGTAATCTGTTGTGTTAGTAGGCTTTCAAGGAACACGCTAGTATACTATGTTTGCCGAAGAAACGTTTACAGATGTAGTATCCATAACATTCCCACCGTACGTCGATTTTTATTGCGCCATAAAAATGCCATAAGAATTTCACTCTGCATCCTTTCTTAGCTGGCAACATTTCGACATGTTTCAGGAGACAAAACCTTTGAACTCGTTCGATCCAGAGGATCCACAACTGATTTGTATGCGAACTAATCCTTCCTAATAGTAAAACTTTTAATCAGTCAAACACTACATAATAATTAGACTGTGGATTTTATGCGTTTATATTATGCATTTATATTGTGATAATCTATTTCGTTCAATTCCATTTCGATTTGCGCGTTCTCTCTCTCTCTTTCTCTCTCTCTCTCTGACTCTCTCTCTATCTCTGTCTTTGTCTCTGGAAGGTTTTAGTGCGAACCGCATTCGAAAAAGTCCATCCGATCAAAAGGTATAAGCAGAAACGTGCCGGAAAGAGAGGGAAAAGTGGTAATTACGTCACAACTTTTGAACCAATAGACTTTTTTGAATGCTCTTTACTGTTAACCTTCCCGAGGAAACGCCGCGTCTAACGGTCCAAACCGCAGCTTTGTACCTTGAGCCGTTCTCAATTGATGCCGTTACAAACAGACACGA